>CM077116.1:370976293-371451293 GCA_039619475.1 Icerya purchasi | reverse complement strand
AAAAAATTTATTTTAAAGGGTATTCGACAGATGTGTATGTCAGGATAATACTGCAGCAGTGTTTTAGGGCTGAAAATTTTTTACTTAGTACTTGTCGAGAAAAGAGTGCTGGTGGTCACACTCGGTATAACAAGCATGAAATCTCAGCGAGTACGAGTACATGAACTAAATTCAGATTTTTTTTTTTTTTTTTCTGATAAGCTTGATGACAAAAATTTTGACATTACCTTTGTTTGGTATGGAGTTTGACATGTGAAACGATCGTTTCAGTGTCACAGTCGGAAAAATTAATGCTGATGAAATATTTACAATCTCGTGTGCAAGAATTTCCGTAATCAGCATTCCACAAATGTTGAGGGGCGGTATTAAAAACTTATCGGTTCCGCGCGGTCGTAAATTCTCCTCCTAAGAACGTGCGAAGAAAAGTTATCGAAAAATCGTAATTATGGTCGGTATTTTGCAGAATATGTATTTTTGCAGGGTGTTTTTCTAGAATTAAGCGTAATAAAAAAAACCGAAAAAATTCATTTTTAATAAATCTTTAATAAATTTTTATACTTTTCTTCAATAGCAATTTTTCGGTATACCGTAAATATCGTGCGACCGACATTCTCCGATTAGTAGTACCATAATATGTTAAATATCAATCGATGTCATTCCCGTGGATAATTTTCGTTATCCATCCTTTTAATTTACCTTACGAAAGCATAGATATAATTTTTGAACTTCATAAAGATCGACGGTTAATTGTAATGATAGGAAATAGTACTTACAATGGGTTATGCAATTATAAGAACATACAAATATGCAAATCTGTCGTCTACAATTATATTTATTGTTTTTATACTGGTATTTTATTTTAAAATCCTTAAAAAATAACAATCTCGCTTTTTTAAGAACCGAAATGAAATTTTAAAAATGAAAAATTTCACGCAAAAATGAGAACAGGGCTCATTCTTGATAAACTGTGCGACTCTTGAAGATGATGTAGACATACGAAGCGCACCCGGGAAAACAGTAACGAATCGATGATTTCCATAGAAAGAAGATAAGACAAAAGCGAAAAAAAAGGGGGGGGAGGTATAATTACAGCGGAAATACGAGTTAGATCATAAAAATTCAGAAGTTTTCGATTCGAAAAGCAAGAGTAGGAAGAAGAAAAATAATGGAAGCGGTTCTAACTCTCTTTCTCTGTGGGGGGGTAATTTTATTAAAATATGCGAATATTAAAAATTAATTAGTAAAATCATTATAAAATTAAAAAATAAAACAAAAAAATGACAACTTTAATTTCGTGTTGACGAAATTGTTGGCGGGTAATTTTAACACGTATTAAGAATAATTTTTAAAAAAGGATCTCCAAATCTTTTAATCATTCGAGTACGGTTTGTCTGTGCGGGTTTCACCTCCTTAATACTGTCTTTTCTGTTTTATCGAAAGTTTCAACAGTGAAAATCCTTCCGACTGGATGCAGTGTCTTCTGGTATGTAATCCAAATGTCAGTTCGCAGCGTGGGGAAAATTTAATTACTATTAAAAAAAATTGAAGACCTGATCACAAACAACTGAAACACATTTATAACGAACAATTTAGCTCCAAAAATGTTTTCAGAAATATCATCTAACATTTCAATTATTCGAAAATAGTTCAGAACAGGTTACTACGCATGGTCATCTTTGCTCCATGGTAGATAACCAACATCACAACCCATGAAGATCTTAATTTGTAAAAAAATGAAATATCAACCGCTGCTGGACGATATGCTGCCAGATTGGAAGGACATCCAAACAGTACAACAAAAGAACTGCTGAAGGACCCAAGCAGGGGACGTAGGCTAAATAGAAAACGGCCTCAAGACCTCATATAACTTATAAATCTATAAATATGTGTGTTTGTGTGCGTGTATGAATGGTATGTATGCATATGTGAGAATAGTGTATATGCATTTTGTGTATACATATATAAGTTAATTTTAGCATCCTTCATTGGATGGGTTGCTTATTCGTGTCATTTTAACTTATTTTATAGATTACGAAATAGTTGATAAGACTAGATGTAAAATAGCGAGGAAAGAAATAAACAAAAAAATCATCTGCCATCATCTGCCTAGAGTCAGAGAGATTCAATTGCCGGACGATGGGGGCTGTTCCTAGAACTAAATTTTTATAACGCATTTTTTAATTGTTCCTAATTAGGCGCTATGGTATTTATTAATTTATTATCCGCAAATATGATTTGGTATTATAATTGTTTTTATTATAAAAATGAAATATTATTTTAATGGGTCCTTTTACGAAAATTTTACGAGGACATTTAGATTAAATTTTAATGTCTGAAATAATTGATAAATATTAAGCGGGCAGTTTAGCATTGTTACGAGTCCATAAAATAAATATGGCGAAATACGTGAATTATTTTTAGAGCAGTCTGGAGAGCTGAGCAAACAAATATAGCAATACTAAGCAGGCTAAAAATAAAACAGAGACTGTCCAGTGCGGATAATGAAATATTTCGGACGTATCGTGCAAGGAGAAAATTCCATGGACCGCCTGATTATACAAGAGAAAATAGATGGAAGACTGGAAGCCGAATGGACAAATGCAGTTCAAAAAGTAGTAAATGGAACTTTTACGTCTTAGACGGAATATTGATGTCCTAAGGGACATTCACGGCGGCCTCTTCGCAGGGTAAAGGGAAAGCCAAGCAGTTATAACCTTTTGCATTTCTATTCTTAGCTTATTATTGTTGAATGTTAATTTGAAACTCGATTTTAGTAATTATAAATCAGTAAAAAATTTCATCCATACATAAAATACTTTCACTGAATGTAAGAAACATTTTAATAATAAAAACATTCATAAACCACATTTGTTTACAACAGTGGCTGATCCACGGGCTGGATGACAGGAACCCCCCCCCCCCCCAAAGAAACAAAGCCTCTACAAAAAAAATTTTTATAAGAGAGAAACTTAATTTATGCTATAAACGATTTGTATAAATTTTACCTGATTTTAATAATTAATATTTAATACTGTTTTCTGGTAAAACTATTAATGTTACGTTTTTATTTTATTTTAAACACAACTGTCACCGAGCTTTTGTCTTTCTTATTTATTTTTAATGTTTATTTTTTAATGTAGATGAAAATAGTTCAATAAGAAATATATCGATATTTAAACTTGCTCACGAACAAAGAATTCGGATCGGATTACTAAAAAAAAATAAATAAGGAAAGTCTAATAAAAATACCGGTCTTTCTTACTATTCAAATTCTAAGCTACCACTTTAACTATGATTTTATAATTTCGTTTTATTTTTTACGTGAAAATAAAATCTAAATTAAACATTGTAATAGTAATTATGTATTTTTAAATTTCTAAAAAGGTCGCTATTTGATTTTCTCTATGAAACAAGGGGTATTTCTCAAATCTACTGCCCATCGTAGAAGATTTTACGTAATTGTATAATCCCCACCGCCCAAATGTCATTCTGGATCCGCCCCTGTATATATTTTTATTAATTACAACGTAATTCTTAGGCTACCCCCCATTCGAAAAAATGTCCCAATTTTATGTAACGCTAAATGTCCCAATTTTATGTAACGTTTGTTATATTTTGTAGGATTTTTGTTATTGTTATTTAAAAAATGTCACAATTTTATGTAATGAAATATGTAACGAAAAATGTAACGAAAAAATGTCTTAATTTTATATAACGGAAGTTAAACGTTAGAATAGGATTTTTGTAGTTATGTTATTTTTTGTGTGTGTTGATGCCAGTAAGAATTACGTTGTAAATTTTGATCATTTTATACAAAGTATAGAAGAGAAAGAGACAGAAATAAAAGCAAGAGGGGTCAAGGGGCATAGCCCCTTGCGAGGCCAAAGTGGCCGAGTTATATATATATATTAATTACAACGTAATTCTTAGGTTACCTCCCATTCGAAAAAATGTCCCAATTTTATGTAACGCAAAATGTCCCAAAAAAATGTCCCGATTTTATGTAACACAGAATGTCCCAATTTTACGTAATGCAGAATGTCCCAATTTTATGTAACGTTTGTTATATTTTATAGGATTTTTGTTATTGTTATTTAAAAAATGTCACAATTTTATGTAATGAAAAATGTAATGAAAAATGTAATGAAACAATATCTTAATTTTATGTAATGAAAGTTAAATGTTAGGATAAGATTTTTGTGATTATGTTTTGTTTTTCTTCAGCATCCGAAAGTCCACCTTTTTCTGTTCAACGTCTATTTATTTACCGTTTACTTTTTTATGTAGTACACCAGAAGACATTTTGGGTGGCGTCGAAGTTAAATTTTTGAAGAACCAAAAAACAAATGGAAATAATTCATTTTTTGTTTTACTTCGTCAAGTTTGTAAGTTATACATAGAACAAGATCACCTGCGAGCGCTACTGTTGGTAAATTTAAGCGAAAGGCTCGCCTCGTAGAAACTACGTCGTTGTTTAATTTTGCGAAAGTCAAATTTAATTTTTGATAATACAAAAGTTAACGGTTAAAATTTTTGATAATACAAAAGTTAACGGTTAAAATTTTTGATAATACAAAAGTTAACGGTTAAAATTTTTGATAATACAAAAGTTAACGGTTAAAATTTTTGATAATACAAAAGTTAACGGTTAAAATTTTTGATAATACAAAAGTTAACGGTTAAAATTTTTGATAATACAAAAGTTAACGGTTAAAATTTTTGGATAATACAAAAGTTAACGGTTAAAATTTTTGATAATACAAAAGTTAACGGTTAAAATTTTTGATAATACAAAAGTTAACGGTTAAAATTTTTGATAATACAAAAGTTAACGGTTAAAATTTTTGATAATACAAAAGTTAACGGTTAAAATTTTTGATGATACAAAAGTTAACGGTTAAAATTTTTGATAATACAAAAGTTAACGGTTAAAATTTTTGATAATACAAAAGTTAACGGTTAAAATTTTTGATAATACAAAAGTTAACGGTTAAAATTTTTGATAATACAAAAGTTAACGGTTAAAATTTTTGATAATACAAAAGTTAACGGTTAAAATTTTTGATAATACAAAAGTTAACGGTTAAAATTTTTGATAATACAAAAGTTAACGGTTAAAATTTTTGAATATTTAAATTGTTCCTTTATTCGTTCATTTTTATCTTTTCATTAATAAAACGAAAGAGACTGCACACTTTTAGGTAATGTGCAACAGAAATTGTTGCGAGTTTGAAAAATGCCGCTCAAAGTAATCTTTGAACATTTTTTTTTTTTTTCTTTCTTTCTTTTAGATGATTTTCTAAAAATAACTTTTCTAGTTAGCGGTTGCTTTAAAATAAATTCCTTACACCTAATTAGTACGTTTTAAAACTTTCAGACAACCTCTAAATCGAGCGCGCCTGTTAATATTCATTAAATTAAAAACTTTTTCATTTACACGGAAGAACTTTTTAATGATTTAGGCTTCCTTTATCGTTGTTTCCCCCGTCGTACTTTTGATAACATCTATCTTCCGCTTCTGAAAGATGAAAAACTAGCCATTACTAATTTCTTCATTATTATTAACCGCCTGTAACTAGCCCCATTCATTGTGTTTCGTTTTCATTCTTTCACGCTACCAGAAGTGTTGTCTTTCACGGCCTATGATATCCCTTCAATACCACTCTTTCCGATAACTTTACAATTTAGATCGTTTTATACTTTTTGTTCTTGAATTTTTCCACATAGTAGCTGCCAGCGAGAAACGAAATAACTCGCTTTCCGCCTCGGTTAATGAATTCTCTTCAATTTATTTATCTACATAGTTTATTGTCTGAATCCTCGTACATTAATCCTGCTTCGTTTAACTTATCTTTGAATAACCGTCCATTTCTTTAATTTATTCATTTTTGTTGATGGTTGCTTGTCTTTTTCTGAATATATAGTAAACGTTCTAACTCTATTCTCTTAAAAAATCAGATTTATTGAAATCCAACTAAATCATCCTTATATCTTGGCTGTTTTTTGAAATTCGATAGCCGAGATTCTTTGTTTATGACAATGGTTCCCCCCAGGTCTCTCCATAAAAAATTGGATGTTACTGTGTGTGCCTTGATGTTCCTAAATCCTTTTCCGTTACAACTCTTCTTGCCAAAACGCAGTCGCTTTCTATCTCTGTATTTGCAGATTAATCGATTGATTTGTTACAAAACACATTTGAGTTGTTTTTTCCGATCATTCTATTTTTTGTAAAATTGGCGATTTGTTCCTTAAAAAAGATGAAGTTTCCCTTATTTCGCATATTTCCCTTCTCCATAGTGTACTGCCTTCTATAATTTCATTTAATATAAATCTACGTAACGGGTATTGCAGATGTAACCAGTAGCCGAGAACTGTGTCGTTATGTCGACTATCGTCCCCGCATTCATTTCTTCGAATAAACGAATGTTTTATCGTCAACTTTTTACTACATTATTATAAAATATTACTACGTCTTGTCGCGAGTTTTCATTTGTTTACATTTACTATTAGTTTTATTATCATTTGATGCCGCTGTATATATAATTATTAGGTATTCACTTTAAATATGCGTATTTTTTCCCGTGTTTGTGTTCTTGTTTTTCTGTTAAATTTTCATTTTTCCTATTATTTATCCCGCGTGCGTTGACTGTCAAAGCCGGAAACTGCGTTTCGGTAGGTACTTTTAAATTGTTGTTAAATTTACGGAACACTCCTTTAAATCGTGATACCTGCATTTATGTATTAAACGTAGGCAAATTATAATCCTAACTATTCTATCGTTACCATTATGTTATTTGAGAGTACTGATATATTCTCGTAACTGTGTTTCACCATCTTTTAGAAAAGATTTATGTCTCGCGGATTTTTGCAAATATTTAATCTACATTTCTGCACCGTTCATCTGATTATTCCGATTTAGTTCTTTAGTGTGATTTGTTAATTGTGATGATATGTAATCGAATTGTAGTTTATGTTTTCGTAATAGCAGTCGTTTACAGTTTTATATCTTTTTCTATGTGAAAGACAGAAAATCGCGTTTACCACGGCGACTAACCGGGTTACCTTTTAATTGTGGAGCAGTCGTAAGAATTCGCAAGAAAAAGGCTAGCGAAACTGTCGTGAAATCATAAAAATAAAAATAAACCTTAAAAGACTTAATTATTTTTTCAGCGAACCGATGCAGTAGCTAAGAAGGGTGCTCTGGTCTAATACTTCGAAACGATGTTTACCTTTTTTCGTCTAGGCGCATTGCTACTATTGAACATGCTGCGCGCCCTGACCATAAGGGGCTTATTGACCAGAAAATGTTAAGATGGACAGTGGAATCGGTGAGAAGGGTGTGAAATATGTGCTACTCGAAAAATTCGTGGAACTAGTAATAAGTCATACTGATTCGGGAGGTAGCGTCGTCCGCCGTCAGTTATTTTTTACCCTTTTAATAGCGCAATATTGATTTTACTACTCACTTGAACGGGGAGAGAAAGGTTGTAAACCAATTAAGGACGATACTATTTATAGTGTCAAATTTTCAGCCGAAAAGCCGAAACTTTTGCTTTATATAATAGCTTTAAAAGTTTTTTTTTGTATAAAATTATTCGATTATGTCGTATAATGTTAAAAAATAAATTGCCGTTCGATTTTTAAAATAAATATTAAAAATATATTTGCTTTTACTTATGGTATAAATGTGTTTCCGTCGAAACCGTACTTCGCCGAATTAATGCTTATTATAATCGCACTCTCGACGAGCGCAAATTGGATCGACGGTTTTTGTAATTTTGCCGAGCACCACTAAACAAATGTACGAGTTACACGCACACTGATAATTAGGGCAGACAGAAATTATGATGCCGCCTTTTTAAGAGTATAGGTTGGAGTTCAAATAAGACTATGTAATAATATATCCGCGTTTCTTCGTGGCTTGTAAATTATTTAATTAACATTTATCATCTGTTATTTGATCAAGGTAGAGTTAAATCTGGGGCAATTTTGATTAATAAAAAAATCTGCTAAAACAGCTTGACACTGGAACATGTCAGTCATTAGCGTCACAAAGGGGAGCAGAGGAGCAGCTTCTCCCATGGCGCCTTAAAACTTTTAATCAACTGGGGTCATTATTCATAGGCGCGCTATCATGGACAATTTGGAAGACTTTTATAATAAAGTAGTAGAACAATTTTCCAGAAACCCACGAAAATTATGTCTTTTAATTAAGATTTTATTCTTGTTTAATAAAGCCTTTACAAATTATAGATTTTGTTTTTCAACTCATATCTTCTTTCTTTATTTTCCCCCTTTCCCCCGGCTCATCGGCTGGCGACTTATCTTGCCCCCCTCCTGGCTGATCGGCCGACGACGCCCTCGATATCAGTCCTACTAATAAATTCAAATATGAAATGGATTTTCAACGGTAAAGAGTAGAACAAAATGAAACACGGTGATTTTTGAGTTTTTTTTTTTTTGGTGAAAGCCGAAAGGCCGATATTGGGCCCAAAAGCGAAACTTGATTCGAAATGAAAGCTTCGCTTGGGTACTAAACTCGTAATAATACTCGTAATTACTTTCCTTTCCTACCTTTCCTGCTTTCGAATGACTACTGGAAAGTTGCTTCAGTTTGTTGTGGAATCATTTTACATGATTAATGTATGTGCGCTATTTCTGGTGGTTTTTTAGATTTTTTTTTAGGTTTTTTTTAGGTTTTTTTTAGGTTTTTCGGTTGTTTCGGACGACCAGTATTTCGCAATATCACTTCCGGAAGTTACCAGCGTTTGGCGTGCTATACGAACGAAATATTTTTTATCGTTCGAACATGTGAGATATTTCTAATCAGGAAGTAAAAAAATCACCGTGAAAAATAAGGGTTGACAAAATTGCAATAAAACTTGAAAGAGAAACTTACAATGGATCCCTCCGTCCGTTTTTCTTTTAATTCCCCATTTTTTCTGATTAATTGTTTAACATAGGCTCATAACGGCTCGGTAGACGTATTAAAAAATAAACGTACATCTCTATTGGTGGCTATTTTGTCGAAATTTATTATACTTAGAAACTAGTTGATTTATAAATTTTTCTTCTTTTTATGACATTTAAAAAAGATGAGTCCAAAAAGAGAAAAATCGGGTGTTAGATTTGAAAGTAGCTTGATATCGTTTCTTTGTTGTTCTTTTTAGGCTTAACACTGCACAGGTCAATGACGGAAATACGAAACTGACCGTCGACGATATTGCAAGGGGAGTGAAAACTTAAAACGGCTGGCTGCATCGGGAAGGGAAATTAGCTTAAGTATGGTTTTAAAGAGCGAGAAGAGGATTGAAATATTTCATTGCGAGTTGTTTTTTTGTTTTTTTTTTTTTTTTGTTTTTCTATCAGTCAACGAGAAATGAACATACATACAGTGAAATGGCAGGTTTTTGTGTCCAAATCAATCCGAATTCTAGCAATAATTGACGATTTCAGCTCACGCTGTTCTTTTTAACAACAAAAAATGGAGCATATATATAATTTAGCGCATATTGATAATATAAAATTGGCTAGTGTGCTCACGGCTTTAACGCACATACATGGCATAATCGCACAATTAATTATACATGGATCACAGACTTGCGAGTTCCTCGAAACACGTTTGCACTGTAAGTTTTTGCCACCTTTAGTTTGTGTGTACATCGTGATTGAATGTGTTCAAAGCATTATAGTCGGGGGACGTTAGTGACTCTTCTTGCCGTTGATTTTGTTTAGTGTTACTACATACATATATATATATATATATATATATATATATATATATATATATATATATATATATATATATATATATATATATTCGACATACTCGTTTATTTTATTTTATTTTAGTATCGATGTTGTTAATTGTGGCGCGGTCACTGCAACGCAAAAGGTTGACGAAGTTATTTTAGGTGTTAACAGCGTATATTTATTTAGTAGTACGTTCGCTATGCTATCACCAAATAGTATAATATGCGGCACGTTTGTTCGCCTCTTGTTCGCCGCGGGATAAACCGGAAAAAGTCTGATCTGATGATAAGATGAAAGGGTTTTAGTTTTTATAAATAAAAAACAAATTATGGGAGTCTTTGATTACCGCTATCGACGTGAAACGGTTCAGAACTCTCTGGAAAAACGCAACCGTTGATGTAACCGGTACGATTCAGCTAAAAATGCGATAGAGTCGAGGTAACAATGCGCAATTTATAGGTAATATTAACGATGTAAGCAAATTACTATTAATCGTAGATCGTGAAGGCAATAAGCATGAAAACAAGGAGTTTCCGACACTCAACGATGATTGGAAAACCTTTTTGTTTTTAGTTTCTTCTATCTAGTCGAAGATTTCAGGAGACGCGATCGTAGACGACAGATTTTTATTCAAATACCACCTCTTTACCGAGCTATTTCTGTCGCACTTGTAAAATTCGCAATAAACCGACTTCTAAACGAATTATAAATATTACAGAAATATGCGATAAAAGGGCTTTCGTAAATGAAAATAAATGCCTTTTGAGAATTTTAGATTAAAATAAAACGAGCGTTTTTATGTGTTGTTATCAAGATTTGTCGAGGTTAAATTGTTCTGCGTTTCGAATTATTCTACGTGTAACTCTGTTTAGGAAGGGATTCTTATAATTTTATTGGCTTTTTGAAAAAATCAACCAGAGAACTCGCTAAAATCAAAAAACTAAAAATAAACAGAAAGATTAATATTGATATGTTAATTAAAACGTCGTAGGAAAGTAATTTTTTGTGTAAAATTTCAGTATTTGCTTCTTTTTTTTTTTTGTCTTTGCGTATAAGAACAACGCTAAATGCTTTCGAAATCGGTGGACATTAGTTCATTTATCCCTTGTTCGTACGGTATTATTCTATTACATAAGCGAGAATTTCTGTTTATATGAAAAGTTTTCCCACATTTCAACACGAACGGAATTTAAAATATCGTTTTCAAATAATTGTAAATCTCTAATCTTACGATCGTCCGCGATGTTCAGTTTGGCGCGAAAAAAAAAAAACATTTTGCCCCAGTTAAGCCGTCTTTGGGAGTGCGCAAAAATTCATTTTTATCGAAATAAGAATACAACTCTCTCTCTTAATTTCTTATGTATCTAACGACAAAAGTTTTAATGTTTCTATTATACGTGTAACTCTGTTCACATTGTACTTTACATCATTATGACAAAAACCGCGGATATGAATATTACGTACATTCTTAAAATTAATTAACGAGCTTTACAACTTTCACTGTTTATTAAAAGATCAAAACATATTCTAAATTTTTGGTTTTTATAAAAGTTATTCCGTATTGGAAATATATTTTTTTTTTTTTTCAGCCCGGCGAGGAAATTACCGGTCTTCTGATGGTACACTTTTGTTTGTCCGAAAAATTATATTACCCGATTCGAACATATTTCATCGAAATTGCCGATTATTATGATCGGGCATTTAGGCAAATACGTCTTGATTAGTTAAATTTATTAAAACAACATAATAAAGACTTTCTCCGGGGGATCTTTTTTTTTTTTTTTTTTGCTATACGACAGACCTGTTTTTGCGTTTATATTTCAAGTCAAAATTTTCATCAAGAATTGCAGCGGTTACGGTTCGTTGCGAACGATGCGCAGTGAGCCGACATGGTAATTTTTAACTGGAGAAAAATGTAAAAGCGAGCCGTAATGTAATATAATTTTCTTAAAGGAAAGTTATAATTAAAAATGCATTTTTTATTAACATGTTGTTGAACCCAAATAGTGAAGCTTCTTTAATCGTAATGGAGGTAGCGGTAATGATGGTTATTTTAGTAATAATAAAAACGATTACGGTAATAATACATTTTCTAGCCTAATCGCATTCTCCAAACGGAAAGAGACTACTCGTTCCGCCGATGTATAGAAATATGTACTCTAATGGCCAAGCCAAACGTAACTCACTTTCAAACGTGTTGTGTTTCATCCGCTATCAAAGATTTTCGTTAAGTTTCGTAATTTTCGTAATTTTCAAAATACATAACTTAATTTGAATAAATCGGTCAACATTTTACAATAAATACGACGATGATATTGGAAGCGATTATTACATTCTTAGCAAATGGACCGACAAATGTAAGACGCGTGAAGTGAAAATTTACCAAAAAAAAGCAAAACAAAATCGAATAATAAATCGTATTCTTCCGTAAAATTTATAGCGTAACTGCAGAGGAGAAAGAAAATGCGAAATTAACTTAAGCGATCAAAATGATCGTATATAAATACTTCTTCAAATTTGGATTACAAAAGATAGGTACATTTTTTGTATTAACATCTATTAAACGCATATAAATAAATACACGTATGACAGAAAATTAATATTTAAAAAATATTGTAATAAATATCGACATGTTTCGGACTTGCTCCATAATTATGGTAATAGTAAAGTTAAAGATAATGGATAAATAAACGAATACAAATGTTTCCTAATTATAATAATCTATTCGATATATCGATACTTTGCAATTAAATGTTGATTTTAAACTGTGGATTATTATTTGTAATCAGATTATTAATTAATTAATTAATTAAAATGTCATTAAATTTATCAATATATTTCAGCGTTATTTAGTAAATTATTATTAGCTTTATATATGTTATTATTTCGAAATCATTTTCAAATTAGATAATGAAAAAGATTTAGAAATAATAAAATATATAAAGCTAATAATAATTTACTAAAAAGCGCTGAAATATATTATATTAATAAATTTAATGACATTTTAATTAATTAATAATCTAATTATAAATAATAATCCACTGTTTAAAATCAACATTTAATTGTAAAGTATCGATATATCGAATGGATTATTATAATTAGGAAACATTTCTATTCGTTTATTTATCCATTAACTTTAACTTTACGATTACCATGATTATGGAGCAACTCCGAAACATGTCGGTATTTATTACAAATATTTTTTAAATAACTAATTTCCTGTCATACGTGTTTTTTTTTGGTAATGTGAATCTAATAATATAACTCAAATTATTATATACCTACCTAATTTGAAAATAAAAAGAAAAGAAAAAAACGGTTTTAAAAATTTTTAAAATACTATATGTTATTCCTCCGATGAATAAACGCACGATACTATTATAACCTTAGTATGATAGATTCGCTGGCGATGTAATAACGAGATCACAACTAAAATTATTCGGTAAAACCACCTTTTGGTATAGTATTATTAATTTTTATCTTTAATTTTTTCTTTTTTTTCAAGTTTATCAAAATAAATAAAAATTTGCATAATGTGCAGATGGTAAGGTCGTATGTACATATTTATGAAGGGAGATACTTGTGTAGGGTGTCAGGAATTCTATGGTTTACAATGTAACATGTCCAATAGCACTGATGAAAATAGAGCAACCAGTTTTTTTTTTCTTAGTTGTCTTTAGCCTTTCGTCAGATTTCCTTGGAAGCCAGTTATTTTAAGTTTCTATAAACCTAATAGTAGCTTCAGCTCGGAACGATACATGACTTCCGGTTTGATGTTAAGCACCTTAAAGGAAAGGGAGGGGTACGTCGTTTTTCACGCCTTTTTTGAACTTCTTGCCAACTTTTTTTTTCGTTAAGAAAATGAAATATGGTTTCATTTTCAACAAATAGCAATCTTTCCATACATAGCCAGGAAAAAAAATGATTTTTTTAAAACTTTCGAACTTCTGGCAGACCTAAATGTAAAGTTGTAAGCTCGACTACAGCTAAAGCGATCCTCTTTATGATGCATATGTTTAAGGTTCAGTTTGATTTTCTCATCTTTTTTACTTTACTTATTGCTTTGGTGAACATCCTTTTTTTTTTTATCATATTTTTTTAACTATCTAACACTAAAACCCGAAATAGAAAGTTTTTTTTTGTCCGTTCAACGCCACAGTAGCATTCAGGAAAAATAAAAAAAAAAAAAAAAATCCTTCGAAAGATGCGGCATGTTAAAAAGAGAAAATAATAAATAATACAAGTAAACCGTACTATAACAAAACGGGAGAAATGCATAAAAATCAGATTAAATCATTTTGGACGCCAGCTTGAAAAACGATTTTTTTCACAAAAATAAAATCCAAAAAGTAAATTAAAATACCACCACCGTGTCTTATTCGATACGAAGTAAAATGTACCTTCCGATTTTAACATGTACTATTTTTTTTGTAATCCTATTCCTCTGAGAAAGAAAAAAGTAATTGCTCGAGTATTTTTTTTAGAAAACGTAAAATAAGAAAGTAACATGAAAATTGTACGACGTTATTGATATCGGTAGCTCTGCGCCCGAAAGATGTAATTACTCTACAAATGATATAATAAAATCTCGATATTAACTAACGATTTTTCCAAAGTGCCCTCTGGCGCGCAGTTTATAATTTTTATAAGAATTTCGTAATTTTATTAAGAAGGTGTCGTTGTTAGTTCGCGGTTCAGAGCGTTAATGAAAAACGTATTTTTAATTGTTTCGAGAATAGAGTCCCCCCCCCCCGCTGGTGATGTTTCATATTTCGCCCTTAATATCGAAAAACGAATGGAAAATAATTACCGTTCCGTTTCGGGCTGTGAAATGTGGCTTGCTACGCGGAGTGCGCGGTGCAATTTAGTAGACCCGGTAGTGTCGGTTTTTTTTGTCTTCGGGACGTTCCTCTAAGAGAATAGATTATTATTAAATAATATTTGCAAAACCCCTTTGTTCTTTTCTCCTTCAGTGCCCCGGTATTATTATTAGTTTTTCGTCTTCGGTTTTTACTATTTCGCACGCTTTTGATGCTTTTATTATTAAATTTTGAATTTGAAAAATGACGCCAACCTGTATGCCAATGATTTATTCATTTTTCGTTTATTTTCGTTCTTTTTTATTATTATTATTTTTATTATTATTACTTTTTTGGTTCTTATTTAGTTTTATTTATTATTATTATTATTACGTTTTGATCTTTTCTAATCCAGTTGGAAAAGCGAAAAAAAAAAAACAAAAACAAAGAGTAATAACTCTTATCCGGCACTCGGTAACTCGGGAATTTTGCTAATACACACCTTCTCCGCATGCCTGACGACGGCGACGGCAGTTTCTAGCAATCCATCCCCGCTGAAAGCGATATAACCATTGAAACTCGTTAAGAACAGGGGGCATTTCGACTTATCGTTTCCCGTTTGAGTGGAATTTGTTTAATGAACAACGCTATCGCGAAATTTTCCTTCCCAAAATTGCATTCCGTCGAAATAATTTCCTACTACGTTACTAGACTTTATTATTAATTCTAGATTAAAACGCCCCCCCCCCCCCCCGCCACACACACACACCTTCATTCTGATTTCGTCCAAAAAGCGTAAGATATCGCTAACAGTTTTCCAAATTTTGCTGGAATCGAAAAATTACACTATTTCGAATAGTGTAGCTCTAGAAACTCTTTTCGGAAATCTAACACCTCGCCATCAAGGAATGAGAAAGTAGTCGGGATCACTGAGGAGGATGTGAAAATCTTCCTTGGCGAATGAAGAAGGCCGCATTGACCACGAAGACGGGTATTTAATTGGGCATATTGTGCATCCTGCCTAAAAAGTAAACGACCAAAAATTAATAATTGGAAAAAGTTGACTTGCCAACATGGGGCGGGAGCATGTTTAAGAAAAGGTAAAAATTACCGAGATGCTTAATTTCTTGATATTTATGATGATTTGTAATAGCTTCTCAACTTTTTTTTTTTTTTTTTTTTAATGGGCTCGGTGTCAGCATGGACTTAGATCGTCTACTCAGATTCTGAAGCGATCGGAGATAGAGATTATAAAGGAAAGAAGGAGGGGAATAACGTCTAGAGATGGGAATGAAAGGATAAAGGAAGCATTGAAAGGGGTAGAAAGATCCAACGCCAAAAGTTCGGCGTATAGATGAGAGCACTCAGGAAAAAGAGCAAATTCAAAAAGGATATGGTTGGGGTCGCATATAAAGGGAGGATCAGTAGAGTGGAAAGGGCACGAGAAAGAAGATGAAAGAGAAAAAGAAAAATGAGAAATGGGAAGAAGGAAGTCTCAGTCTGATTAAGGAAACAATAGCCGAGCGCCGAGAAAAGGGAAGAAATTGGTACCAAGGCTGTGAATTGGGAGTAGGCTGTAGGAGGAAGTAGAAGGAGGAGCGATTGGCAAAAAGGGAAGGGTAGATGTCAACCCATAGTCTGGTATGGAGACTGCGGAGAGAAAAAGGTGGTCTGAGGCAGGAAAATACGGGAGTAATGGACTATATTGAGAGACGCCGAGCGAGCTAGAAAGTCAGCTGCTTCGTTGTCCTCAATGCCAGAGTGGCCAGGAACCCATAAAAAGTCAATAAGGATAGAACGTGCTAAGCGCAAGTTGGTGACAGAGGCACGAACAGAAAAAATGATATCGTTAGTCGAGTGGGAAGGGGGAGAAGAGATTGCTTGCAGCACAGATTTGGAATCGGTAATAATGAGAAATTTACAAATCCCTCTTGAAGAAGAAATAAAGGAGACCGCACGGAGAATGGAGACTGCTTCGGCAGAAAAAATGGAACAAAAGGAAGGAAGCTTGAAAGATTCCGAGTGATTAAGCGGGGGGGGGGCTTATCAACTTTAAAGGTAAAATTTTTTATTTAATTTTCCCATTTTTATCCGTATTATTCGGCCATAAACTTGACTGATTTTTCTATGTCTTCCGGTTTATTTTATTTTGAATTTCATTCATTGCCTCTGACACACGCCGTGTTAAATTTACTTCATCCTTTTTATATTATGTCAAATCTTCATTTCCTTATGATGTTCCATTCATTTTTTTCCGCTCTACACGTTCTTATAATCATACAAAAATTTACATTTTATCATAAGTTCATATCAATGAATATCGTATATTAACCATTAGAGGTATACATATTTATTTTTGTGAATTACGCTAAGTAAATATTCTCTATAATAGCGAAGTAAGTTTTAATTTCTTTACAAAAATTTTATTACAAGTTAAATTAAAAATATTAAAAATTACACGTAAGTTTATTGGCTTCAAAAAAAAAAAAAAAAATCTTTAATATGCGATTAAATTATTAACTTATACTTAATAAATCCGCATTAACTTTACTTTTCGTTTATTAATTTTTTGATACCCTATTTCTTGCTTTTTTTCAAGATTTAAGAAAGGAATATTAAAAATAAATTCCTAAGCCCGCAAAAGAAAAAGAAAAAAAAAAAAAATTATTCTCTATTTGTTTTTAACAAAAGGAATGTAGATAGAAAGATCGCGCGAATTTCAATTTTTAATAAAATCATTCTTATTCGTACAAACCGCTCTTTATCTGAAGTTTCTCCATTTTTCCCCTCTGAAACTTCGTATTTTAATGTACCGACTCTGATAAGGAAAGTAGGGTTTAAGGATCCGAATACTGAACTACGAATTTCCACATGTTCGTTATTGAAGTCGATTCGTATGTTTACATTAAATGTTTTTAAGCGGTGTGTGTTTTTTCAATTTCTTGTTTTCATATACTTCCGTTGCTAAACAAGAAAAAAAAAACTTTAATAGCGGAATCAAAAAGCGCGAAAAATGCTGCGTTTAGTATCTTTCATTCTGGCTTAAATGATCGCGGAACCCGAGACTCGGAATTACCTCTTTCGACCACATTCTCAATTATGACGCGTTGTTGCCGAAATCAAGCTTGCCTACTCTTTTTCTACCTGCTGAATAAACGAAATCCCAAATTTAGACGAAATGGGCCAAACCGTTGAACGGACGCTTAATGTCCCTGCCAAGAAGGCCTATTTCAAGCCAAGCGGCAGCCATTTTGTGATTTTTTTTGAAATCAAAAAACAACTCTGCATTCGTGAAAATAATATTTTAACCGATTTTAACCGACTGATGATTATAATATTATAAAAAAATACACCGTCGCTATTAAAAATTTCCAGTGCCGCGTGTAACGTTTTTCTACATTTTTCGTGGTCTTCGTTAACGCGTCTAATTTTATTTAACCTCGTTGTTAATTAATTTCAGATATAAATTATCTTTGAGGCATTATATTCCGACAGTGAAACCCCATTAAAACCTATGCTGCTCTATGTACTCTACCTGTATACCGCATTCTTTTCATGTCGCACTGGTTTACCTAAGAAGGAATAACTTTGGCATCCTAGAATTCTGCTGCCTTGTAATTTTGAGAATAGTATAACCACTCGCTGCGATTTTCGCAATCCTGCAAGTTCACGTACACACTGGCGTGTTCTAGTGTTTCTACTGCAAACATGTACATTTTATCTTTCTGTTCCCAGTTCGAACGAGTTTCCTCCTTGAAGCGCTAAAAGCTGGGTCTGTTCAGAATTTGCTGCGACACCTTTTAACCCTTCGCACTAGACACGGAAATTACAGCGTATGATGCCGAATTAGAATACAAGGACTGCGAATGGATTTTCTCAATTTTTTTTTAGCAAAAATTCTTATACTGTGCCAATTGATAGATTTGTTAAGCACCGCGGGAAGGGCTTTCGATTAAATTCTAATTGTAACATACTGAAAGAACTGTACCAACTTTTCTATGCGTTGACTCATTCTCGCGTAATAAATCGCATCGTAAAATTCGTTTATGAAGTTTTTTGTTAAACATTCGAATAGATCAATGACGGCGGTTCTACTAAAACTAATTTAATTAATTAAGATGACCGAGGCGATTACCACCGCTGTCTGTTGATTGGCAGCGGGTTATCTTTCCGAAAATTAGCGAACATTAAACGAACATCGAGGTATTTAGCATTTCCGATAATGAAATTTCGTCCGTTTCAGTTAGTACCGAACGTGCAGCGTGCATTAACCAAGATAAAAAGAAAACACAAAGAAAACGAATTGCTTCCGGCTAAATTCGTTTTATTTTTCTTATCTACACCTATAAGCAACGTAATCTAATCTGACAAAGCGCTGTCCGAAATTTGATTCTTCGTGTTCGTCGAACGTAAGAATGAAAATTAAAATAAATATCGATTTTCTAAACTTTTCTCCGTCTACCTGGACGCCGGAATCTACATTTTGTCGTCCGGTATTCGTTTTATTCGTGTCGCATGTCGGTCATATGTATACTTTTTAAAATAGGTCCACACAATCGTGCATAACTTTTTCTCCTAATTTACATATAAAAATCTCTTCTTCGACTTTGCCTTCGTATTTTCTAAATTTATCCGAGACCCGATATATGATACCGAATTTAAATAAAGTCCTACAGCGGAAGCTTTTTTTTCCCCAGAATAACGAGTAATTCGATTCCGTTCGGATAATTGGAGTCGTACTTAATAGAACCGTTCCTCTTTCAAGAGTCACGAGTATTTTTCAAATATTCGGGTTGTTGTCTGTATAGTTGATTTTTCGAAAAACTAGAGCTAATGACTGTATTTATCCATGGGCGTCGTCAGCGGGGGGCAGAGGAACAGCTGCCCCCGTGGCGCCTTAAAACTTTTAATCAACTGGTCATTATGAGTATTCATAGGGGCGTAATCATGGGCAATTTGTAAGACTTATAATAAAGTAGTACATCAATTTGCGAGAAACCCACGAAAATTATGTTTTAATTAAGATTTTATTCTTGTTTAATAAAACCTTTACAAATTATAAATTTTATTTTTCCTATAACTTATATCCTCTTTCTATCATCTTGCCCCCCCCCCGTCTCATATTTATCTGCTACTCCAACTAACCTAGTGAATTTAAATATATGTGCATTTCACAAAATAATAAATTCACAATATTAGGACAAACATAAATAATAAAATTATCACAAAAAGTTTGTAGAAAAAAACATACAAATTATTATAAAAAAAATATTAAAAAACATCAAAACAAGTTTCGACAGTCGATATTATTTAATATTTTTTTTTATAATAATTTGTATGTTTTTCCTACAAATTTTTTGTGATAATTTTATTACTTATATTTGTCCTAATATTGTGAATTAATTATTTTTTATGAAATGTATGATAGGTAGTCACGACGCTCGGAATCGAACGATACGACAAGAAATGTATTTAATTAATGCCCCCCGGATAAATTAGGAAAGTCAATTTACACGAGAAAACGAAAATGTTGACAGACTCTTATTCCGCTGCGCGTACATTATAAAGGTCTGTTTAATTTACCTCGATATATTTTCTCATCGGTTATTACTAAATTTTTTGCTTATAAATATATTCATTTTTTATAATTAATAATGTCGAGTATATTTTTTTAAATTGCGGTTGGGGATTTTTTTCCTTTTTATTTCGCCTGTTTCTCCAAAAATAACGTATTATTTGAATTATCGAAGTGGAATATTTAATTTGTATCGATCTCTTCTTCAGAATTGTTTTCTAAGCCGCCATTTAATGAAAAAAAGTTTTATTGAATTTCTAAACGCTGAGTACGAAAAAAAATTACCTACTTAAGAACGTGAATAATCAAATATTTCGAAAGCGGGGCAGTCAAGATTTCACTTTCGGCTGCCGATGCTTTTTATAAAATAAATTAAAATGTTTTTCAAAGTGTTCGGCAAAGGCTGCTGCTACGAACACCCCTTAGACTTAATTTAAAGCATTTCCTCCACGTTGTTTTCCCCCCGGCGTTTGTGCGGTTTTTAAAACAGCGTAAAAATGGAGAAAAATCGTTATGATTTAATTTTTTTCCCCATTGGATAGCTTTTTCTTAAAATGCTCAAAACTAGCGAAAATCATTAAATGGCAGAAATTTGTCGTTAACAATATGCGCTGTATTGTGCTATTCATTTAGTAACATTTTGCGAAATGTGCGATTTTTTGTAGTTTTAGAACTTGAAGAAGAATAGTATAATTCTGAAATCGACGTAAAATTCTAGATTACCGGTTTTTTGATGGCCCGTTCTTTTTAAGCTACTAGCAGAAAAAAATAGTTATGACTCCAATAACGAAGTCATTCGGAGAACTTATTAATAACGTAATAGAATGTTATTTCGAACGAACGAAACTGGAAGTTACTGTCAACGCGTCCTGCGACAGTGTTTATTATGTTAAAGACCATTTCCGTAATAATTTTTTGTCGGTTATTTTATGAGCTCACCGGCAAAAACTTTTTCCTATTTGTTCATCTTCTCTGCACTTGCAGTTGGCTTTTCAGGGAGAAATAGCGGAAATAACTTTTTGTATTGTTGTTTTTTTTTTTGTTTATGTTTGTCCCCCTTCCTCTTCCCTGGAAGAAGTGGGAGAGTATAATGGGGACTTTTGTAATTTGTCAAAAATTCGAGTTCGGTTCTTTTCACGATTTCAGTTGCGATCTGAACTGAAGGTCAGTAAAAACTGCTCTCGAACGCATTTGTATTTGGAAAACAAATGGGACTGGGATTGAAAATGTAAAGAACTTTGCCGAAAATAAGTTGTAAGTTGCGTATTTATTTGTTCTCGTAACTCTGCGCAATGGGTTCTGTTGTTAAAACTTTTGTAAACTTGTCCTTCGACAAGTTGTGTTACACACAATATCCGTTGCAAAGTGTCGTCGGAGCAAGTTGTTTTCTAGACAAGTTTAAAAGCTCGTTTCTACTAAAGCGTGAAAGCGGCGAGATACTGTTTACGGAGCGGCCGCCGCATAAAGTTATGAACGTTTGTCTGGAATTCAATTCATCTCTTCTCGTTACAATGTTCGGTTACTTTTGGAAAATAATTTTTGACTGTCAGCTGTTATCACGAAAGCCGAAACAGTGAGAAGATAAAATATATAAAAAGGAATAAAACCGTTAAAAATAAATCACGGAACAAATCTTTTACATAGTTTTATCTCTCGGACTGTTCCGCCATTTTAATTGTTTTGCTGGCACGTTCGGAGCGGGAGGGGGCTAAATTACGAGAAACAGAAACTGATTCCGAGGCTAAATTGATGCGCAAAAATAAATAATAATCGTCTAACAACAAAAACAACACTAATAATAATAATAATAATAATAATAATAGTACATAAATACACGGAACTATGGTGGTTAGAATTCGAGTAGTTACCCTTTGTTACCTCAGTGATGGATGTACCAACAACGTCAAAAATCGAATTACATCCGAACTAGGATAAATTAGTGGCCGATAAAAAGCAGTCATCATTAGCACCGATCTGCAGATTATTTAAAGAATTGTAAGGCTGGTCTACGACCGAGAAGTTGCGTCCTCAACCTGCAAAGAACAGAGAAAAAGAGAATAATGTTAATAACAGTTTAAAAATGAAAAACACGCAAATGTGAAGCGAAAAATTTGTCGATTATATGTAGTATTGTCGTTTCGAGAAATAAAGCGCATCATTAACTTGCTCTTTTCGAGCTGGCTCACGGGTAACGTTTCTATCGGGGAACGGACGTTTGAATTTGGCTGCTAAGGCAGCAACATACGGTCCGATGCCCGAAGGCGCTCCTCTTTCTCAGCTAGGGCCACCCTTTTTCGAGGAACAGAATGAACAGAGGCAACTATGTGGCCGGCTCAAACATCGTGGCTGCGGCGGTCTATCGAGGTAAGCACTAAGCCATGGTGACCACCGATATGTCCCGCAGAAATTTTACAGCACTAACCAACCCTAGGACACACAGCAATATTCCATAACTATTTATTCGAAGGAAAATCTCCGCCTATCCCTTATCTTAACAACTGCTGAACACATTCTGGTACACTGTCCTCGTGCAGGCAACTTACCAGTGGGGTTGCATTATCAAACGAGCCAAAACAAATCTAGAATATGCCACACCACATGAGAGCAGCTAAGCTGTTAAAATCTAAACCAGCACTGATCCCCATGTGCTATAATAATCTCGGCAATTACCCCTACAGCACATGGATTATATATAATATTTTTAAAAAAAATTAAAGTTAAATAATGCAAAATCGACATTAAGCAATCGACATTAAACAATCGACATTAAACAATCGACATTAAACAATCGACATTTACAATCGGTATTATAAGAGCATCTCACTGCTGTGTTATGAATTCTAAAATCTGTCTCGAGGGATGATGACTTTTTTTAAAAATGGTTCTACGTCGAAAATTAAATTCGGGTAAGTAATGACGGACAACTTAAGGCCGTCGCGATAGCCTAGTGGCGTGAACTCCTCTCGATTATTAAGATAGCGGTCATGAGTTTGATTCCCAGCGACGGCCAAAAATGGTATATAGAGTGATTTACTGAAAAGGTTAATTTAATGCTTAGAGTTAGTGGCCAAACAGTATTTATAGCCAGACCAAAAAACAAAAAAAAAAAATAACGCAACGTACAGAACGCTTGCTCAGTTTCAGTGGCGGCGACATTTAATTCTGTGAACCTGTTTAGATCGAAGAGTACCCCAGAGTAGTTTACCGTTCATTTATTTATTATTTTTTGCGACTATTGCAACGAGATAAGGATACTGACTACCTCGAAGAGTGGTGGTACTTTAAACTGCTCGGCAAAAAGCTGTGTACCTTTGTTTATAGGGAATTTTATTTCGGCGAACGATGTAAGTTGTTGTTTTTTCTTTATTTTATTTTTTTTTTTGTCTACGAAATATGTGCAACCGTTTTCAGGGAAAACAAACTGAAACCTAAAAAAAACCTATTTATAAATAAATACGGAAAAAATACCAATTTCGATAGTATTGAGTAAATAACTATTCAATTGATAAAAAACTGGGTCATAATATTTCATTTCGATGAAAAACTTCTTAGTAAATTTTGAATATTGAAGAGAGGAAAGAGAGTGTTGATTAAATCAATAATACGTCCCTGACACACCTCATGATCTTTTGCAACAAAACAATAAATGATCGAATCCTTTCGATTGATTGATTGATTGATTGATTACGCAAATTCAGAACAATTCGCGTATGTTCAATAACTGACAGTTACAAGAAACATAGGGGATGATACACAGGATTTTGACGTGTTCGCATTACCCGACAAATCAGCGCAGGATAATTATTATTGTATAAAAAGCCAGCCAACATTTTGAAAACTGTCCATTTCGTAAAAATCGGGAGACACGGAAACTGTCCTCGTTTCATATATACGACGAATTTCAGTCTTAAACTTTTTGAATAATGACAGCTTTCCGAGGTCGAGCGAATGCAGCTCACAGAGAGTGTAACTGAGGCGGCAGCCATTCTCTAACAGCTTCCAAACCTTTTTCTAAATATGTACATATATATATACAGAGATACGTGTGTATGTGCGATCGTTATAATATTTATGAGCTCCATAAAATGCTCTCGCACAAAGCCTCGAAAGAAATATGTACAAACTCATTCGTCAAAACCGGTTCACCGTTAATGTCACCGCTATCTTTATCGTCGTAGCATTAGTTTTAAATAGACAACAAATATTTATCCAGTACCGCGTTTTTCTGATGGACGTCACGCGGCTTGTTTTATTAGAAGTGAAGCCGCTTTCCTAACTATCTTAAAATCAAACAAAAGTCCACATTAGGCGAATACCGAAAATCAGGTGAGGGGGGGGGGCTATTACGCACGAATCATAATACGGCAAACACTTAAGTAGCCGTTTTTTGGCGAATTTAAATATCGGACAACTGTAATTTCATCGATTATTCTTTTAGATAAAACTTTTCGACGATGTTAGAAAAAAAAATAATTTAAATAACGATTCGTCTTTGATAAAGCGAGCGAGTAGTTGCATTCGCTGACAAAACTATATAGCCTAGCGATGCTTTGACAGCCATGATTTATCGCGCATAACTGCTTAACCATGTGTCACTGGAATCAAGAAGGTGGTAATCTTGAGACAGGAGATTTCCTTTTTCATCGTGAAAATTTCGCTCTAGAAGTAACGGTGATAGAGAGACGTGTTTGCTGTTGACAATTTGAGAGGACGCTTGATAAATCAAGTAACGTCTAGGTAGTCAGCAGTTGTCTTTCGAGAATCGTATACTGAAAAGGAGGTGAATACTAGAATAAAGAAGGCTGGAACAATTATTGGGCACTTAATTTAAAGAACCTTTTAACAATTACCACAAGAGCCTAATTTTCAAGGTAGCTTTATGCCCAGTTTAAGTCAATTGGCGTCTGACTTTAAAAATTATTGATAAAATAAAGGTGACACAAAATAAAATCGTTCTATAATAAATATTAAGAAAACAGATAAATTGCCGCTCAACTGATAAAACAAAAATTAAAAGATAATAATATAGATGCGATCAGATATATTAGAAGGCAAAATGTGCTGATCATTGAACACACGTATAGAGCCACTTTCTTGTTTTTCTTCTCGCATAATATAGAAGAAAAAAGGGACGTCACCGGACAAGATGGGGCTGTATGATTTTGAGTAATTTTTTATTTAACAAAAATTTTCAAAGAATAGCTAGACAGAAACGAATGAGAAAGGTTACAGGAAACCTTTGTTCACCATAGGCCGAGGTTAATATTTACTTTTAGTTTTTTTTTCATATTAATCATTTTGTTTTATAGTTTAAGAATTTCTTTAATAAAGATTTATTTATTTATTTTATTTGGTAAAGCCCTAAGAAGGAGCTACAAAATTAATTAAGGAAACTTGCAAGTTTTTAGAACAAGTCTAAAACCATGGTGTAAAATTACCTGTTTTAAAACGGGAATATAGTATAATGAACGACAGAAATGACAGGAAAATCCGCACATATTATAATTGACAGTGAACTGATTACTTTTGCCCGTTAAAAGTATATTTATCATACCGCTTGCTTAAATATAAAACATGAAATGATTCGTGTGTAATCGCCCAGTAATAACCCTTATAAAAACATATTACCACTAAGAAATGAAAAATGTAAAAATACTCAGATGACACCGCTAAAATATGACTGTTGAAAAAGGAAAAATGAAGAAGAATAACGAATATATATATATATATATATATATATATATATATATATATATATGTATATATGTATATATGTATATGTATGTATGTATATATAATAATACCTATATATGGGAGAGGTGGCAAGACGCCAAGAAGAGATGTTTTCAATTTGATCAAAAAAGAAAAAACAAGATGTTAAAATAAGAGAAAGAAGAAAACGAATAGTTTGCTTGGAAAGGGGAAGATAAGTATTTACTGAAAAAGAACTCAAATTTGCGGCGGCATACGATGGAAAGGCGTTTGCGAAAAGGCTCTAGCGAGGAAAAATTGAATTAAAGGAGAATTAAAAACGTATCAGTCACCGGGAGTCGCAGTCAACGGAAGAACGGGCTTTATCGAATTTTGCGATAAAGGAAACAAGAACCGCAGGGGGAGAGCTTTTTAATAGCAAAACACTCGCGCCAACTCGTTTGCGCATCAACCGGTCGCAAATAGGAAACGCTTATAAGAGAAATATAAAAATTAATAAACAAAACGATTTCGGAGCACATTGGTCGGCTGATAATTTATCGTTGATTAATTAACTCTTTTGAACGTCGTCGGGTTCGAACTAGAGGCAATGGCAGTCTGTTTACTGTGCGAGGTAATTTTAACGGCTCATTTCTGCTCTTAAAAGACCTCTACACATCAATGAACTGACGCTGCGCTGTTCATAGACCACCGTCGAATTTACGACGAACCGGTTGGTTAGATTTTTTCCAGCTTGTACTGTTCTTTTTTCGTTTTTTGTTTCGTTTTTCGGTAAATCTGACTCTTTCTCACGTCCTCTTAATAGTCGGTTGTTGCTTATTTGTTGTTGTTTTTTTGGTAGTGCACCAGGAGAGCCGTACTGTAATAATAGTATGTATAGCGAACAGAGAGGTGAGCAGTAGTCGGAAGAGAAGGACAAGGTAGTGGTCGGTCGCTCGCACACGCGGTTGCAGACATTCCGCCAGTGACTCACCTGATCCGAGAGCATCGCGTTACCGTATGTCTCGGATTAGCCGCTCTGGGCTGGAGGTAACTGCTCCCCTGCATTCCATTCAGTTGTTCAACCCAGAGACCATTTCGATGCATCTACACACGTAGATAGGCATTAGAGAACAAAACGAAGTGTGTTATGTAGCGTATTCTGTGTTTTTCTTTTGTGCCTCTCATTCACCATATATGGGGTGCATTCCATTCAGTCTTAGCGTGAACTGTCCGCCCGGGCCCGGCTTTTCAACAATGACATTGGACATACGCGCTGAGACGAACGCTGCGAGCTTTTGTCATGAAAAACTACACACTTCACCTCCGCCTCCGATCAAAACGCCAATAGCGCCGGCTTTAGCGGCTCGTCCAGATTGCCATCTCCTCCGCTTCATCTCGCTCTCTCTGCTGGACTTCGCGCTGTCGCTCTTGCTCGCTCTCGGTTCGTGACGCGCTGCCTGTTCGTGTCTTTTTAATATAGATAATTCAACTAGCCCGGCAAATAAGATATACACATTTTAACAGATTATGAAATACGGAACGCGCGCGGGAAATTAATGGAACGAAAAAATAATTGATAATGCAGAGAGCCGAACAGAAGAACGAGAGCAGGGGCGACCTGTTAAACCATCTGTTTCTCGGCCGCCGCAGCAACGGAATAGAATCCAGAAAAACCCTTTGCTTCCTTTCACGGACAAAAGCGCCTTTCTAGCTCAAGCTGCTCTCTCTCTCTCTCTCTCTCTCTCACACACTCACTCTCTCTCTCTCTCTCTCTCTCTCTGTTTCCTGTGAATGACACGCTCCTGCGACTGCTCCTTCGTGGCGACAGTGAACTCTGCCGTCTGTTACGGCCGACAGAATTACCTAAACCGATCGCCGGACACGTTACTCCCCTTAGGACGCATTAAAAGTTCTCGCGCTTAAAAAGCTCTATTGCGAACAATTCACTTTTTTCAGATTATTTTCCTGTCAACGAAAAGAGAGCGACCTTCCCCGTGGTACTTTGCTCTTTTTAATAAGTACTTATAATAATAAAATCATGGAAATAAAATCAAAAATAGTGACCCATTTACCGTGCATATAAAATAACGAAATAAGTTTTTTCGCAATGATTAATAGCGTACTTGATGCATAATGCACAAAACGTATGATAAAGAAGTAAAGAAAAAAGAGAAGTAGCCATCATCATCAGGCTTCACAGAATGTAGAGCAAATTTTATCGCTCAACATTAAAAACGACATACGCTTCTGATGATATTTGTATTTTCCATGGAATGACAGAGCTTCTCAGTGAACTTTATTACTTGCGATCGCGACGCATCGGATAATCTATCCTTTCCGATTTCTAAATATTGGTTCTAATAAATCGGCGACGTAACAATAATATTATTTCGTTACTCTTTTCCACTATTTGTTCTTTGAACTTTTTTTTCTTTTTTTTTTTTTTTGCTCCTTTTGTATTTTTGTATCTTTTTGAATTCTTAAAAAAACTCCTATTCGGATTTTGGAAATCGCAAATTTTATACAATAGGTCGTAAGAATTTCAGTGTGCAGAGCTTTCTTCTAGTAGACTGGCTAGACGTTTTCATTAATCTCATTTTCGATAAAATAAAAATATAGTATCCCGTTTTATCCATCTCCTCCATATTTCTGAATTAATATTCTCCGTCAGCAAATCTTCAAGATGTTAATACCGGCCACGCATTAATTACGTGAGCTGAAAATGGTGAGAGGGTTCCAGTAAAAATTTCATTTGAACTGAGGGGGAATAATTGAAAATCTCACGTAAACACTTTTAAAGAATATACATTATTATACGGATAATAAAAGATGTATTTAATTTTTCTTTTACATTTTTTAGAGTGTTCTATTTGCCCGCTGAAAAATCTCACGGTTATTAATAACTTTTACTTCGAGAAAAGAAAAAAAATAAATAAATTTACTCCTATAATAACTATAGTGTAAACCTCTCGTGAGAGGAAGAGGGTCCCGCCAAATCTCGCTAAATCTCATCAAATTAAAGCAAACAAACAACTCGCGTAATTAATGGATGCTTCCTTTTAGGGCGCAGAAATTTTCTTTATACCTCGCGTCGTTTTTAACCTAGCCTAGTTCTGAATAGAACCTCGGATCGGCCACTGGTGAATTAACAGAAAATTTCGAAAAAAGCGACAAATAAATTACGCCTGTTGTTGCCGGAAGATCACCGGTATGTAATCAGAAATAGTTTGCATTCTTCAACCACAGATGGTGGTCGCATTGAATTTTTTTTTTTTTTTGCGACCTCTATCTTAAGCGTATGCAGATTAGTCACGTACATGCGATTAACGAAGAGAAGAAATTACGTTCTTCTTTTTTTTCTTTTTTTTCCCCACTGTCGGGTCTTTGTAATGTACATATATTCCGCTGATGATTATGTAGATTCTTTCCGACATCATAATTTCCGGAATTATTATTCACTTTTAAAAATATTTTTAACATTTTCGCCGCGTGATTTTTAAAGTTCTGCATAAAATGTTGTTATTATTAGATAAAAAAAATGGAAATCTAATCAGTACAAACGAGAACTGTTTAAATCCGAATAAACATTCTCAGATTACCGTGGTGTATCTCGAATACGAGCATTAATATTCGTAAATTTTTACATTACGTCATGATTTGGAGTTAACGAAATCTATGTATAAGCAAGATCTTATAGTCAGTCGTCGCCCTTTTGTCCACACTCTAATGATGAAAATTGGCGCGGATATATATACTAATCACACTTTTTCCCCAAATGCAGCCAATATAAGAATACTCAAAAATAGTATGATATAATTGGCTGATTTAAAAGTATGTTTCCCATGTAAAATAAGTTATCGAAGATTGATATTTAATCTCGCCCCAATATGAGATGATTGTTCTCTTTGCTATATAAGCGAAAAAGAAATTTATAATGTTAATAAAAAATGTAAACCGGTAAAAACAGTCTTGAAGCCACGTTTAAGTAATAGCAAATGCTAAATTAGAAAAGATTGAAAGAGCGAATGTGCGATGAAATCTGTTGCAGTCTTTTCCCGAAAAACAAAAAAAAAAAAAAAAAAAAATAGAAGAGGGATGGAAAGTGTAAAATTAAGTTTTCAAAAATGTCTGTTTGGTGAATTAGTTGAATTTTTTTTATGTTTTAATTCCTGAGATTTACGTTGACATTTTGAAAATTGTTTTCATTGCGGTAATGTGTTTTTCCTCCTTGTTAATTCGTTTAACACTTCACGTGTCACGGTATATGGAGAAACGTGGAGCTTAAAGTGTTAAGGTGTATACTTCATACGTCTAGCGCGCTTAATGTTTGTAAATTATTTTTAGTTCCCAATATTCGCGAAGCTGAAAAGCTTAATCGGAATTGCGAGCGAACGGAACTAAAAATTATTGCCTCACCTAATATCTGCTAAAACGGGTCGTTTTTTATTTGCGGAGGGGGCTTCAGCCGGAAACGATGGGTGGGGGCAAGGAAAAGTTAATTAAATTTTAATTCGGTGGTCGATTGCAGATGCCAGGAATTATTTTGACGGAAAACATATTGAAAATCGTAACGAGGGTTGGAAGATTTTATTGGAATATAAAGAAGAGAATAGATAAGAAGCAACTCCTGATCTGTTAAGTTGCGATAATTTTCTCAAGAGAGATGCGTCGTACAAAAAAAAGCAATTTGGCATTTTTCGGAATCATGCGGACAACATTTGAATAGAGAGGACCTTCCATCGTTTAAATTAGAAAAGCCGATAGAGAGAGTATTTGATCGGTAACAAAACCAAAAAATCGTTCTTAATTTTCTTGAATCTATCGTCTTTTTGTGTATGTATATATATAAAAAACTCGGCCATTTTGGCTTCGCAAGGCCTGTGCCCGTTGACCTCTCTTGCTTTCATTTCTGTCTCTTTCTCTTCTATACTTTGTATAAAATGATCAAAATTTACAACGTAATTCTTATTGGCATCAACACAAACAGAAAAAATAACATAATCACGAAAATCCTATCCTAACATTTAACTTTTATTATATAAAATTAAGACATTTTTTCGTTACATAAAATTGTGCCGTTTTTTAAATAACAATAACAAAAATCCTAGAAAATATAACAAACGTTACATAAAATTGGGACATTTTGCGTTACATAAAAAATTGGGACACTTTTTCTAATGGGGGGTAGCCTAAGAATTACGTTGTAATTAATATATAAATATATAGCTTTTAGGCAATTACGTCCTCTGATTCGGAGTCTTTTGTTTACAACTGCTGTTTAAACATTTTTTATTGATTAGTTTGAACCATGCCTTCGAAAAAACTGTTCGGCTTTTGAACCGCATACATGTTATCGTTTTTCCGAGAAGAAAAAAAAAAAGAAAAAAAAGTCTCGTTAATTCCGAATAAATAAATAATAAAAACACACCTCCCCTTTATGATCTGTATATGAGTTCTCCATGCAGAAATTCTCAATAATAGAGAATAGAGCATAACGTCGTCAAGTATATGGATTCGGCAGAAACAATGAAAATAAAGAGGAAAAAAGTAGTCATCGGGATCGATCGCAGGTAGCGATTAACGTATATAAATGGGTTTGTCTGTTTGGAGATAACCGAAAAATGCGCAACAGTCGGCTGTAGTGAAAAGCGCCGCGATTGTGAGTTTTCACTGCGTACCGAATCACGGTCTAGCATTCCTTTATTATGATTAATCAGATTCTTCTGTGTATTCGATTCGAGCTGCCGTTCGTTAATAAATCTATTATATTATTCCGCCAGTTATCACTGACAAGCGAGTGGGAAAAAAGCAGAAAGAAGAATCGGAAAGAGGAAAAGAAAAACAAGATGGGATATCTAGTGAAAGGAGGTTCGCGGATGACAAAAGCGGACGGAATCGGATTCTGTATGTGGCACAGTGCGCGCTGAAGAACAAATCATTTCGAAGCACTCTGCGCGAGAAACACATATCGAAAGGACGAAACAAAAGAAAAAACCATTTCCTTTTGAGGTTTGTCGGTGATTTTCTATGCACCGTCGTCCTTTCTCAGTTAGTGCCGGCCGCGCGCTTGTGTGTGTTTGGGCGCGGGTGGGGACAGGGCCCGACTACGCGGCACGTAATCTGAAAACAGTTTGTGTTTCAGGTGTAAAGATTTACTACCTTTCTGATGATAAGTGGGTGGTGTTGAGCGGAGAGTAATTCGAACTACATTCCAAAATGTTACCCCGCTGAGTTATTTATTCCCCTTGTAACAGTTTTCATCGCCACAGTCTCTTGTCTTATTCAGCTCCTCCAAATAATACTATATACGTGTATATTAGTATCATCGCGTACCTGTGTGTGTAGTCACATGTGCGTGCGCCTACCTGTATGCACATTTGACGACGTGTACCGGCTCTCAAATGCCTTCTTTATGATGCCATTATGCAGCGGCGTTTGTGTCTCTGTATCACACGTACCGTTTGGTCGGAAGAAATATGAGACTAAACGCGCTACATCTATTTACCTTCGACTACACTAATGAATCGAATAATAAATAGTAACGACAAAATGCCAACTTTTTCGGCAGCATCTCTTAGCGTGAAACCGTTTAACTCCCGTCATCTTAATTACAAAATTTCCTTCGGAACGCGCCCTTTCAATATTCTCCTGCTCTGACGAATATTCAGAACAATAAGCGTTCATTTCCATCTTGCGAAAAATCAACCCGACGCCCCCCGGGAATAAAATGCAATCAGAGCACTATTCCTTTGATCAGTGGCCTCAAGCGGAATTTGTAGAACCAAGCGTGAGGGCGATAATGGTTTTGCCGGAGTCTACTTTTGTTTTTAACCATGCTGCAATAATATAAAAATTTAATGATATACGCATATGGTTTAGTCACTAATTTACTCGAGGAACTATCAAATATATTGTAAATTAAAATGATTTTGATTTTCATGTTTTTTCGTAGAAATATGTATATGTGCGTTTTAATGCTATTTTTACGGCGAGAGTAGTATGAAAAATCACGTAACGTGTTTTTTTGTATCGATTAAACGTAACATGATTTTATGTAATTTCTGCTAAAATTAAAAAATCCTGTCGTCAGAGTGTTATAAACTCTACGGTGTCGTGCCGAATTCCAAATGATCGAGCCATTGTATATTGACAATTGCCGCAAAATGACTCTTTTTTTTTCTTTTTTTGTCTTCTATTTGGGCTGGTCGACGTCGAATATTCATCATCACGAGGAAAAAATCTCAGGAAAAAATAAAAACCCTCCCGAAAAAACAAGGTAACACGAACGGGGTGAGAAAAGAGAATAAAGAACCTCACCAACTACAAGAAAGGACGAAAAGAAGCAAAATTGAAAGTAATAGGGAAAAGAAAGCAGCACTTACAAGTGAAGCAGGAATAAAACTACAAAAGAAAGGAACAGTTCTAGGAACGCATAGGCAGTAGTGTTTCGTTCAGATAGAATATCCCGATACCGTATATTGAAACTTCTTAAAATTTCTCTTGCGTTATAATGTCCATAACTTTTCCGGTGGTTGGCGTTCCTCAAAAAAGGGGGAAAAAAAATGTCCATAGTTGACACGCTCAAAAAAAGAGGAAACGATAATCGAGCAAAAGAAGAAACCGAAGTTTTAATTGTCCACGGAAAATCGTGGTTTTGTTTGGGTAACTGTTGGCTGATTAGGCTGCCCTTCGTTAGCGTACCCAGAAAATGAAAAAAAAAAAATAATAAAAAAATTCTTTTAAGAAATTATAATAACTGAAAATAAGTTTCAAAAAGAAAATCCACCGAGATTTCCGTATATCTGAAACATGACAGTTTTTTTTTTTTTTTTTTTTTTTTTTTTTTTGAAGTTTGTTTTTAATTATCGGTTCTTCGGTTTTATTTATTTTTCACCAGAAAACGATATAATAATATTAATATCTGTAAACAATGGCTAAATGCATAGGCGTACCGAGGGGGAGGGATTTGGGCGTTCAAACCCCTCCCGAAATGGATTTTTACCTTGCTGTATTGTCACTTTCAGGCATTCTGACAGTACAACTAATTATGGATTAATGTAAATTATTCTCAAAATGAAAATGAACAGAAGTAATCCTAATCCTTACGCATTTAGAACTATTGTACAAGAGATTATTAATAAAATATAATTATTAAGTAAAATTCTTTTTTCTGTCAAGTGTTTTTTTTTTAAATGGATCGACCCCTCCCGAAAAACTGGCCTTGGTACGCCTATGGCTAAATGTGTCGCGTTATACATTACATATTTTTGAACTAAAAAAAAAAAATAATAATAATAATAATAAAGCCCCGGTTGACCATTGTACTTCTTTATAATTAATAGATTTATATTGAACTTTCGAGACTTTATAAACGAAAATCATTTTTTAAGCTATTTATAAACGGAAAAAAAATATTTAAAATCACTGATTTATTTTCTAAGCAAATTAATAAATTAATTTCGTATGTGTTTCTTTTTGGTTCAATGACTATTATTTTACGCCTTAAATATGATATTAATTAAAGCAAAAAAAAAAAGGAAAAAACTCGTTAATATTAAACCAGAGATCTATTTGGGAAATGGACGAGGCGGAAACGATACGGCCGCATAATTACAAAAATAAATTTTGCTAATGTCAGACAATATAAAAGTTGAATGAAAATTGGTTTTGTAAGAAACTTTTTAGATCTCCTGCGAATTCCTCGATTCTTCTAATTATGCCCCGAGTAATTTTCCTATAGAAAAAAAAAAAGAAAAAAGTGTTTGTGCGTTAGTACGTATACTATCTGCAGCCGATTCTATACATCACACATTCACTAATTGTTTCTTTTTTTTTCTGCTCCAACGTAACGCGAGTTTCATTATCTAAATTTTGTCCTGAAATCCGCTATTCCTGCATATTTACGGGATTTAACGGAGTAATTTTTACATTATATTTTTTCACTATAATACTGATTTGTTGCACACGCGGATGTTTTTTTTTGTTTTTTTTTTTGTTTTGTTTTTTTGTTGTTTTTTTTTTTGTGACAAAATTCTACAAAAAAATATAACCCCGTTCATTTTCCTTCAAACGCTGCGTTTCATTTTAACATTTCTTACCAGCCGTCATAAAAAAAAAAATATAAAACTTCAGTACCTAAGCGATCATTCAATGGAAATCTTGCAATCAAAAGAAAAAATGAATAGAAAAGGGTAAAAAGCGGTTTTTGAACTGCAACAAAGTAATGTGTACTCACGAACGCAACCTATTAAAATCACGCATTTAAATAACGTTCGCAGATTATGAACCGTAGCGGGAGCAAAAAATCCGTTTAGTTCACAAAAAATCACGTCCAAACACAGTCATTATAGTTAAACGTAAAGAACTAATTTTTAACCGAACGACCGGAATTCAAGTCACGATCGCTTTGCTCCATACGAATAAAACATGAAAATACGAAGAGTTCTAATATATCCGAAACTAAAAAATGGCGGACACGAAAATTTAAATAGTTCTCAAACTGTGTCTGTAAAATGAACTAATTCGATTTTTTGCTTTCCATGTTTATGGTTTTATTATGGTTTTATGGTATAAATTTCGTTTTATCCGTGGGAAAACGATACTACTCTCTTCCTGATAAACAACTACACTCGTCAGAAAATACGTATTTCTCTCGCATATGCTTATTTTCGAGAGTGTAACAAGGACCGGTCACAGAAATGATGTTTGGACTGTCAAAAATCATGCCACAGATTGTTGTTCAGCTCATGGAGAAGTAAAGCGTTTACATATTTAACGCCATATAAAGGCCGATATATAATATAAACAAATAATGAATGGGGACAGCGCGCTCCATCTGTAATTCTCATAACTGATATATATATATATATATATATATATATATATATATATATAGTGTTTATGGTGATTACTCGAGGATTACGTAACAACAATGTACGCGGTAAACTTGAATAGAATTTATGCTAGTTTAGAAGAAAGCATTTGTGACGTATATAACCTTTGTCGACCAGTGAAGTTATCACATAAATCCCAGTTTCAGTGTGAATTTGAATAAAAACTAATTGCAAAACTTTTTAATTCGGCGCTTTATTTAATTTACTTTGGAAGCGCCGAGATTCTTTTGCGGATGTTGGCGGGAATACGTTTCTATCTTTCACATCGATGCTAAAACTTGAAAGTGCAAATTTGGTGTGCTGATATTTTTTGCTTTGCGCGTTTTACACATGTAAAGGTATAATACACGTTGTTCCCATAAACAACGGTAATATAACCGGCTTCTTCTTCTTCATTTTTTTTTTTTTTTTTTGAAAAAAAAAAGGAATAAAATTGAGCTCGTCAAAAATTTTTTCTTGACTGAACTTCAACACGATTTATACTGGAAAAGTTAATGTATTTAATTATTAAAACGATAACATTATTTTAACGGTTCTTAAACTTTCCTATAAGAGTAAATCCGATTTTGAAAGTCTGTAATTAAATAGTTTAAAAGAAAAATGTAAAAAATTATGAATTCTGCAATAAAACAGAATCTTTTTTCTTTTATTTAGCATTTTTTTTATTATTATTTATTTATTTACTCCGCTGTACCTTGCGGCTTTTCAACCAGAGTTTCTGATTGTTACTGTTATTATTTGTTGTTGATGTGTTTTGTTTTGTTAATTCATTACATGGTTGATAAAGCTGATCAAATTAAAAAAAGTTTTTTTTTTATGTATTTCGGTTATTGTTTTTTTTTTTTTTTATTTAGCATTATGTTATTTACTGTTTAGTAATATTTAGCGAAAGCGGTGAAACGATAAACACTAGCAAACGATTAATTTAGTTATTGATAGCATTATTACAGAGAAGCAATTTATTATTGTGAAAGAATCTTGCTTCTTTACGACTCTTTCCGTAGGCGGTTCGATACGTTGAATTTGAAAGCTCCCGAATTACGTCAAATGAGCCACTACGAATTTCGTCCAGTTTGTTATGGTTTAATTTATTTTCATTCTCAATATAAACTAATTCTCCTTCTTTAAAGTTGTATTTTTTCATTGATAATCGTTTTTTTTTTTTATTGATTTCGAAGTTTTCCGTTGAATTTGTAATGACTTCTATCTTGTTCTAAATTACAAAATTTCCCTAAATTTATCTGCATACTCAATGCTTCACTTCCTGTTCGGTAATGTTTGATTTAACCGTTCATTTTACCCATCATCAGGTTCCGGATTAGTAAAAATAAGTATTATATATCTTTCTCTTTTTTCAAGTTCTTTTAATAATTTAGATAAAATTATAAATTACTTTTATTGTCTAATGAATCTTTTGCACCTTGTTGACTTCTTTTAATGCCGATACAAAAGGCGTATCTTGAGAAATGGTCAACAGAAATGTATAAATATTTTTTGAAGACCGATTACTTTTGAGAGCTCTGCGCTTCTTCTCTTTCTTCTTCGTAGTATCTTACACTGATTACTGAGCGTGAGATAATTACAAATGGCGGTGACTAAAGACGTTTTTCTTGCGCACAGCATGAAATGCCGTGCAGAACTAATTCCACTGACCCGCTTGATGTTCTGAATCTAGCCTTTTGCCTCTATCTGTCCGTCCATTACATTTTCCTTGTAGAACAAGTCGGATTCATATCTCTTTCCGCTAGCGATATGTTGTGCGAAGTATTTAATTTTTCTTTCTGTTATCCCGTTCATCAGCATTCTTGGAGAGTTTGCCTTGCCACATTCGAAAACGTGTTAGTTCATGGCATTCGTACTTCTATGAAACCATATTTTCATCGTCTCTAATCTGTTTTTTTGTTTCTTGTTTAGTGTAGATGTGTCTATGCCATGGTGAAGTAGAACATAGGAGATCTCACAACATTTTGAGACTAAGTGATCTATCAGTTAAAAGATTCTTCATGTTATTGAAGGCGGCTTTAGCATTCGAAGCACTTTGTTAGGAATCAACCACCAGAGATATTTACATTTGTTGACATCTAATAATTGAATCAGGTCCCTCGGTGTTTCATCAAGCCCAGTTGCGTTTCTTGGTCGTATTAGCTTCAAGGCATATCTAATTTTAAATACAGGAATGGATATATATTCGTTAGGTTGTTCTGTGTAGCTTGATGGCGATATATGCGCATGTTTATGTATTGTGGAATAATTTTTGTTAAGATATTCTATAATACATCTTCTTTTTCCGATTGATTTATTATTGCAGTTGCTTACACCTGTTAGTCTGATACTTTATCTGCTTATCTTGTTTAAAGGAGTCGTGTTTTTGCCCTTATTTTTCAATCTCTTGACACTTTTTCCCATCCCATTCGTTTTTTCTTTTCCTGTTTTTTTTTTTTTTATTGACAATTGAGAAATGAGAAAGGAGGAAATTGTGGGTAAATTTTTTAGATAAAATTCCTAGTAAAGTACCTACAGACCATCATATTATTAAGTGGGCGAGAGATATGAACTACATTTGGATCGTGAAAAGACGGCGGCAAAATCAAATTGGAAATTTATATCATAAGGATATAGTCATCGTAGCTATTCTGTCAGAACGAATTGCGAAGAAGTTTTTCAAGATGGAATATTTCGAATTTTTTAAGCCGTAATTTTCGAAAATACGTCAATATGAATTTGTGTTTTTAAAGTAAACTCTCCGAGACAATTTTAAGGCTTTTTCCACTGTGGAACGCCAATATTTAAAGGACATATCGAAGAATGAAAAGAAAAGAATGAACCGAAGAAAGGAAAAAAGAGTAGGTGAGAATACGGAAAGAGAGAGTTAAAATTGAGACATAAGATGAAAGAAAATTTGCATTTGATGAACAAAATTATCTAAGATGAAGATTACTGGAGAGGAAAGTTTGAAGAGGAGACGACAACAAGTTTCCAATCATTACCCTACTACTGCCTTAAGCTAAATCGTTTCAGTTTTTGTTTTTTTTTTTGGATTTTTATCTTTTTTTCTTTATTTCACTCTTTAATTATATTTTACGGAACTATACGCGTGTGTTATGGTGTGGTTCTTTACACAACGTTGTCTGATAGTGGTCGGCATTAAGCAGATTGACTAATAGTATTGCCCAAATTTCATGCCGTTCCTCACATTACCGGTAAAACAATGTAAATTTTTCCAAATTACCTTTAGTGTATTTATTATTATACGTGTATCTTTTAGTTACTGAAATAAAATAATGAAAATAATTATTAATAAATATTAAATAAAATGCGCTAGATTTCGGGAACAGTATATTTCATCTTTAGTACTAGAAAAGAAATATTAGTAAAAAAAATTAAAAAGTCGCCCACTTTCATCTAAAAAATACTAGTGAAGACGAAATTGATACATTTTTAGGATTCCGTACACATATAATATAAAGAATAGCCTAACAAAATGGTTCCGAAACGACAAAAATATCAAATAAACATCAATAACTCACGAACGGTTTATAAACTTCAAATTTGGAACATAAATTATAATTAAAATTTTCTTTAAAACGATCTGTAACTTTTCAAGCTAACCGATTACCCTGGAAACCCGTCAAGAATATATAATGTGGTATTTAAAACGACCTCAAAAATCACCCTTAAAAAATGCATAACTCATCGCTGGGTAAACGTTTAAAGGTGAACTTCAAATTATATAAAATAAAATGCAGGAGTCTTTTCATAAAAACAAAAAATTACGGTAAAATAATATTTACCCACCCACACACCCTTTTGGACCAAAAACAGCAAAAAAAAAAAAAAAAGAAGGAAGTTCACGTATTAGCCCGAGTTCTTCGTTGGAGAAACCAAAATGTATTTCAGACATATGCATAAAAGACCACTTAATAGGAAAAATATAGCCAAGTTTACAATTTTATATTGAGACCCTTGGGGCGCCGAAAGCTCAAAAAATTTTTAAAATATATATTTTTTTTCCGGGCATGTCATATATATGTTGTTGGAAAGATCGCTATTTGTTGAGAACAAAATCGTATTTAATTTCTCCTTAGGGAAACTTTCAAGGTTGATGAAAAAAAAAGCGCGAAAAATAATGTGTTTCCCCTTAGCGCCGCGAGTATTACAGCTAAAAATTTTGAACACGATTAAAAAAATATGCGGATCTTCGTATATTCCTCTAGTTTGGAATATCCGAGTTTCCCCCGGTTTAAAATTAAACCCTCCGGGTGCCGAAAGCTAGAAATTTTCGAAAAAAATATTGTTTTTCCCGGTCACGTGATATATCAATTAAGAGATCGCTATTTGTCGGCTAAAGGAAATCGTGTTTCATTTTTTAACGAAATTTTCGAGAGAAAAAATCAAATTCCTTCGAATTTAGCATTATGTAAACATAAATATTATAGTTATCTATAAATTAACATACGGAGCAACACTGCGCGCATGAAACATCATGCTTGACTGAACACTAGAGTTTATTTTTAAACTGTCATTTTCGGGCTCTTTCCGATTCAGTCACATCCTACATTAATCTATCTGCATTTTTACTTTAAGATCGGGCATTTCGGTCCGTATATGCATAATATCTTACATTAATCTTCGCTCTGGTATTTCTTCTCTTCTCTAGCTGAAAGCGGAGAATGTTATTCGTGGAAAAAAACGTTTTTAAAATATTTCATTTAATATTTACTTTAAGATGTTCGTTGTTTATATGGAATTCTTTGTCTCGTGCTTGGTACGTTTTGTTGTTGGCGGCGACGTTATTTCATCTCTTAGATACATATTATTGTGCCGTTGTCATGCCCCATCAACAGTGACCGGAGAAAATACGCAGGCCTCCATAAACAGACGATTAATAAACAGGCGCTAAAGTTGCAGCGAAGAAAAAAGAATAAAAATTACAGCACTCGTAAAATAAATATTTCTTGGCAAACATTTGAATTCGTTTATTCGTTTCTCAAATAATCTGTCCGTCTCGAAGATGTATCGTCGTGTGAAATGAACGCTATTTCGTCTATCTAAGGTAAAATTCATTTTTTATTTCAAACGCGTAAACGATAATCAGTTCGTGCCGGGGACTGCACGCGATTACTGTTTATTGTCAAACTCTCAGATCGAATGACCCCTCCTAAGTATACAGAAATCTTAAAATTGTAGCAGTCAAGGAGGGAAAAAATGGTTAGATTTTTATTGGTTAATTCGAGAAAATGTCGTACGTACGTGTGTATACGTGAGCTAATTTCGTACGAAAAGCTAATATATATATATATCTGTAAAAAAAATGTATTCGGTAATGCAAAATAAAAAAAAAGGATTTCTCTCTCTTCACCATATGCATCTGTACGTGACTGCACGAGCTCGCAGTTTTGAAATTCCCATTTCCCGATAAAATTCATATTTGACGACTAACTGCTAATTCGATCATTTCGAAAATCGAAACGCCGCTGGAAGTTGATTAGTAGCTTTTGAAAACTGTCTTCGAAGCAACTAACATTATTAGTCGATTCCAAAAATCGATTTTAAAAGCGATTCAAATTTTACTTAGAAAATTCCTAACAGTTGCGATTTGTTCAAGTATACGGTGTTTAGTTTCGTGATTATTGTTATAGATTTATTATTTAATAAAAAATTTCATTATTATACTTTTTCTTATTGTGTAATTAGTTTTAAATAATACGCTGCTATTGTGTATTTGTTTTTAATTCGTAGTTTAAATAATTTTTATGAAGTACTAAAATTTCACTTTAAATACCTAGATACGAGAATATGTAGTTATTGAAAATAATTCACAATGTTAAAGAGGAAACAAAATAAGTTTTAAGTGAATACGAACTAAGTACGAGTCTACCAATTTAACCGGAGAACAAACGATAGGCCGATAAACAGACAAATATAGCTGAGAAAATTTTGGAGGAGAAAAAGAATAGAGGGAAAATAAAAGAACGGTTACAGAAAGGTTAAAAAAAAACAAAAAAAAACATTGGAAAACAGTTTATAGAAATATGAGAGAAATATGAATAATACATATAAAATAGAAAGATAGAAAAAAAAAAAAAAACAAACTATAAATAACAGTAAGAAATAGAGTTTTAAAATGTAGCAGACGTGCACGTAAATGTATATTTTTAGTTACGTAACATATATAAATATAAGATAATTCGTCGACAAGCGTTTCAATTACAAAATACACGTACGCTAAATATATACATACATATATGTATGTATATATATCCAGGCCTGGATTTAGGGGGGCTGCAGCCCCGGTCCCCGCCTTACAAAGGGGCCCCCGAGAGACACGCACTATCGACATGTAACAAGAAATTAATCTATCATTTGTCATATACATCAACTTTTTTTAAAAATAAACAGAACTAACTTTACAGGGAGCAAGTGAATTTTTTAATACATTTATTTGTTAATAATTTTGTATTCATTTTTATTTCCTCCTCCTAGAGGAGGCAACTTCGTAATAGTGAAATTTCGAGTTTCGTAAAAACGTACCAGAAATTTTATTTACGGTATAACGAGTCGGAATCTAAGGAAATGTCTGTATGAATGTGTGCGTACACAACACACGCATACACACTACCCTTTTATGCAAATCTTTGGTTAAAATTTGCTGAAAAATTCATTGTTTAAAATTATATACGTACAAATATAATTTTTTTGGCATCGAAAATTCTACCCATTGTCTGATATTTAGTTTTGTTTACATTAATAATTATACGGTAATTCGGGAATTCAAAATAATGTAATTAAATTTAAAGAAAATTTAGTTATTGGGCCTATCATAGACTTAATCCGGGCCTTTATATATCTTTGTGAAATGATGAAATACGATCTTGTTTTAAACATTAAGTTACTCGTAAAAAATTTAGCTTCTTTACAGTTGATTCTAAGTTGTTTTAGGACTTTATTGGTTATTTTTACTATTCAAACTTTTGAGGAATATAACGAGAATAATTCTATTTAGAACGGCCATCTCTATTTATCCGGTTGTTTTAATGTACTGCGGCTGTGACAGCAATCCGATTAACACGTTAAGTATTTCACTGTAAACACTAAGTTTAGATACTAGCAAAGTTCAGCGGATAATCAAAAATCTACGTCGGGCTGTAACGAGATGAAGTATTAAAGTAATTCACAAATGGTAACTAATTGGATCGTTTTTTCGAGAGTTCTCCGATGAATTTGGCGTGGTACAATCTGAACACACTGGGAAAACTCGCTACTTATTTATTATTTGAAAACTTACCATGAAAAGATTTTTTTGAAAACTATAAATAGTAATTAATCGATTATACAGATTAGTTCGGATTGTGCCCATCACTGGTGTTTACACAATTTACCTAGAAGTAATTATTTCGTCAATGTCTGCAATATGTATATTCGATTTATTTACCTGTTCATTTTTTTGATAATTCATTTTCTTCTCGTATGGAAATTATCCTAGACCCGTCATTGCCGTTGATTAATAAATATCTTCGCATGTCATTTCGGTCCATTTTCGCTAAGCCGTGATATCGGGCTTTTTCCGAAACGTCGTTTCCCATTACGCGCTGTTCTCTTTGTTTGCCCTTTCAAGTTTTGTTATAAAAAATCTCCTTGTAGCATTTCGGATTCTGAAAGTGTGTTCTGCAAGATGCCTCAACTACTCCGCCGTTTCCCTCTGCCGCTTATACAATACTTCCTATATTCATTCATGAACGTTTAACTCAAAATCAAGATCGATTTGCCATAGATTCCTGATCGTGCAGGCAATGATGAGAACACAATAAGTGTGAGCGAATTCATCGGCTCGTTTCTACACTTCTAATTTCAAGAAGCTCGTTTTCAACCCGTACACATTGTCGCTTTTATATTTCCTTAAATGACTACTTCCAGATTGCGACTTAAATCTTAATTTTCTAATCCCGACTATATTTAATCTATCTACGTTCGTCTAAATACTTCTCTAAGACGTTCCTCAATTATTTCGAGGTTTTTCGCCTTCGTATTTAGTCTTCTTTGAGTATACTATCACCTTTTCCATTCCTTACCTCTCCGTACTCTGTGACGACGCTGATCATTCGGCGGCCGCTTCTGCAGAATATTATTCTATTCCTCTCTATTAAAACTATTTCGCTTTATAGTTCCTTTCACTTCTTTTCATCCATCATCCTTCAAAGTGTTATAATAATGCTTCGTTCTCATCCTTTCGAATTTTCAGATTGATGTCCTCCTCGTCGACGAACTGATTAATAAAAAAAGAAGGAACAAGAACATTTTCGGAATTTCCAATTACTTTCCGATGCGAAATAGTTTCGCGATAAAATTTTAATTCGCCATTTTAATTTGTCGTTCTTTTTCTGTCCCAACTTACGCCACTAGGCCAAAATAATTAATGCGGGTTCATTTCAAAATAATACGGAGAATACTGTTTCGCTCGGAGGAAGTTCAAAGTTTAAAAAACCCGGAAAAAAAATTCATTACAAACGGCCGTGTATAATAATAAAATAATATTACGAAGTGTAGGTGCTGCAGAATAAATTATACGGGCCATGTAAGGAAAAAAACGAGTTGAATGTACTGCGACCGGTAAAGGTCATACTAATAACTTCCCGATTATGTACACATATTTATCCGTAGCATTATACATCCCGACGGCACCCTTTAAACAATTTTCCAAAAAATTTTCTCTCCTATTTTATACGTGAAATCTGATCTGTATGCAATAATCAGAACTGCAATTTTAGAAAAAAATTTATATTAACGCTTAAATTTGTATACATTTTTTTTTTTTTTTTTTTCATTGAAATTTATCACCTTTTTTTCTTTTTAAACATCGGTTGTTCTTGCACGTTAAAACGCCTAGTTTACAATTTGACTCTATATCATGATGACAAGTTTTTACGAAATAATTAAATTACTTTTTTTTTTTTTTCTTTGTATTTTCTTCAGTTAATTACAAAGCTCTAGACCAAATTTGTCGTTCAAAATTTAGTGGCTACCATTTCAATGCGCATCAAATACATCCGGTCAATTTTAAAAAGCAGTAGCTGAATTTAATAATTAATACATTTAAATCGTTTATGACTTTTTTACTATAGTAAAATTATTCGGTGTACTATTGTCCTTGAAGCGTGTAGCCAAGAACCAAAACTCCTTTAAAGGTGTGTTCCTATTAAATTTGCTACATAAATTCTTCCAGGAAGCTTTTTTGCTTGATTTTAAAAGTTTACGTGTTTCGGCAGCAACGTTTTTATATTCTATGTACGATTGCATAGAGCCTTCTAATCAAAATTTCCTTAAAGCCTCATTACGGTTTCTAATTTTTAATTCACACTCACTATTCCACCAGGGCTTAGGTTGTTTTTTCCTCCCCTTATATAGGGTCACTCGCGGGGTTGATTCATGTAAAGACGTCAAAACGGCCTGCTGAAATAAATTATATTTATCCATAGGGTCGACCATGGTATTGACTTCACGAATGCCCAAGTCCAGTGCATTTTAAAATCGGATTTACCTCGAGTACAGTTAAAGAATCTTTCAGGGAGTACAGAAGGAACAAAAATAAATATTTCCGAAAATTAATAAAACCGGAATTAATTTTTTTTGTTTTTTGAATAAAGTTAGAAATCAATATACATAATTGATTACACATTCACGAAAATTTTCGTGTAATAATACACTTTTCCGATTTGTGCTAAAAAAACAAAAAAAAAAAAAGAGAGAGATTTTAAAGCCTTTAAAGGCAGATTGCGCACAGTTCTTAATTTAACAGACGATGTCCGTAAGTAGAATTATGGGGAAAAAAATAAATGCAAAAAAAAAAAAAAAACAGTTTATTAAACGCAGGATGATTAAATATCGGTTTCGAATGAAAATTTTGATTTAATTTATTATTATTAAATTAAATTAACGTGCGCCGTATACACCAACTAAGATGAAAGCACGGTAGAAGAGAAGAGGGTTATTGACGCGAAGGGAAGTGACTAAGTTAGACAGAGAAGAACTGCCGTCTTTGAAGAGAGGAGGAAGCGAAGGAGAAAGGTTGAATGATGTCTTCGGCGAGAAGTGTATAAGGAATAGTCGACTGTAGTATGGGAGACGGATAGGATATCGCGGTACTCTCTGGTGCTGGAGTTTTGTTGAAAGTCTACCACTGTACCGAACAACAAGCTTGCGCAGATGAAGCACTCAGTTAAACCTTTCGACGACTTCACTTCCAAACTGCAGAAATGACGTTTATATTTTCGTGCGTCGTTCCAGAGCCTACCGCATGTTGAACGCATCTCACGCACCTGTGTCGGCTATGCAAAGAACATAGGTTTCGTAGGTCACGTGGTTTAAACTTGTAATGGTAAATTTTGATTTATCGTTTAGGTATTCGTTATGTTTCGCATATTGCACATGAAAAAACGTGGACTTGGACTGTGTTCGATATGCGGGGCTGGTCGTTTTGTTATTTGCTTTGTATAAACGGCCTTGATTAATAAGATTTTACGACTTTTGTGCTTTTAGACGTTCTGATAATTTTTGAATTTTAGCTTTACACAGGGGAACAGTGCAAAAGTATATGCAGTACTTCCTAATGAGGCTGGAAACATTTTTGTAAAGGGCATACAGCGCCAACGTCAGTGTCTATAAACGTGTGCCGCTGAAATCTTTCGAGCATTTATGGCAATAACGAAGAGCGATTAAAATGATCAGGACGAAATAATTCTCCGGAGCTAGAGAGGAACCGCTTGATTTAATGCGAACAGTGTTCGTGCATCGCTCGGAAAAGGTCGAAGACTTACGACTGGTGAAAGTCGACACCGTTTAAGACACAAGTTTATTGAAACTTCGCGCGCCACTGTTCACTTAATCCTTAGTAAACACCAGCGGAAAAGTGTGCCTGCAGTGGGAACCAAAAGAACTTGGCCAAGCGTGTAAGCAAATATTTGACTCGATTGTTGTACTGGATTTTCTTTAATTTGGTATCGAAAAGGAGGCAATGAGGGCTTTTTTTCCCCGTATTGTTACATAACTGCCGCACTACGAAATCAAAAAAACGCTAATTCCCAAGTTTAATTGAACGGGAAAAATCTGCAAGTTTTCCGCACACCGATGCAGTTTTTTATTTTTTTGGAAAAGTATTCTTTATTCGGGCATTAAATCAAAAAGAGAGTTACTCACTGCTAGACAATGAACACCCACCGAAGAGCTGTTCGCAAGAAAAAAAGGGGAAAACTGTCAAAAAAGTTCATCTTTATTCGCGGTAGTGTTCACAACTTCATACTCTACTGCCGTGTCCCAGAAATGGACGATAATGAATTTTATAAAAGATGTCGTAATCGGACAAAGAAGTAATAGAATCAAAAACGATCGAGGAGAAGTTTTTTCTCGATTATCGCTATAGCCCGATATCACCGGTCCGAGACAAACTGGAAATGGCATAAAACAGTATAAAATGCGTAGAGGGTATTTTGGCGACAGGTACTAACTCGAAAAACTATCAGTTGCCTTTTTTTTTTACAGATCGCTTTGTGAAACTATCGAATACATTTTTTTCTTATACGATTTTGTTCTCTTTCTTTCTGTATGTTGTAGATGGTCGAAACTTACTTTTTGATTCAGAGAGCGCTCTTTCCATAGATCTTCCGGTTTTAGCTTTAATATCTTTGCCTCGTAATTAACTAGCATCCGTTGTAACTTATAGATTTATTTTCTTTGTCGTAGGAAGATTTTTATAAAATTGCAAGTAGCCAGTCGTTTAGCCAGCAACTACAAAGCTGTCGGCAGATCGGTAATGCTCTGCTTATTCCGAGCCATTTATAATAAAATTCGCTCGATTCAACCTCTTAGCCACCGCGGGGTTATTATATTTGTTTCCGGCTGAACTCCTTATTTTATTTAAAAAAAAGAAAAAAGAAAAAAGAATACAATGTGTTTTGACTTTTTCTCTTCTGGTCCGAACGAATTTCTGACGATTAAAATTCCCGGCTTTGACGGCCGCGCCCGAATAACGGCAGAAGTGCTGATATCGCTTAACTTATTGGCTATTTTTGTTAGTATAGGTAGGTGGTCGTGTTAATCGGATGCGGAATCGAAAAATCATGCAACAGACTGTGGCGCATCACTTTCCGCTCTGTGATTAAGACCAAAAGCTAGACTAACCCCTTGCAAATTATTCCGAATTCTTAATGCGCTTTCGTATCCGCACCGATGGATTTCTGTTGTTTTTTTTTGTTTTTTTGTTCTATTTTTCCTTTTCGTTAACAGTGTGCGATGTCTCGATGTCTTTTACACACACTGCACCACCATTGTTCTCGACCTTAAAACTGCAACACGATAATTACGCACACACGCGTGCACACATGCGACTGCAATCGCCTGTTAAAATCAATAGGGCTCTTGATGCGCTCCCATTTCTATCGAATTCGCGGACCACGCCTTTCTATTATACTACGCGTACGTATCATTATTTTCTCTTTTGCTAATGCTGTTTGTTCATGACATTGGCCCAAAGAGCGCATGATAATTGAGACTGTCGGTTTAAAGTTTCCTAGTCGAGCCCGATTGTTCCGTTCAAGTCATGCAATCGGCGACGCCTATACCGCAGCCAGACCGTACACTTTTATTCAGTGTGACGTAGCTGAAGACGCACTATTTCATACGCCATCTTACAAACGTTTTTTTTATTATTATTATTATTATTATTTATTATTTATTATTTATTATTTATTATTATTATTTATTGTTATTTTTATTATTATTTATTATTTATTATTATTATAGTCGTCATTTTTCAGAATGAAAATTATTCAATTTCCGGTATTCAAATTTAAGAATAGGGTTTCGGGGATAGAGGAGGAAGCTATTCCCCCGCAGCGCCAATGAAGAATGCAGGATGACACCCTTCTTGACCAGCGCTACGCCATGTCCTTTTAAAACTTTCTCTTTGTCCATAATCATTAACTGTTTCGTGCGGTCGATGTAATATCGCTTTTAGCGAATAACGGGGATTGCGCATGGTTAATAATAATAATGATAATGATAATAATAATAATAATAATAATAATAATAATAATAATAATAATGATAAAAATACACAACTAACGAGGGTACAATGAAAATCTCCCTTTTTCCTATACTGGGTCATCTTTATGAAAAGAGAATAAGTCATTAGTCGGCTCTGTGGGACACACTGCGTAAAATGAAATTATTACGGCGACAGTTCTAAGCCAGGCTGCTCCGTATGAACGCCGTGCATTATTAATCTGCAACATCCTGAGGCAAATCGGATAAATAGCGCAAAATAAAGACGGAAATATATCGGGAAAACGGGAGAAATAAAGAAAGCACAATAAAAATTGTCATTTTCCCGACTATTGTGAGACCTCTGTTCCAGTTTACCTTAAAAGAGCAAACATGTTTATAATTTATGCGCGTTCGCCGGCAAATACATTCCGCCTCTGTGTTCTGTTCCACGGTGCGCGCTACTCGAGCACGCATGCGAGATCCGTTGACGCATGCTTTGCTGTCGCAGCCGAGTGATCGACTAGCTTGTTTCGTTTAATAAAACGAAATTAATTGTCCGTCGTGACCGGCTTGCAGCCTCGTTGCACCGGTGGTCCTGATCCGAATAAACTAGCGTCCGACGATTCCGGCACCTTCCGAACGGATATTATTTCATATTATTTCAGCAGTCGCAGCGTGTTGGAAGATATATACCGCGCTTAGAGTTCCATGTTAGGCTTTTGCCGGCTGTCGATAAAACCGTTTTTTTCACGAATACTTTTCTTCTAGTCTTACTGTTCCCTAACCGACTAATCTTTGCCCGGCGAATGCGCAGGTCGAGCCTGCTAACAACCTCCCGAATTTCGTCGTCCGATCATCTTGCGGAAGGACATCTTGCTTGGCCCCTATTTCCTTCGTCAAAATTCTTACAGCGATTTCGTTCCGCTGAACACATTATCATGTAGGCATATTGCGCTGAAGAGCCTAATTGAACAAGTGATGCTGACGATTGAAGAAAACATCGAACGTAGCTGGAAATTTGCCAGTTGGTAACTAGTCGTTCTTGTCTGAAGGTTATTATTATTGCGATTCGTTTGCTCTGGTTGGAATTCGAAAGGATAGAATTTTCTCCTATCCCCGGACATCGATGACAATTTGTTTCCAAATACCTGCGAATGGGGCTGTATGCGGGACCTTTAATTCCGATGGTGAGATCTGTGTTTGGCTAAATATGTCTTTTAGCGGCCAGTTCTCGACTGAATGCTAGCGGGTCTATTGCCGCGAGTATATTCGGATTTGAGGATAACCGAATGTGTTCGATCGTTCGACATGATGGAAACACTTTGCTTATTCCACTGGGAGGGCCATGATTAAAAATTGTGATGGTGACAAAAATTTTTAATGAATCTTCCGTTTGCATTTTCTTTTACTATTTGTCAATATAATGATACTTTTTTAATGAATACGTATTAATTCTTAATATTATCGCTTGTTAAATTGCACGTTTCTGCGGTTGTTAGACACTTCCGACATCATCGTAGGTAAACGTAAACAATACAGCAATTGACGGGTTATAACAGGGGCCATTCTTTTTTTTTTTTTCACTTTGGGCAGGCCAGCCAAGGACCTACACCCAGAAATAACAAGAAGAAAAAGAGCCATCAGTTAAATTTTGATTCGGTCGCATACGGACAATATAAAATGGATGAAATAATGGATGGCGAGGGGAAGAACAAAATATAAGATGCGCAATAAGGAGCAATACAACGTTCGACAGAAAGAAATGGACGTTCAAAAAAGATGTGATGGGCCTCGAAAACCACCGGTACAGAGTAGGTGATATATCTTCATTCGGACACAAAGGATACCGCCGGCGCTAATTAGCCAATCACGAGCGATTATTTGACCGTCTGCTTTCGTCGAAGCTGTCAGTTCTGACGTCACAGGCTAGACTGTGTGCAGACTGTAGAATTTACCGTCGTTCGGCGCAACCGCGCACGTTCTGCCCGTTTGCGTTACCGCGTAATTTTTGAAATTCCGTGCGTAACTATTCTAGCAGGGTTCCAAAAAATTCTATTGCGCAGACACCACGCACTCATGTTCCCGCGCACACTGCGTACTTTCGTCACACAGGCTTATTTTATATAAGTGTCTTCCTGCATGTAATAGCTACGGCGTAATTTTTAATTTTAATATTTCGACGGATGGGAGGTAATACGAAATTATCGCAGAGTGCTAAAAACATTCGAAACTCCGACACTTAGAACCCAAAATTTAAAAGGAACTTTCCGAGTCGCGTTCCGTTCCGGCACTTTTTTTTTTTTTTTAATTAAAAATTTTTACATTAAAAGACGAATAGAAAAAAATATGTTATTTTCATCGGCGGCCGTGCAAGTTTGCATCATCTTTGCAACGGTCATCTCAACCTTCTTTGTGATATTTCTTTATTCGTTAATATTTTATATTTCGCCGCACATGCGTTATATTTTATATACTTTTGTGTCGTCGCTTTTATCGTATACAGTGTCTTTTTGTTATGTTTTTAATCGAATACGCGATAAAAAAATTTCTTTCCTCGTTCGTTTATTTTGCCGTTTTTTTTCTTTCGATTTTCTTTTACCGTGTTTATTATATTATTATATTTAAAAAATACTATTTAGGTCCCTTGTTGAAGAATAAGAAGAAAGAAGAAAAAAAAATTCGAAAAAGAAAAGATAATCATCCGAAATACGGAATTGTTGTGTAGGCTCGCAACTTCCGCATTCGCAAACGACATTGTCATCTGAATTTGATTCGTCTTAGTTATTGGTCGGTGTTTTCTGAAAAATTTCAGAGCACCTAAAAAATCTGCTATATTTTTACGTCCGTATTTTTTTTTTTTTTTTTAAATAATTTGCGGGCCCCACAAAGCCCGTCTGTGGGTTCCCAACATAATTATATAATTTATTTGTACTGCTCGCAATCGTATAATTAACGTAGAATGAGCTAAGCGACAACTGGGGTATATCGTATCTAGGATGTTTAAAACAGGGAAAAAAACACTTTTTAACTTTTTCGTTTTTCTTCAACGCTTCGGGTAATTTTATTCATCGTAAAAATCGTAAATCTTATCAGGGCACTCGGAAATGAATGTCTCCGCAGTAACTTTCTGCAACGTTTGTTGTATAGAATATTATTTTAGTACAGTTAAAACAGGTCTCTCATATCGTACCATTTCATCGTTACATGAACAATTCGTCCATCAGTGTGCGCGTCACATTTTACAGCATTCGAAATTGCGTCGTACTTATTATTTAAATTTCTCAAATTTAGCATAACGTGATTCTAAATTAATTATTTCGTAATCCGTAAGAGACGTTTCCATCAGCTTTTCCTATATAGTTTCAATGTTGGCATCTCTTTTAACGTAAACTTTTAAAGGTTGTAGACAGATTATTAAAACATTTTCCAAATCGATAGTTATATATTTCTGCAGTTGCAATATCCGGCATTGCACGGATTTGAATGATAATTTCGCGTAACCCACAAATTTGTACGTTTTGCACTATTGAATAATATATTCCCATCGAACGGCAGTTTATGAACACGATGAATTTCACCGTCTAATGATACTATAGCGAGTTCTTGTAGCTGTTATCATTATTTTTAAAACATTGAATGTCTTTTATAACATCGGTTGAATTACTCATTTTGACCGAAACGGAAAGAGAAACAAACGTGATCGAAATAGAAAATTTATTCGATAAAAATAAACACAAACATGAAAAACAAAACTTGACGTAAACTGTAAAGAACAAATCTATACACTAACACAATAAAAAAAAAGTACTAAATTACAATTATTAAATGCACGCTTTTTTATACCGGTTTTTTTTTTTTTGTTTTTCGTTGCCTCTGCTTACAATTCGAGCACATTACAGCTGGTAGATTTACCGTTTATTCTTAAACTAGCGTATTTTCGGGGAGATATTTGTGCTCGTCTTAAAATCTATTCGCACTTGCTTCCATCATTTAGGAGTTCATTTTGAAAATTAGACGGAATAATAAAGAGCGGATATTTATTGAGAAAATCGTCTTCGCTCACTGCTGGATGCGGTGGATCTTTTCCGCAATACATTGTTTGAAAATTGCAATAGGTTAGATATAGATTAGCGAACCTTTTTCGATCACAGTCTAAATTCGGTGTTTCGTACGGATATCGTGTTGATGTAGGCGCAAATTTCGATTACATTGACGTGATATTTAACGTGGATGGAAGCATCTTTCGTTAGATTGTTCTGTTGTTCTACCTGGAAACCGATTACTATGAAACGAGGACGCTCTACAGTCGCGAAGTCGATTTAATTATGTGATTGGCAAACGTTTGTAATTGACGGTAGAACGGAAAGAGACCAAGCTCTGTACTGAATAGGCGCCTGCTTCATCCTTTTTATTCTGTTAAGATTTTTGCTTTGTCACTCAACTTGACGAAAGGAAGTTGCCACGCGATTGCATGTATACATTGATGATAGATAGCCTTATCGTTGAGGAAATGAGAATCTTGCCGTTGTTCCCGCTCAGTAACAGAAGCTCTTGTGTTGCGTGTATAATTGCACGTTGATAGTCTTCCGCAAATCTGAAAATGTATCGTAAGGGAATAATAAATTAGAATTCTAGCTCTGTGGCTACAGTCGCTGTAGTTTCCGTTGATGGATGTGTAAAACTTTGCAGTTCAGCCGTATTTAAGGGTCGTCAAGTACTGTAATTATAATCGGATTTTACATTTTCCGAGCATAATAACCGACGCATGAGAGATGTAATTCCAGGATGATGTGTATACATTATTCCACTGTAGTTGCATTAATTTCGTCCGGTAATTCCGAGAATAAAAATAGCGGATCATTCATTGAAAAATCCACTGAGGGGGGAGAAGATAGTGCCTTCTAGTACTAGACAACTTTCTGACGGTAGAGTGATAACATATTTTTGCTGTACCGGAATTCTTATTTCGTCACTAAGAGCAAACTTTGAACTCGTGTACGGGGTTTATGCGTGTGTACTTTGTAGGCCGCTTTTGTTTCGTCGACAACCGCATTAGCCGAATTAATCTCTAAAATATGTTCCATTGTTGTTCACGTAGTACTGCTTTTTGTTTAATCAACCAACACTATATAACCCAACGATTTCGGTATATTGATACTTTTTCTACTCTCAACAGTTGTTCACTTTCACCTGTATTTATGTGTTTTTCTAAAGAACGTAACGCCGGCAACGGCTGCTTATATATATATATATATATATATACACTTAAAACGTTATATATATATATATATATATATATATATATATATATATATATATATATATATGTATATATATATACGATTGGCATTTTTACTGCATGATACACATACTATTTCGAACTAGTCAGGTGTAAATTTAAAAAATTAATCCTACGTTACCGAAATCGATTAATTTCCCGTTTTGATCCTTTATATATACATTTATCTTTGTGACGTGTTCGCGAAAACCTTATACAAGTCCTCATACTGTACAAATAACGCCGATTAATACTGTAAATGTGTAATGCAATTTAGCGACCGGAGCATGTATCTTATGATCTCATGTACAGTTTTTCTTTAAATATAGCACCGGGATATAAAATTACCGAAAATCTGAGATCGATAATAAAAGTAAAGTGAGGTCCATACCCTTGACAGGGCGTCGGGATTGTGAAGTTAAGGTTCACAATGTACTAAGCCCAACGGCACTAATGAGAGTAGGGGGGCCAGTTCCTTTCTCTCGGCCGCCTTCCAATGTATTAGTAAATTTCGTCAAAGTGGCAAATATAATATGCCGGAAGGCGGAATTGCTGAAGGAGCTACTGTAGAAGTAGATTCGAAATTTTAAAGGGAAACGATTATTACATGTTAGCACGATATATCGCGAGCCTGCAGAGTCCGAAGCTGTGTATCTTACAAACAGATAAAATTAATATTGGAACAAACGAGAAATGATTTAAAAGCTTTCAGAATCGGAGGAAAAAATTATAGTTTTACACGAACGAGTGGAAGAATTAAATGATGATACGGACGATGTAGGAAAGGCTGATAGTTTAGCGGATCGAACTAATGAAGTAGAAAAGCAACACAATGTATTTTATTTAGCGTACGATGCTGAGAACAAAGAATAAACTAAACATTGCTATTTTCTTTTTTTTTTTCGTTTACGTGAAATACAATAAATAATATTTTACATAAGTGAAAAAACTGTTATTTCATTTTTACATACAATTTATATTTTTCCGATTATCGTTGTCACATCCGATACTGTTAAGGTACTCGTAATCGGTACTCATAGCATTTAGGCCGGACCAGCAAACGTATTTCGCTCCCCGCAGCTAGCTGCATTCGTAGTAATTTACTTAAACGTTTGATCCACGCCAACTGCTAGAGTTACCTGCTGTGCTCCAAAACAGTTTATATCATCGGTATTCGATAATTTAGCATACCGGTATTTTTGCGAAACGCGCGTACTGCTTGAATAGTATAACGTTGTCCGGTTCGATTAATTTGTATCTCATTCAAATTCCACTATTTCACCAAGCGCGGCTGTTGGCGCGTGTAAATCAGATAAGTCGTAAATCCGTTCTAGCATGTTAAATTGACAGATGCTGTAAGGTTTGTGGGTAAACTTTGCGAATTCTATGAATATGAAACTTTTTCTACAGTGATCGGATTTTTTACATAAATTAAGGAAGGAGTATCTCTGCGCTACTGATTCTTGCAACGATGCGGTAGATGGTTGTGAACATTGCGAAAGCGAAAACTGCGTAAGCGGAGGTGAAGAAACAGGGGTTGATGATATACCAATGGAGTTGATGGTGGTGATTGAAATATATTAAATTCCCGTTGCGAAACGGCTAGAGGTGGAGATGGCAGTGTTCAATCATGAATCTCAGCTTGTGATAGTATAGGTGTCGGTAAATCCGGCGTATTAAAAATCGACGGTCTCCATACGTATCTATAAAAAAATTTTCGATAAACTCGGCCGTTGTTACATCGGAATTAGCGGTTGAAACAATATTAATATTATTATTATTATCGACATCCGTTGTATTTTACGCGTTGTTACCTTCAGCTAACTGACTCGTGTTTTTTAAAAGAAATAAATAAAACTGACTTTTTAACGGAAAAAATTAAATAATTTCTATACTTTAGTAGACGTGGTTTTAACGCGTGTGCTACGAACTCTGAACGACAACTAATACACTTTACAATTATTTAACAACTTTGACGATCGCTGCGCAATAGAATTTTTATGAAACCCTGCTAGAATAGTTACGCCCGGAATTTTGATAGAACGCGGTAGCGTAAACGGACAGTGCGCGCTTGCGCCGGCTCCACCGAACGACGGTAAATTCTACAGTCTGCACACACAGTCTAGCCTGTAACGTCAGACCGGACAGCTTTGACGAAAGCAGACGGTCAAATACTCGCTCCTGATTGGCTAATTGCCGCCGGCAGTATCCTTTGCGCTCGGATGAAGATATATCACTTACTACCGCTTCATTGAGACGGAGAGGGCAATTTGTTTTGAGAACAAGGGGATAACGAAAGCGAGTGGAAGGCAGTGGAATGGCCAAAACGCAAACGAATTACAGAAATGACAACTGAACGAGGAAGTGAAGGAAACTCAGAGAACCGCCGAATCAGAAGGAAGATTAAAAAGGATTGTTCGTTACGAAATAGGGGTTGTTGGAAAATATCAGGCATTCATGCGGGGCGGTTCATGTTCAAACGTCAAAGTTGTTCCGTCTCGCGCGAATGATTCCCAGTTGTAAGAGAAATAAAGTACGTTCAGCTGTGACGTCGAAGCGATAAATTCCCCGCTGGCCTTAATCTTCTTTCTCCGATAAACGATCTACTTTCGCACAGAAATAGCCGTGATCAATAGAAATAGCCCCGTGTTTATTAGTAATAGCCGTGATTATTAGAAAATGCCGTGATTGCAGAATGTGTTTTATTTGTTTTTCCTCCGCTGTGTTGTACTCGTTCTTTTGTGCGTTTTTTTTTTTTCTGTTCCATTTTTTTTTCATTCATCGATTTAGAAGGAAAAAAAATTATCAGTATTTGACATGTTTTAGTGCCCTAGCTTTATCGGTCTTAACCGATTTATCATATTTTTATAAAACTCCATAAGGCCAAAATTTTGAGAGGGGTTACGAAAATATTTTTATATATATTTTGCGTGTGTGTATGTATTATCATGAAATATATTTATTTATAAATAGTACACTCTAAATCCTTGTAGTCAATTATTGTATGTGCAATATTTGAACATTATAATAAAAACCAATAAAAAAATAGTCGTTTCCATGGAATTCATAGAAATTTAAATTTTCTTTTATCAAAAATCGAAAAGAAATAAATTCTGAATTTCAGTCCATTTAATTCAAGCAGTTATTATTTCAGTCCATTATTTCAGGGTAGGTGAACCTGGAAAAGCCCCCTCAGATACGGCTCTGCCTGCAACGAACATGTAAACTAGTATTCCGCTAACTAGATAACTTGTTAGACAAGTATACATTTCAAATAGTTGCAATTAATAGAAAAATTTTCTATTGCAATATGTGTCCGTATAATTTAAATTTTCAAAAAAGCGAAAATTAATTAGCTACTATTATTATCAGCGGAGAAGTGATGTAAGCGTCATTAATATAGCGAAACGAGGGAGCAGAAATTTGTAATTTCTTATTTTCATTTTTTTTTTTTTTTTTTTTGGTTTTTGTATTTTTGTATTTTTTATTTATATGTAACAACTTTTTTATCTATTCTAACGCTTCCTTCATTTCTGAACTTCGCCGCTGATTATTACGATATATTAATGCGAATAAGAATACAGCAAAAAAAAATTGTTATAATACTAATGAAATAGACATCGTTATCGAAATAGTAATTACGTACTGCCAGCTTGTTTCGAAGCTAAATGCTATATACCGTTACGGAATATTTTACGAAACATTGTAGTTATAAGCATCGTAATTTAAAGAAAGCCTTAAACTTCAAAACGCGTCGCAAGTATGTTAATATATAATTTTAAAAACCGAAATATCGAAATATTATTAATTAATATCTTAAATAAATAATAAGCGAGGTCGGTAAAAAAATTATTAATTTTTCCCTTCTAATTGTATAGTCTTTCGAAGCTATCTCTCTCTATAAATGCCATTTTAATAATGTAAAACATTTATTTATTTATTTATTTTTTTTTTTTTTTTTTTGATTTTAGAATTATTTCATTTATTTCTTCGCCTTAACTGAAATTTTCCTTAGTAAAACGGGAAAATTTACATTTATATCGGTTTGGAAATCAAAATACGCTTGGTAAAAAAGTTAAATTTCTGTTTATCGCTGTTCTTTTTTTTTTTTTTTATTCAGTTTTAATAACGTTGCAGTATATATGTATCAACTTATTTTTCCCTTTAAAAGTCGAGCATCACTGAGATTACGCCCATTTTTGCATAATATTAATAATACAGTAATTAATATTTAATAAAATATTAATATTTAATTTCAACGCCTATCGAAGCTTTTCCGTGATCATGAAGAACCTTCGATACAAGTCGAAATTATATGTTAATATTATTTTAATAAGTGTTCATTTCAATAGTATTAATTTGATGAAATAGTACTCAAATTCAGATATTTTTTTTTTTTTTTTTTTTTTTTGAAATTAAAAAACAGCTCGCAAAAAAGAATAAACACTATTTTTTTTTTTTTGTGCGTACTATTTAAACTGCATATGTAATCGTGGTTGTGAAGCAAAGGGAGTTTGCGGATAATGACCCGTTTTGGGGCTTTAATGTTTCCGAATCTGGCATGGAGCTCTCACCTATAATTTATTCAAAAGACAACTCTACAAAATATCGTTTATAAGTATAGTCGATGAAAGCAATAAAACGCATTTATTTTCCTAAACAGTATAAATACGCTGCCTTTCTTACCTGCAGGTTACGTACACGCTCTACCGTATGAAAATTTAATTTATTCTTAGTTCAATTTATTTCCTTTTCTTGTACGCTTGAAATCTTCTTCGGTTTAACTGCTGGAAAGGATGTTTGACCCGCTCTCAGAAGGAAAAAAAGAAAAGAAACAAAAAAAAAAAAAGGGAGAAAAACAACAATTTTAAGAGGACAATTTTTCATCAGAAAATGTCGTTCCGTACATCGAAAATGTGTTTCTACTTTTTTTTTTTTTTTTTTGTTCGTCGAATAAATTGTTACTACGTAATATTAGGCAGCGATGCACATCCGGATAACGCACATTGGAGGTTCAAAAAATTATCATTGCATTAGATTAAAGTCCACTGCTGGATTAAATAAAAAAAGTAAAAAACATTATATATATATATATATATATATATATATATATTAGATATGTATATTATGTATATGTAAATATGAATATAACTCTGTTTAGCAATTTTTATTCGACCGGAAATTAAAATTGATATGAAGCATGGAACAGTAAAATTTAAGGAGACAAAACTTTAAAACGTGTAAATTTGTGATTTTAATTGCTTGCTCTTTAAAATACCCGTTAAGCTCCTGTATTACTCTAATCTTTTCGGTGACGGAGACGTAAATTTATTTTTTTTTTTTTTTCTTTTTAAATTGTAACTTTTATTTTTCGTTAAAAAAAGAAAAAAGGATATGTACATTTTTCCGACTGTTCACCGGCTGCTGAGAGAATTGGGAATGTTTGAGAGGAGTTTCAATGTTTTTTGGAGAAAAAAAAACCTGTTTTAGTTAAAATTTGAAATTTTCATTTACCGCTAACTTTTCATCAGTTATTTCCTCGTGAAGCGCTCTTTCATTAAAATTAACGACATTGTCTTGTCCGGTGTTTCGCGGAGCAAAAACAAACTTCGGTTGAAGTTCGGCAGTTCTATGAAGATTGTTCTGTCTGCTGTAGTGTTTGTGTTCTATTAGCCCGCGTAAATTATTTTCTTCGAAAATTGTAATCTTCACGGCGCTCATTCAGGTAAATGCCGAAAAATGGATACTGATAATGAAAAACGGCGCGACACCGGAAAGGTATTTTTTCGATTTCTATTCCTTCCGTAACGCGGATGAGGTTATTAAAATCAGAAATTATTCCTTCATTTATTTTAGCAGAACATTTAATTGCGAATTATTTGATAGCGGATTACTGCTTGCGCAGCATCATCTTTTACTGTTAAATTGTTCAAAAACTTACTGCAGATAGAGATCAAAATGAAACGAGAAAACTTTGAAAAAAAAATTTGTCCGAACATAATGGAGAGTTGGCGAATAAAATGAAGACGGTCTGAATAATGATTTTTTAAACCGAATATTACGATTTTGAATTCTTTAAAAGATATACATAGTTTTCTCCTCCATGAAGCTACGTTTTTTAATAATTGAGGGGTCAGTTGACAAAAAAAATGTCAACTTTAATCGGTCACATTGTTACCGAATAACTACTAAAACTCATTTTCTGTGTCCTACGAAAATAGTGTACGGGGCTATATTTATTATATTGCAACTGTATACATGGTCGCCCTATTTCGTAGCAGGAAATTCGCCGGCTGAGAATATTTCGCGTTTTAAAAATCAGCCTTAATCTGTCGATCACTTTAGTTTCTGTAAGATTCTCACCGTGCGGCAGTGTATCATTTACCTGATACGACATCACGCTTTCCTTGATTAAAGACTCCTCAGAACGAAGGGTCTAACTGGGTTTCTAGATTCAGCACTAGTAAACGCCAGTAAAATCTACTATGATAATTAAGTTCAGAATCTTAAATCCGAAAAAGTTCCGAAAAAAACTGTTGGGAGGGTGTATTTTATCCGGAGCGGAGTGGTGTATGAACAATTTATGTCTAATTAATCGTTTTTGTAAAGTTATAAATTGTGTATTTTCAACGGGCCGATTGATTAAAAAAAATTTACGTAGGAAATTGGATAATATAAATTTAAAAAAAAAAAAACAACACAATATTAAGGTAACTAATTTAATCAATTGAAATCCGTGAATTCAAAAATACCTCGTGGTTGGCATTCCTGAGAGCTTTATAAATAAATAAATTATTACAATATTAACGTAAAAGTAAAGTAAATCTCATATATCCTTGATAGAGTATCATGGATTGTGAAGTTAAGGTTCACAATGAACTAAGCCCAACGACACTAATGAGATTAAAGAGGCCAGTTCCTACCACCTCTCTGCCTACCCAATTATTATTTCAGATTAGGTATAGACCTGGGAGCGATTCGGATCTGGAACGAGACAAGTCTCGAACCCGTGTCCTCTGGTTTAGTAGCCAAGCACCTTAACCACTAGGCTACCGTGCTACCTATTACAATATTATATATGTATATATTGTATGTATATATTGTGTATATATATGTATATAAACACAATCTTTCGGACCTTTTCAACAATTATAATTTGCGGTTTGTCTAGATCTACATTAAAAACGTTGCGTATTTCATAATGTTTTTTTCGCGTTATCCCCGGGGCGCAAGAGTAACGTAGTCATTAATTGGAGACCGCTAATTATGTCAGGGGCGGATCCAAAAGGACATTTGGGGAGGAAGGAATTATATAATTATGTAAAATTTTCTACGGTAGGCAGTAGATTTAAGAACTACCCCTTGTTTCATAAAGAAAATCGAATTATAGAAATTTAAAAATGCTTTAAAAATACATAATTATTACAATTTTTAATTTAACTTTTGTCTTATATTTAGGAGTGGAAAATAAAACGAAATTATAAAATTATACCTTAAATATGGTAGTTTAGAAATGATAGTATTGTTTAATATTAGACATTTTACTTCTTTTTTAACCGACTTCAAAAAAGGAGGAAGTATTCAATTCGACTGTATTTTTATTTATTTTTTTTATTTTTTTTTATGTGTGTTACCATAGAACTTTCTTCTAGGTGAACCGATTTCGATGGTTCTTCTTTTATTTGAAAGGTGGTGTTTGTCATGTGGTCCCATTTAAATTTGATCAATATCTGACCGATAGTTTTTGAATCATCCTTAATAATGCGGGAGATTGAAGCTTTTTGGATGCTTTTCATTCATGATTGTTTTCACCGTCGGGTTAGATTTATTGACTTAAAATACTATAAATTTGCCAAATTACCATGGAAATGTAGCTTTTGATGTTTTTTCCGTGGAAATATCTGTTCTTATTAAAATGTTTTAATTTAATTGAATAAAAATGCACTAAAAAGTAAAAAATAAAATGCTTTTTTACAAACAATAAATACCGACTTCAAGGTTTATTATACAAATTTAAAAATGCACTAAAAAGTAAAAAATAATTACTCCCGATAAAATATATATATCAGAGTGATATATCCTTAAAGGTGATATTGTAATTCTTGTACAACATTAACTTTTTGGAGTTGGCATCAAAATTCATATTAAAAGAATAATTAAAAACTGCATTAAATGTTCATTAAATTGTTCCTAGATATAGTAACATGAATTTAATGCCAACTCCAAAGAGTTAATGTTGTACAAGAATCACGATATCACCACTTAAGTGTTATATCACTCTGATATATATTTTTTATCAGGAGTAATTATTTTTTACTTTTTAGTGCATTTTTAAATTTGTATAATAAACCTTGAAGTCGGTATTTATTTTTTGTAAAAAAGCATTTTATTATTTTTGTTAGTAATCCGATCCGAATTCTCTTTATTCATGAGCAAGTTTAAATATATATATATATATATATATATGTTTCTCATTGAACTCTATTTTCATTTACATTACAAAATAAATAAGAAAGGCAAAAAATTGATGATAATTACATTTAAAATAGAATCAAAAACGTAACGTTAATAGTTTTACTAGAAAACAGTATTAAATATTAATTATTAAAATCCATAGGTGTAACATTTAGACAAATCTTTTATAGAATAAATTAAGTTTCCCTGTTATAACAAATTTTTTCATCGACCATTTGATTCCCCCTCCTCCACTGAATATGTGTCCCGCTAAGAAACCAGAAAGAAATAATTTTCTTTTTAACCGATTTATAGTATTACAAGGGTAAATCACGAATGCGAAATATGCGTAAAAATTAAAAATTAAAAATAAATCGTATTCATTGGTTTTGGCAAACAATAGAGACTGTCATTTTTTTTTTTTTTCATTAGACACCTGTCTGTTTCATCGCATTAGTGAAAATTAAAAAGTTTTAAACGTTCAGCGGTATATTTTTGTTGAAATCGAAGTTCAATTTCACCGGGGATCGGACATGTGTATTCGGAATCTTACCGCGTCTCAACATTATAGTGTCTTCTGTGCATCGAGAGTATTTATAGGACAATTAGAATTGAAAATAGATAAACACATAATAGTCTTCCGCCAAAGCGTAAAGTGAGCTGCATAATTCCTTCCGATTATTCCTCGTCAACAATTCATGTGCGTAGGACTCGCGAGCTACTCGGACTATTACAAGAGGTATAGGGGAATATAGATGTACACATATATTTGCATCGCGGCAAATTATAGTCAGATTCTACGAAATTCTGGTTGGTTTTAGCGCGCATCATCTAGAAACTCGACACAACTCCCCTTATTACTTGAGAACTGACGAATAATTTTTCCTTGAACCGCTACCGCGTATGTTTATAGTCGCATTGAGTGCGAAGGTCAACAAGTCTTCATATAACAAAAGTACTATCCCGAGAAAATTATCTTCCCGCTAATTGAAGAATTGATTTTACAAATACACGCTGCTGCTCGAATAAATTTACAACCGAATCGCCAATTCCAGTAAATGCGCCCCCGTTCGACTCTCGGATGATCGTAAATGAAAAATTAAGTTCGTTTTATTATGATTCGAAATATTTCGAAAATATAAAGAACCGGTTCGTTTAATGTAACTCGTTAATTAACAATTATGGCGGTGCTTACAGGGTCGCGAAAAATCAAACTATTCCGAGACGCCGATAAAAACCGCTTCTTGCGTAGGAGTTCATTCTCTAGGCGACACGATGAGTATGAAAAAGAAAAATTGAAAAAATAAAAGACAAACGCATACGTAATTTTCTTCTAAAGTCGTAAAAGTTTAATTCTTTTTAAAACGAATTATTTTTTATAAAAAGCATGTCTAATAATACGCTTCTTTTGAAATTAATTCATTTTCGAACAAAAAAAATTTTTTTTCCATTACCGTATTTTTCGCCGCAAAAACAACACAGGTATACGTAATAACTCTATTGAAGGTTCCGTTTCATATTTAGACGTAATAATCTTCTAGAGCTATCCTCGAAGCTTAACAATTTCTTCATTCGTAGCGTCCCGAGAAAAACTTGTTAATCGCCGATTTACGTGAAATTCATGAAAAAATCTTATAATTTTAACCTATTTTTCCGACTTCTTCTTCCGACTTCTTCAACCTCGTTCACTCTCTTGATGATGCGTTTTTTCTGTCGTCATAGTTCAGATTTTAATAATTACGTTTACTTTTTTCCAGAATCTGCCTCTAAAAGTAATTTTGTCTTCTGCATTTTGGAGAGAATGGTGTCATCATAAAATGTTCTTATAATTTGTTTTTCAATTCCATAAAACCGCTCAATATTAGTAATCAAATTAACGCATGAGCGAAATTGAAAATTTCCAATCGACTTTAAAAACAAACACCCGTGATGGCGAATTTCGTGATTTTGGTGTAGTGCCGTCAGTGGCAAAATGGGTTAGTACCCTCCAACCCCACATATAGTACGTTAAATAACGAAGTAGGTTGCGTGTAATTTTAACGATTTTCACCGTTTCGGTTCGAAGGCGGACGTGGTTTTTTGTTTTCGAAATTTGAATATCACTTTTTTAATAAAATGTTTAGGGAACTAAAGAGCATTTTGTTCTATTTCTTTCTCAGGCGAAATTGTACATTTTGAGTTTATCTCACCATTCGGTTCCTTTTTATAAGTTACTGAAAAACATACAAATACACGCAATATCGGACAACGTTTGAATTACAGCAAACGTAGTGTGTTCATCAAAACCTGGCTCAACGCCGACACTAGTTTATGAAAAAGTTAATGTGTAACTCCATTTACCGCGTTGTGTAGAATATTAAAGAAATCTATAATTGCAAAAAAAAAAAAAAAAAATCGGATTAGAATTTTTTTTGAAAAAAGCGCGTACAATAATAGTGTAATTATTCTAAAACGTAACTCTTTTTCGATATAAAAATCCATGAAAGCAAATCCGACGATTATATTACGACGAAAAGAGATAGAGAAAAATGCGCACGTCTAATGTTTTCTTTCCTTTATTATAAATAAAAAAAAAAAAACAAAAACAAAAATCAGTGAATTTTAATTCAAAAGATCACGTGAATTATTAGCGAAAGAATATTATTCGGAATCGGCAATGCGATTGAAGGAATATCATCATTCGCCGAGTATTTAAATTTTCTCGCAATAAATAAAATCGGTCGGTTTCAAAAAATTATTTTAACGCGAAACGGATTTTGTTTGGTAGCCAAAAAGGGGTATACATACATACATACATACATATGAGTATATGGTTTAATTTACGTAATCTTTACGTACACGTTCAACATAACACGTGTAAACATTAATGTACGGGCAATATGCGACTGTCAGTGAGAATGAAAGTTGAGAAGTGTGATCACGCATTTAAATTCCCACTATGATCACCATCGACTCGTTAAAATCACCTCCGAGGACACGGTCTGAAAATCCAGTAGTGTGATGACCGGAAAGATTATCTCAAGATCTCGATCGAAATCTTTTTCGATTTCTGTGTTATACTTTGGAGTGCATTATTCGGCGGGGGCTTCGTTATATTTAATAGTCGGCAGCATTTTCTGAATCCGCAAAATAACTGTTATTTATTGCAAAATTAACTGCTGTTCTGAAATACTTCTCATGAGAAGGTTACAAAAAAAAACTTTTTACTCCGAAAAGTATAGTACCATCGGGGAAACGTACACTTCCGTAGTCCTCTCGAATATTTTATTTGTCGGTATTTTTTAATTTAAAAAAAAAAATCGTTGACGTGAAAACCGTAGATTTAATAATGTAAATGGCGCTATGTCAGTTATTTCGGAGGTGGATTTAGGCTTTTGCAACGGCTTTTAAGATTGGCGAATTATTAAATGAACCGCCGAGCTCAGAGATTAGGCAGCTGCGAATCAAAGATAAATCGTTGGAAGTGTGCACGGCGAATGTGCTCTTTTAAAGATGCATGCGGTGTGTGTCTGGAAGCGATTTGGCTTCGGAGACCTCCTTACAAGCTGACACAAACTGACCGCAGACCCGAAATCGGAAATTGAATATTACCCAAAGTCGTTACTGCGAGCGGGAAATTCGAACGAAGGGGAAAAGTAAGAAATTTACCGTATAAAAAGCAAATAGCTAGATGAAAAAATTAAGCATTTTCGACTAGATAAGATGTTATCGCAATATTTATATGGATGCGTTTATTGAAGCCTAACAACAGCGAGAAAAAAGCTGTACGACTATGCAGTTATCACAGTCGGTGGTCATACCTGTCGCTGATACTTCTAATCAATGTTACTTTGTTTTGCGGTATTCTCAGCAGTTCCGCAAAAACCGGTGTGGGTGGAGAGGAGTCATTCGAACTATTATAAGATCACTCAGAATCACTCGGCGACCAATATCTTATATGGCACACGCCGAATCAATGGATCTATGAGTAGTGAAAGATATATTGGCAATTATATTTCTTATAAAGTTTGTCCGGTGCTTAATAACACATCAAAGGAATATTCCAGAACCATAGTCTTATTTTGAACTATATATTATCATCATCATCATCCACCGGTAGATATGCTGTGGCACCGTAAAAACTCTACAGCGTAGCGCTAGCAAGTAATCGTTTGATTAAAAAAAGGTCGCACTGAAATTGGACGGGATCAAAATGTAATAAAAAATTATTTCGGATTAAATCATAAATTGGCGCGGAACGAACAACAACCCGAGAAATTCTTATTCTTCTTTTGGCAACTTCCTGCATGCAATTAGTTCATTAGTGTACATTTAAAATTCCATCAGTGATTGTTCTAATGAAAAAAAAGGAAAATTATTAAATTAAAATTTCTGCGTCTTCCATTGTTGTGTTGTCATTCGACGGTTTCTTACAATGTTACCCACTTTTTTTCTTTTTTTTTTTTTTTTTTTTTTTTTTTTGTATTCAGCAAGCTGATTTTTGATTCCAAGGCAGTTAGTAGGCGTTATATGTATAATGGAAACCGTTCATTGCGGCCTTGATACAGTTCGCTAACAAACTTTGCCGATTCTTCAAAGACGTTCCGGTATTATGTTCCATGATTCTCTTTACATTAACGGCACCGGAAAAATCGAAAAATTCTGACTTTTCCATTTCTGCCGATGTTCAACAGTATTATTCGGATGCTCTACAATTCCCAATTACTTTTTCAAGAGACTTGGCAGCATTTTAACTACACCGAAGTGGCATCACAGAAAGAAAAAACCTCACATCGACTTTGAACGCAAAATAGACATATCGGCGATATAAGAGGCGAATATTTCAAAGTCGACTATTAAGTTAATCGCCGCTGTTAATCGTAAATGAACAGTGTGCTGTTTGCATAAGATTGAGCGCATTCCTGAGAAGTTGTTTGAACAATTACGACAGTTTCACGCTACAGGATAATAGTCGTGCACAAATAGGTCGAAATACCAGTTGCGATTTTATTGGCCGTTAATAAGCTAAATGGTGTAATCTAAATAAAATCAAACAGTCTCCCAAACATCAACCTGCGGAAAATTAGGCAAACTGGACTGTTTTATTTGCTAGCTATCTTGTGGTTTTAGTAGGCTAGATTTTCAAGATCCGCCAAGAAGAGTTCGGTAGCCATCTTAGCTTTTTGCTGATAACAGATTGTAGCTGAAACAGGCATTACATACAATCGCTTTCACTTCCTTTTATTATAATAAGCTTGTTTTATACTATTCGCGAGCACATTTTGATAGTGTGAGACCGTTTTACCATTATCGGACACGTCTAGAAGTACTTATGTTCAATCTTCCAGGCCAATCTGAATTAGTGTTGGATGTTTCTTCGTGCTGATAATTTAATAACCTCCCATTAGCTGATGACTTTAGTAGTTATAGGAAAGCAAAAAAAAAATATATATACATATATATCCAGCAAATTTATTAATGTTTGCGATAGAGATTTTGTTGTTGTTGAGATGAAAGATAATGATGATAATAATAGTATAATTAATTATGATGGCACCTATAGAATATATGAGCCGACGTAATGCCGTTAAAATATTACACAAGAGTCTATTAAAGAAATATGGTGTAGCGGTAATAGAACCATATTATAACTAGGTGCCGAAAGAAGTGATAGATAATAAAGGCATCGAGATATTGTATGTCAGAAAAATAATGGCCCTATAGAAGGATAATTAAAAATCGTCCAGATTTAATTGTTGTAGAAAAAGCTTTGAAACGGGCAAAAATAATTACGGCTCGCTAAAAGTATCGGTAGAACTTGTAAAGAACAGAAAATAACATCGATCTGGCTAATCGAACAAAACGAATTTGGAACATCGATAAAGCGGAGCGTGTTTCCCCCGGGTGATATCAGCAACTGGTATAATAGCGAAACAACTGCACGATGCCACGCGTAGAATAGGAATCGATAAGGAAATTTATATAGGAATACAGAAATTTCTTGATACATATGTCACATCTCAGGAACGTACTCTCGGAGAAGATGCCGTTAAAACTTAATGGAGTTGCGATATACTCGGCGAATTCGCCTGTCCGAATGCAAACTTAATAATAATAAAAAGATCTGTCCGGTACAAGACAAAGAAAAACCCCCACTATAATAATAATAATTAATTATAATACCGTATTTACTGGCGTAATTTACGCACCCTAATTTTTGCACACATTTTTTTAAAGAAATAATATAAACCATATTTTCGTTATTAAAATACACATTAATAGCTACTAACGTTACTAGACAATGTCTAATTTCTTAAAAGTAAATGTTATTGTATAAATATATTTGGTTCGAAATAAAGGTGAATTATTTCAATTAACGAGTATTTCGTTTAGGTAAGAGGTAATTTTGAAATACACACACCTATTACGTATAACCGGCAAAATGCAGGTTGGTCTGATTTCCCCCGCGTAATTTACGCACCCCCTTTTTTGGCAGGTTAAATTACGCGAGTAAATACGGTAATAATGACAGCAGACCGCGAAAAAATAAAAATTTTTGGTATAAAATAAAAATGGACCGATGAGCGGTAATTTCACAGAGTACCGAAAAAAATAGATTCGTAATTCTGCTGTGGTTCCTCGTCATTTCCGAAACATAGGCTTAAAAAGTTGTTATATTTTTTTCTTATCCGGGTGTGTCAGCGAGAATATTAGACCGAGAAACGGGAAGAAGGAGAAATAAATTTATATTCTTATGCGTTTAGGGACAGAGGATAAAAATAATTCAAGGGCAGGAATAGCAGAAGGAGATGAGAGAATATAAGAAGCACCGATAATAAGGACAGTAGGGATATCGAGACTTTTAATAGATAAGAATAGAAGGACGATTGCTCAGCGGAGAATTTAAATAAAATATGACATCAGGGTCACAAGGAAAGTATATGGAAGGGCGTGAAGAAGAACAAAATATGGAGTAGATGCAGATGAAAACTGACAAATAATGATGCAGGAAGGAGACTATGGTTAAAGCGAAGGTGACAAACAGCAGAGATTATAGGACGTTTAGGAGAAGGCAATTATCAAGAAAATTATCGGCTTGGAGGAAGAGCTTAATGGAGAGATAAAAGGAGACACGATTAGAAAATGAAGAAGAATAGGAGTTAAACTATAATTTGGAATGAGCGACTGAATAAAAAAGAGCAATTATATTATATTGCCAAATGGTACAAGCGAACTATACGCGCGATGTCCGTCGATCAGTTCACTTTGCTTGTTAGAGACGCGTCATTTTTCACAATCCTTTGGCAGACGACTCGGTAGGCCAGGAAAAAAAGAAGTGTTCTGCTTGAGGCGGACAAAATTTTGGTTGGAATTTCGAATATCTTAATGATATTTCCGGCATTTTATTTCAAAAAAATTTAAAGGGTTACCGTGTACGAATATTTCACGCAATTTGCGATTGCGCCATTTCGCGAGGTGGTTCGAAAAACTGTGTAAGCGGTATGTGTTTTTTGAATGAGCTCAAACTTACGGTGAATAGGGTGTTGGATGAGAGTGGTAAGCGTGCAGTTGAGAGTTGGAATATATTTGTGAGATTAAGCGTGGAATGGATAAGCTCGGCATCGCAATTGCGGCGACGTTTGCAAAGAATTTTTACAGCGGTACGGAAAAGTCGATGGTTTGATTGCATCGGTAGATGGTTCGTGCGCAAGCCACCCTCGGAATACTAAACTGTTTACGAAACAATTACGCCACACATTTGTTAATAGCTAAACTGGAACTGCGTACGCGTCCGTGAACCGACCGTTCTAAAGAAGAATTTGTTTTTCATACGTCACGCTCGTCTTCACCTGTCTCTGTGTCTTTGTCTCTCTTTGCCTGTTGCCCTAGAAAGTGATGATCGCTTTTACGTATAGGCTAACTATACAACTGGTGACCGGAATGGGAATATTTCATTTAAAAAATTTGAAACTTTCATCGAGCGAATAATTTCTTATAACAAAAAGTCAAGGGACTTTCTTTCCACTGAGCAAATTACAGTTTTAACTACTGGGTGAAATTTCAAGTTCCCGTTGTCTTGACTCCTGATGATAGGAACACAATCATCCTAGTTTGATTATAAAAATTTGTGTCAGCCTAATCTGGTCTCTCAACCATTTCAGTCGTACATATTTCTTCACAGTGACGATTACGAATCAGCTTATGAACATTTAAAGCACTTCCTGTTTTCATCTGATCCAAAGTACCACCACATCTCGGACGCGAGAAAACTATAAATTTCTCTCACAGTTCTTTCGCTAGAAAACAAACACGAAAATACCTGGCAAAGACGACTTACCAGCAACGGGGAGACTATTTGAACTTGTGTCAAACATTACCGGAAACTATTTTTCCATTTACATTACAAGATAAAAATTAAAAATAAATAAAAAATCAAAAACGTAACATTAGTAGCTTTAATAGAAAACTGTATTAAATATTAGTTATAATTAATCCGTAAGGGTAACATTTATACAGAATTTTTATAGTATCAATTAAGTTTCTCTGTCATAATAAATTTTTTCACCCAGGTTTTGTTTCTTTATGGGGGAACCTTATCCGCCACTGCACATAATATACTCTATGGGCAACTCTGGAATTTTACATTATCGTCAAAAATTTTATAAACGGTTTTTATCAAAACGGCGGTGATTTGTTGAATGCGGTTATAAATTCCCGATCTACTTTATTTTATATTTGGATGTGCATTTGTTACATTTCTCTGTTTTTCGAGATATTGAAACTGTCATCTATTGGCTCCAAGTTGTTTTAGCTTTTAAACATTATTATTTTATTAACTTCTGTTTTGTTTTTCTTTTTTATAATTACGTTTTATAATTTAAATTTAGTTCCATTTCGATTATATAAGAGTGTTACTCTTTTTGTCACAGTTTGTAACTTTGTAACTAAGTGTTCCCGTTATTACGTTCCTGATCATTAGGAACTTATTATATGACATTCTTCCAAAATATTTGGAACTTTACCCGTCGCTAGTGTAGAGAAGGAACGTGATTATTCGAAAATTCATTAATTTATTACGCATGCATGGCGGGGTCTTGACCGGCTGCTGTGTGATAAATCCGGCGGATAATCAGGAGTTACTGCGGGTTAGAAGAACGATTTAAGATTAGTCTAAAAAATTCGGGATTATTACTGATTTTTCCTTTCATAGTAGTGTTTCCGTGGCGTGCGTTGAGAAACGAAAGTGGAAATGGTGATTTGACCGGCTGCTGTGTGATAAATCCGGCGGATAATCAGGAGTTATTGCGGGTTAGAAGAACGATTTAAGATTAGTCTAAAAATTCGGGATTATTACTGATTTTTCCTTTCATAGTAGTGTTTCCGTGGCGTGCGTTGAGAAACGAAAGTGGAAATGGTGACTAGCTTTTTTTTTCTTCTTTACTAAACTGACCAACTTCGCAGCAGCGTTTACCAGCACCCGGCGGTAATTTCCTTCGCAACAAACGAAAAATTTCTACAACTCTTTTTGAGTACTACCGAGGAGCGAAAGCGTGATTTTGATCTCTGTCGTTAAAAACTGCAAAGAACTCTACTTTCGCTGAATTCTGTTAATTATCATTTTGCAACTGTAGATTCAATAATAATTAAAAAGAGAGAATCGCTCAAAATTGCGTTACAGAATTTGAAATTAGGGGAAACTTCAAAAAATAACGGAAAAAAAAAGAACGCGTTTCACTAAAAAGGAAATTAATTATTCAATAAAATATCAAAAAAAAAAACGAAATTAATCGAAAACAAAAACAATAAAAAAGCGGAAAAAGACAAAATTTGTCGACTAGTTTTTAAATATTTTTGAAATATTTCAGAAAAATTTCAGAAATACTTCAGAACAATTTCAGAAATACTTCAGAACAATTTCAGAAAAATATTTCGCAATCACTGAAATCTATTGAAAATTCTTTTTATACGCGCAACATGTCTGCGGAATTAATTGCGAGCGTGTCCGTTTTTTTGTAAAACGATCGTTCCCGTCTTAGAGAAGACGGTTCAATGACATCGCGTCGTCGCTGAACAGGACGACGATTTGGAATGAATAATTTTCGCGAATTCTAAACAGCAACGGCGGGAAAATTTTCATACTTGAAATGCGGCTTGGCAGTTATAGATTCGCGCGAATTTTTCGCAGAGCCGTCGCCAGTTTATTAATATTCGTCGAAATGATGATGAATGCGGGCGCGATGAACGTCTTCTCGATAATACACGGTATTTTCGCGTTTTAAGTAGTTGGCAGCCGGTGCGTGTTTGTCGTAGAGCGATAAAAATTGTTTAATTTGCACTTGACTAGGACTAGACTAAGAAAGCTGGCCAGTTCGTTTTTGAGTCACAGATCGCCGGCCCCATCTGTTTGTTATCACCTCAGCAGCAGGCAGGCTCGATGTGTGTAAACGCGCGGAACGTTCGCGGAATGACTAATTATTCTACTATGTGTGCAGTGTCGCTGTAGATAAAAAATATGTCTCCTAGTTAGCTGGCCGACCCTGGCCAAATGCTGTTGTACGGTCAGCGGTTCCTAGGGCCTGTGTAAAGTTGGAAGCTTCGCGAGGTTGTAAGGCGTACAGGAAATTTCGAAATGCCTAGCCAAATTCGAGGCTAAAAGGGGGGTTAAGAAAATTCACTTGTTTGCGTGCACAAAAATTTTCCGGCCTTTCATCGTCGTTCGTTGACGATTTTCCGAGGTTAGACAGGTTAGCTTTCTTCAAAGAAAACCATTCATGTTCAAATCAAGCAAGGAGGAACATTTGCAACTGTTTATGGGTTTTCCATAGGATGACAAACTTCGGGCTGCCTTAATTCTAGTGCATGTCTTACGACATCGTTCGTGTATGAAATTAAATTCCTCTAACGGCGACTTCATTTCGATAAAGCAACATTACAAAATGTATAATGCAGTGGTTAGACGCTTCCGTAACATACGCGTTCAACTGCGCGCACCCTTTTAAATTATTATTTACTTCTACTTTACGTTCTTTTAAATTACTATTGACTTCGTTTTTAAATAAAAAATATTTAAAAAGACACCCCACCCCCCATCATCCTGCTCCTCGTGATATTTATTTCTTTGTGAAAGGTTACAGAAATCGAGAAAAATACTTTATACTGTTGGTCGCCGCCGCTTCGCGCTGGTATATTAACATTCTTTTTCGTTGGTGAACATTTTATTTACTTTTCTTTCGTGTAATTTACGGAGTATATCTTTATATTCTTTTTTGTCGAATAACTTTTACAGTTTCGTCTCGCATGTTTTTATGTTTTTGTTTACGTACGATATTTTCCGATTATTCATTCGGACCAATCTTTAACTATATACCACGACCGGTCGGTCGGTGCAGGTATCATATCAGTACATCGTTGAGTAAGATACTCTCAATTGCTGTGAAAATAAACGTCGATCTTTAGTAATATAACAAACGCCAATAGCACTTGAAATATTATCAATGTTAATTAGCGTGGAAATGCAGATTCGAGTGGGGAAAATTGAAATAGTGCCATTTACAAACTCGTCGCTGGCGCGAATATTATTACGCGTCTTAACATTGCAGCGTGTAATCTCTTCAATGATATTATTCCTTTTTTGAAATGAAAACTTTTTTAGGCGCGTTTAGCGATTATTGGTAGGGGGAAAACTTACGGGTTCGCGTCATGCACGCCACCTGCGTCACAGACATGCTAATGTTTATCGACTACTAGTGCGAGAAATAAAACCGCTAACGTCTCTGCTCCTTGCTACTTTCACGATCGTGTAATCAGTAATAAACTACAAAAAGAGAAAGGTAAAAATTTAATTAATTATATTAGGACTAATAATAATAATAAAAGTTTACGATGCCAGTAAATAATATGATGAACATTATTTAATAATGAAATATTGTAAAAATTCTGTAACTAAACTATATTATCGATATTGTTGTTTGTTATTATCAAAGCGGTAGCGCAGCAGTGAAAGTATATGTTATTTTAACTGTTTGTTGAAATTAATGATGATAATGATGCAAGCAATGAAAATAATGTTGAAAATTAAGTTCATTTAAATTTCAATCAATTTATTTCTTAAATTTATAATAAAAATGTTATTAGAATAAATTATAATTATGTAAATATAAATACTATATGTACATATATATATATATATATATATATATATATATATATATATATATATATAAACTAGCTGTGCCCCACGGCTTCGCCCGTGTATTAATGCCCGTTTAAATCTGTACTTGGAAATTCATTAAAAAATTTTTGTTTTATCTGGAATTGTATTTACGTAAAGATTCTTTCTCTCTCTTTTGGTTGAAACATGTTTATCACCGTCTAACAAAAAATAGTCTTCATGTTTCACGTTTAATTAAAGATTATCGATTTTTCTATAACCTGTCCGTCGTAATCTAACAAAAAGTTTTGCTCAACTAAACAACACACACAGCCATCGTTTTGAAGAAATCAAGTTATTCACACACGGTGATCTCCCATAATTACACGTTTAAGAAAATATCTTCACTCATATCTTTCAATCACTCTGTCTCGAGCGTTTTATTATTATAATAAAATCAAAATAACAGTGTTGAGTAAAGATTTTAATATTTCTGGTAGAAAATTATTTAAAAAAAAGTTAAACGGTTAATTTAATAAAAAATTTATACGGCGGTTTTGACTTGAAAGTTCGAATATTTGACATATCAGTTAAATACTCTATTTTATTTTTATATGTTCCCCATTAAGTCCAATAGAGTATATTGCTTAAACCTCTATATGTTTTTACAAACATATTGTACGATACATTTTCTTCTACTCCTAATAATTCATTGTTATATAATAAATAAGATAGAAACGAAAACAAAGATGCACCATCCCTATCTATGTATTTTACATAATGGGGAACTATTGCATCATCAACACACATATTAATTCTACATTCATACATACATATTCCACGAACTTTTTTGTAAACAACAGCGAAAAAACGTTTATTTTATCATTCATCGATAAAAACGCCACGCGCCAGCGATAAACATGGTTGCATTTCGATTAACAACATCGCACGATACACAAAAGTCGCCATGAAAAGTAGTTGGTGCTCAAAAAATAATAAAAATGTCAAATAATTGATTGATTAAATTATTTAATATGACAAATATTTATGTAAATAATTAAAGCAAAAAGTAATAGCCAACAATTAAATTTGTTTTTTTTAATTGATTGATTGAATTATTTAATATATTAAATATTTATGTAAATAATTTAAAACAGAAAGTATTCTATCTGTTAAGAGTTGGATTAAATTGCATGTACTTTCAAAATTTTATAAAAATCGGTTAAGTAAATTCCGAGTTTATCCTGCACAAACATAAAGACACGGGATTTTTATACCTATATATATGTATATATAGAAGATAATGTAAGTGTATAATAATTATTATTTCAATTAGGAGTTGTATTTATGTTTTTTATTTTAACGGCTTACGCGGGGCCCATCATATATTTTGATTAATAAACAAACCATATTAAAATGTATATAATTGTTGCTCGGAGTGAGATGTGATAACCAGACTAATGTTAATATAATATCAAGTTACAAATTATGAAATTTTAATTTTTGATACTACAATTAATCTGTAAATTCAAAAGAAAAGAAAAAGAAAGAGAAGTGGTAACTAGACACACCCGGTTGTAACGAAGTTCCTTTCACTTTTTGGTAGATATATAAGTATAAAATCATTCTCATAAAGTATAGGATAAAAAACGGCACGCAATATATAAATCCCGTTTGAATTAAAACAAAAAGAACAAAAAACAAGTTTAAATAAAATTTACACGTGTTTAGAATTGAGGTTACACCGCCGACCGCGCACAATGCTTGCTGCTCGAATCTCGATACTCGCTCGCACGCGCACACACGCACATATATAATAGAAAGCGACAGAAAGAAAGAGAAAGAGAGTAAAGGTCACCTGGAGGACGCATAACGTTTTTTCGTGACCCGACGATTTCTGCCAGTTTACTCCTACCGCGTCAAGATGCGTAAAAGAATTTCGTTCCAAAAAACACTGTTATTATTTCGTAATTTTAAGTTTTCACTTCTGTGGTCGGCAGTCCGCCCATCACCGCACCACTTTTTTTTTTTGTTTTTCTTGTATTATTTTCATTATTTTTACTTTTGAGCGCGTCAACTATGGACATTCACCTAGCGCGAGTGAAATTTTTGAAAGTGTCAATGTGTGGCAGCGAGATGGACAGCTGCTGGTCGATGATATCCTTTGTTTATTTGAATTATAGCGATCGAAATGGTGGTTCCACAGATACCCAGCGAGTACTGAGTGGCCAGTATGAACCGAGAAAATTTTAAAATTAAAGGTCTCATAAACGCGAGCGCTTCGAGCATATTATCCAAAGAAGTGCTATTTACAAGCTCCGATGGAATTTGAACATTATACGCTAAAAACAGTACAGAGCATTTAGAGTTAGTCTATTCAGGCTGACCACCCAACCGGGAATAGGCCGGGCATTTTGTAAACAGGGAAAAAACTGGAAGAATAAGCCGGGAATTTTGTCGTAAAATCGGGAAAAAAAGGTAAAAATAGCCAGAAACGATATTTTTAATAAGAAAAAATCAATATGCTGGGACGGTCAGATATTATGGAATAGTAACAAAAAAAAATCCGTTCTTCATTTTCTACAATTTTAGTAATCAGGAAATCGGCGGGGGGATTTGGACCGGTAAAACTGACGAGGATAAACCAGGAATTTAAAAGTTATATTTGAGCGGGGCAATCATTATCGCGCAAAAATATTTCTACTAAAAATTTTAAAATAAATGTTTTTAAAAATAATACCGGCTTCAAGATTTATTTAAAAATTTAACGAAAATTCCCTAAAAAGCCAAAATACAATTACTCGATAAAAATTTTACAATAAACTATACATTTGAGGGAGATATTACGATTATTCTTAACCAGATTAATGCTTATCAGAGTTTCGGTACTGCGACAATAATTAAAGAACGCATTAAATATTCCTGATGTTTTCGGTATATTGTTAAATTATTGCATTTTGCTAATGTGCCGAGACTCTGATTAAAGTATTAATGTTTAACAATAATCATAATATCATATTAAGGTATAATGGAAAATATATCTTATCGTTTTTAGTGTAAATCTTGAGTTGTTTTGTTTTTTTTTTCGATAATTTTATTTCTTATGTCTTACTTACAAATGGTCGGCTAAATTGGAAACGTAGAAATCATACATCAAAAACTTTCATTCCAGGAATCACAGCTCCTGAAGTCGGCTCGGCATAGTTCCCGACATTGGGGCACTCAAACGGACAAACGCAATAAATTACTTTATTTTTCATGTATACTATAGCGGACTTAGCGCCCTCTACTCGCTTCAACAACGCGTGTAAAACATTATTATCTACTTGTTAGGCTGTCAAAAATGCTGTCCGGTTGTTTTCGTTTTTTAATTATTTCCGGATATTTAATATTGAAATATTTTACAATAAAAAAAGAAATTTTTTTTTTTTACATATCGGAAAATATAACAGATTATTTTATAATGATATTTTCGAGACACGCGAATAATCCGTTTGAGATTTTAAGAAAGACGTTGTAAGGGTTCTAAACGTTAGCTTGGCCCTCAGGGATGCCAACCACGAGGTTTTATCCTCGTGGATTTTCTTTATTTTTTAGTTTTTATCAAATTTTTAAGAATATGAGGGTTTGAACAGATTATTTCACAACTTTTTAAAATGAACAATATATTATATAAAAAGGACACCTAACTTTCTTTGTCGGTCGACCGCTGAAAAACAATATTAATTTATGAATACGGCAACAATAATATATATATAATGAATTAACGATAAAATAAAATGGTACGTAACACTGTTGCCGGCGGTGGTCCGTGGTTCGTGAATCTGCGGTGCGTTGACTGGCTGATGAATTCCAATAGTCACGATTCGTTTTTGTTTGTTCCGAATTTCACAATTTTCGTTATTAACGATTTTTTTGTCACCTTTACCGGTACGACCGAACACTTTAACCAACGATAGGTAAAAAACTCCTTATAATACGAACTCTTCGGAGGTACGAGACATAACTCAGTGGCGGTAGAAAAAAAACTAACTGACTGACTGTCAAACTGCGACTAACTGTATAAGGCTGCCACTGCCTTTCTCCCTAAAATCTTCATCGCCGATTTTCCAAAATTTCGACCGCCTACTCGACCGTGACCGCTGGACTTGGCCGAATCAGGTAGATCCTTTTTGTTTCCTGTGGGATGCTGATTGGCTGGTCCCACCGACAACAGTTCCATGCACGCGCATACTCGCACCCGCATCGCACATTCCAAATTATTTTTATTTTTATTTATTTCTTTTATTTTCTAAAATTTTATAAGTTCCATGTAATGGACACATTACAACGTTTAAAAATATTAATCAACGCGAAATATATAACGTGCATAAATGAAATTAATTCTATTTTCCATAATCCAGACATACTTTTAATTAGTAATTTTTCTTAAATCTGTTTTCCATATGGGTGGTATTGTACGGTTACCCTTCTTTTTTTCTTTTTTTGACAATCACGGAAGAAACTTAAAAAAGTAGATATTAAAAGTTTTTGTGCATTTTTTTGTTCGTATTGTAAAAATTCCGTATTATTTTTTAGCTGCTAATGTAATTCTAACGTAAATTCCATTCGTGTAAATATGCTTCTACGAGTATGTTTGTCGTGCGTTTGTTATAGACGTGTATATATACATATATGTATATCATGTTAACAGTTAAAGAAAAAGCACGCAAATTGGCTCAAAACAGACAACTTTTTACAACTTTTTACAACTTTTTACAACCTTTTACAACCTTTTACAACTTTTTACAACCTTTTACAACTTTTTACAACCTTTTACAACTCTTAACAGCTTTTTATGACTTTTATTTCCCATCTCCAGTTCTTGCGTAGTTGAAAACTTGTTTTTGTTTTATATAACATATAATGTCAACGTAACTCTTTGTTAATAAAAACACGGGAACGCCAATTTTTCGATATTTTTGTTCAAAACTGCTTTTTGTTTTATTGATAGTGTACCAACCAATGTTAGATTTTTCTCCTTCATCAGCAAGTATTCATTCACCGCGACATTTCTATTACTATTATTCAGTGTCGTTACCTTTTCCCCTAGAGACGAATTACATTTACCCTACCGTCGCCAATTTTAATCCATATTTATCTGGTTATACATTTGAAAGAAGCATTTCCAAGTTGGTGAAAGGAACTGACCTTGTTATTTTTGCGATTATTTAAGACTGTTTCAGATACTTGAAATTTTTTCATCTTTTAAAATGCAATAACTCTTCCTGGAATTAAGCGCAGCAATCAATCGCCGTTGTATTTGATAGTTCTTTAATGCTGCAAACGGAATTAAAACTGATGACCCCATCTGCTTTGAATAATACTTTTTTTTCGTTTTACTAATTTCTTTATAATTATTTCCAAAGATAAAACATACGTATAAATAATTATTATATGTAGAAACGGGCAAACTATGAATATATATTCTTGTATTACTAGTGACGCGTAAACTTTGATCATATTTACGAAATGCCAGTGATTAGCAGTTGCCTCAAATTTAGACAATTACAGCGGAATACAGATGAATCGGAAGATATGCTTTAGTGCAGGGCCAACCCACGGCCCGCTTGAACATTTATGCAGCCCGCGAGATAGCCAAAGTAATAAAAAATGTATGTTCTGCGAACTCATAATGCGCGCCCATGTTGGAACATTTAATATAACAATCTATGTTTACATGTAAGAATAATAGTACTACACAATAATAATAATAACGGTCATTTATCATTATGTTTCAATTTTTCACTATAAAAAAAAGTGTCTACAGTGGGTCTAAATCTAATATGGAAATATGTATGATTTTATATGCGGTCCGCGGAGTTATGGTGCATTTCCGAAGTGGCCCGCAACATCATTTGGCTTGTCCAGTGTGCAGCCCTGCTTTAGTGTTATAGCGTGAAATTGTCAGAAAAAACATGAAATTACAAACTGTGAAACGCCTATGATAGAAAATTAATAGTCACGTTTAATAGACCGGTACAATCTTGTTAGTGCGATATTGTAACCGTAAAGTTACATTACGCGGAGGTCTAAAAATATTAATTAAATTCGTATATGATGTTTTAAATGAGGAATTATTATAGTTTTAAACCTGTCTGCGTAAAATTGTCAGCATGTCGCCGTTGTCTCTGATTTGTTAATATTTTGTAATGTGTCCATTATACATGATCTAAAGATGAAATTCAAAAATAATAATAAAATAATAGAATGAACTTGAAAAATTTTGAAAATGTGGTGCGAGTGAGAATGTGCGCACGCCTGAAATCCTGTTGTCGGTCGGGCTAGCCAATCATCGACCACTAAGCAAAAAAACCTCTCCCGATTTGGTCAGCTAAGGTGGTCATGAGAGGAAAGGCGAGAGAAGGTAGAAAGAAGTCGGAGAAAGATTTTTTTTTTTTTTTAGGGCAGCTAATCGTAGTTCGCCATCAGACAAAAAAGTGAAAATTGCAAATAGGTTGCGAATTACCGTTCTCCGGAATATTTGTTCGCCTTATTCGCAGCGGCCTATGGATAGTCTTCTAGTGTCAAAATTGTGAGTTTGGACACGTATAACGAATCGCGGAACACAAACGTTAAGGCCCGCTTAATAATTCACCGAATTTCGACGTCTAAAAACTCGGCTTTAGATTACAGACCAACTGACCGCCAACCAACGAATCACGAATCGCCACCGACATACGTACAATTTTATTTTATGTTTAAGCAAACTTTTATTATTGTATCGTTATCGTGTATACGTAATTAATATTGTTTTTTTCAGCGGTCGACCGGTATCGAAAGATAGGTGTAGAGTATCGTAAATATATTTCTAAAAACTCATAATTTAATAATCTGCATAATAATAATAATAATAATAATAATAATAATAATAAATAACCGAATAATATAAATTATCAGTTTTTTAAATCCACATCCCTGAGGGCAAAAACACTTAAATAACTTTTCCAGTTTTAATGCTATATGCGATAGCGATGAATAGGTCCAGAATGATATCAGATTCATATCCCACAGCAGAGTTAATCATGTAACCCCGACCACAGTTTCGGACAGGTAAACTCCAATCCGGCGAATAGAAACTGAATTGATGAATGTTATAAACAGAGATGTTCAAACGGTTCCCCTGTAGAAACTGAAATATACCCGTAGACCGTCTGTTCTTTTTTTCATTTAGAAAACGAGTATCTGAGTAGAAATGTGCCAGAGCGCAGCTAGAAACGTGAAAAATTATTTAAAAAGAGACTTTATCTTTTTTTCTGTTGCCACAACTTTTCCTATGATTACACTTCTACATTAGCAGTTTTGCAGTTTCCTTCTCGCTTTTTAACACGCGTAATCTAACCTAACACACACTGTGGTATATGTTGCGCCGACAACCAGTGCAAACTAGAGATGTGCCTGACAACTGATTTGCCGGAGCAGCTCCGTCCAGAACAGTTCTTCGAAATGAACAGTGACGTTTTTTCTGCTCCGCTCGAGCAGTTGCTCCAAAACAAAATTATTACCCTCACAACTTGACGTGCGAAACGTTTGATTAACAGATAATAAAGATTAATTTTTTTTTTTTTACATAATTTAAAATATTGTTATACTCTAAAGATTTATATAAACTTCAATTCGCGACTACGTAAAAATTAAAAAATTTATTAATCATTTATGTTAACTGTGCCCCAGAATTTTTATTAGAAGAAATTACGTTTGACAATGAAATTAAAACGATATAAATATTTTTAAAACGGTATTTATAAGATTTTATGAAATATAAATAAATGTAGATTATATAACAACGCATTTTTATGTAACGAGAAAAAAAAAGTTTAAAACTTACTCTTCCCCAATTATACGTGCGTCTTGCTTAGTGATCGGTAACTTTTAAGAATTTAAAATAAAATTGAAGCAAAATCTTTTAGGATGAACCATTAGAATTACTTAATATTAGAAATTTAATTTGTTTTTTAAACAGACATTGGAACATATTTATAATAGTCATGAAACAAAAAAAAGCAAAAAAACAATATACGTGTGCAGCCTGGATGACTAGAGATGCAGTGAAATAGTACATAAAATTTTTTTGACGTAACGCATAAATAATTTTTGAATTGCGTGCTCAGTTTATTCGACGATCCGAATCTTCCAGGTAGTACTTTCGTCGAGGGGGAGGGCTTAAGCTCCCCTCTAATCTCCACCAAGTCGATGCTCATAATTACAAATGTAAATACGAAAAATAACTTTTAAATTCAAAATTCTGTTTTAATCCGCGTCCATTTATATAAACTTCAATATTAATTAGTAAAAAAAATCATCTTGTCCTTGTAGCGGTGCGATATTTGAAATGTTAATTTAAAAAGAAATTTCGAATAGCCGAAAAGAAATTTTAATAATTTTTTCCTTCCTTCTGATATCTTATTTGCCCCCCTCCTATTTCAGTTATGAACAAGGTTGCCGTAAACCATTGCACAATTTTTCTGATCCGGGAAATTGGGAACTTGTTTAACAGGAAAATTGGGAATAATTTAAAAATTCCACCCTGTAAAAAGTTTTGGTAGGTGGAGATACCGGTAAATGGGTAAAGAAAGTCTAAAGATACGCGAGGAGTCAGGTGTAAAAAAAAGATAAAAAAGAATAAGTAGGCGGTCAAGACATTTGTTTTATTTGCGCTCGGAAGAAAAAAAAATGTAAAAAGGAGCGGACGGAGAGTAGAAGGACACAAGTACAGAAGGAAGCAAAGGAAAGAGGAATACAGCGTGCAAAGAGAATGGATAGAAAAGAATGCAAGAATGTTGCTGCAGCAAAACCTACTCTGATTGGCGGGGGCCACTTCATATGCATTTCGATATTGTCGTATTTTCGATGTAAACATACTATTGAAATATTAATCGCCTACCAGGAAGTGCTGAAAAGTTTAAGTCAGTTCATTTTCTTAACAGCTGATTTAACTGGAAAATGGGAATAAATTCAACATTTAAATTTTTGTTATACCGTTGTAGGACGAAACACGAAAGTACCGGTTAAAATTTAATGTTTTTATTTGTTAAAGTTGTCATCGAGCTTATAAATTAGAGAAAATACCGTTTGGTTATATTCTAAATGCGGCGGGATGGAGAAACAGTTTTAGGCCAGTTAAGGAGGATGTACATTGAAGAGGTGGAATATTACACACCGGAAATGGTATTTAAAGAAAATTAAGACTGGCCGTAAACGCTAATTATGAAATAGGATTGAATAAAACGAGCAACAAAGGGGAAAAAATCGACACCGAAATATGTATATATAAAATCTCCACACGCTTACGGAGTTGAAGGTTTTTTTTTGTTTTTTTTTTTTTAATAAAATTTTTTGGCTCAGAATATTTCCGCTTCGTTCGCTGGTTTTTACAGATGACTAGAACAGATTGGACGTCCTTCATTCCGCTCGAAATTTCCTTCAAAGCTTTGTCCTGTTGAATTTCGCATTTTGAATACGCGGCCGTAACATTTAATTGTTCTACAATACTCCCTTTCTCTTTATACCCCTCGTATGATTCTTCATTCGTAGCCAGTCTGCAATTTCTAAACTCTTCCACGCTACACTCGGATTGGCCTTCTCTTCATTAGCAGTCTTAGCAATAATCTATATTATTAGCTTTAAACGCCCGGTTGTATATCATCCAAAGAATTTCATAGAGATCAGACTCCTGTACTTTTCCCTCTTCTAATCGATGCTTTCGATTTTTAATTTTTTTCTTTCCCCTGATTTTTACGATGCTGCTATTTTCCCTTCGCCTGTTTCGTTTTAATCTGCTTTCTTCTTCACGCCAATTTCACTTTGCATCGTTCCACTGTCAACCAGTTGTGTGCTATCGGATCCTCTTTGAACTTTATCTTCCGAACGTTTCTTATTTTACTTAATATTACTGCTTCCTCTCCAATTCTGGCCCTTATTCCTTCGTCAAAATTTAAATGAATAATCCCGCTTTATAACGCATGAATTAATTTTTGCAGGAAAAACAAAAAAAAAAAAATAATATTAAAATATTCAGCTGCTGTACGCATTTCTTTTTTCGTTCGTAAAATTCGTTTTTGCACATCTAAAACCGGTTTAATTGCAAAGAATAATAATAAAAAAAAAAAAACACCTTAGGAAGACACTACATTTTAATTTATTAACAAGAGTCGCTTAATATTGTCTCTGTAGGTACTTTTTCTTCGAACGGGAAAAAATGTCGTAGAAATGTCACATGGCGAAATATAAAATTACGGGCAGTAACAAAGCGAGATGAAAGTAACTTTTTTTTTGAAAATTTATATCGAGTACAGCCTCTGTTGACCAATCATTTTGATAATTAAAGCGCCATTACAAAAATCATACACGATCGCAGCCAAACCAAAATTAACGTGAATATGATTTCGAAGAACGTATATCTCGCGCAGTTACGATAATCAGTTGTAATAAAATCTACGTTTCTAAATCACATCTGTTCTGTAATGAAACGACCATCGGGAATTATAGAAGGCTATTGCTGAGAGGCTGTTCGTGAAGTATTGCTGCAAAAGCTGTCTTCTACATCTGTTTGATTAGAAATTAGAGACCAATTTGATTCCCCAGCGACAAGATGATGGCAGTGATTAATGAAAAAAGTTACTTGAAAATATATAGACTCAGTTCTGTTTGCAATAATTTAGTTCCGAGAAAGGGTCTTTCCAATAGCTGTGGCGGATTCAGGGGGGCAACCCCCAAAGAACCAAAGCCTCTATGAAAAAATTTGTTAAACAAGGAAACTTAATTTATGATATAAAAGATTTTTGTATAAATTTTACACCTATGGATTTTAATAATGGATTTTAATAATTAATATTTAATACTGTTTTCTAGTAAAACTATTAACGTAACGTTTTTATTCTATTTTAAATGTAATTATCGTCGATCTTTTGCTATTTTTATTTCTTTTCAGTTTTTATTTTGCAATTTTAATTAAAAATAGTAGTTCAATGAGAAATATATATTTAAACTTGCTCATGAACAAAAAGAAGTCGGATCGGATTACTAACAAACATAAAAAAGAGTCTAATAAAAATACTATCTTTCTCACTATATTTCTAAACTACCATATTTAAGGTATAATTTTATAATTTCGTTTTATTTTTCACCCCCCTAAATATAAGAAACAAAAGTTAAATTAAAAATTGTAATAATTATGTATTTTTAAAATATTTTTTAAGTTTTCATAAAGGTCGCTATTTGATTTTCTTTATGAAAAAAGGGATATTTCTGAGTAGAAGATTTTAAGAAATTATATAATCCCCCCCCCCATCCAATGTCCTTCCGGATCCGCCCCTGTTTTTAGTCATCTAAAAATCGTTGTCACACCACCAACATTTGAAGCAGGATAAGAGTGACTAATGAAAAAAGTTATCGGAAAAAATATAGGCTTCGTTATTTTTAAGATAGAATTAAAAAGGAAATGATTAAAATCGTTTTTACGTGATTTTTCAAGAAGACTGGAATGTTCTATGCGGAAGGTCACTCAAATGTGATCTGCATATTACATAATGCTGGCTAGCAGATTAAAGTATATATCGTAGAGCGCTGTAAATAAGAGGAGGAATCAAGGAAGAGAGGGAAAATAGGCAGTTGGAAATATTAGGTAAAAGTCGGTGGCTGTGACGAAAAAAAAAAAAAAAAAAAAAAAAAAAAAGGGAGGATGGAATTATTAATTAGGAGGTTGGGGGCCCGAAGGAAGTTAGAATGGCGGAATATCGGAAACGATAGAAAAATCTGTGATCATGAATTTTTTTTAATTTACTCGTAACGGCTTCTTGACTAAGAAAACAATAAAAATGCGAAATTACGAAGCGCTTTTCGCAATAATGTTCCAGTAAATCGGGCACATACGAATATTGATATTATATATATATATATATGTGTGTGTGTGTGTTTACACACAAATATATATATATATATATATAAACATATATGTATGGAAAATAATGAATAGAAAAAATCTGAATTAAAATGAAATTTTTAACGCAACTGGTTTAGCAATTTTCTTTCAGTTGTGATTTCTGTACGTTTTCGTGTTTTCCGGGACAAGGACGCGCTATTAGTGAATTATTAATTTCGGAAGGTCATTGAAAATTAACGTAACAGGGAGAATGAGTGGTTTTTCCTAGGGCGATCGCCTATTTTTCCGGCGAAATAGTCGCTTTATTTTGATGAGAATTGCGCGCGTATTTGCAACAATCTCCGTTCTCGCGGTAACCGGGTAAAATTGATTCTGTGTAACTAGCGGGACGGGCCGTTTTCATAGCGGCTGCTTGTTTATTTCCTCCACGTACGAGGAATAAGGAATACGGAAGAATACTCAGACGAAACGAGATGATATTTTTCCGCTTGCGGGAAAGCTATCGCTGATGCTGCTGAATTTAAGCTCAAACGACGTTCGCGCTGAAAAGAGACCGACACTTTTTCCGGAAATTTCAGTCGATATCTGTGCACATACGTAGCCCTGGTTTTTTCGGTGGTGCAGTACGAGGAAGCAATATTAGCGAGAGCGGCTCCCGTTTAAGGTTCAGTAGGCTGGAAAATAGCTTACGCATTTAGATTATAGATGAGCTCGTTCCCAGAACCAGACCTAGCCTTGCATTCTAGACGCTTGACGTGTGCAAAGCAGGTACCTTTTTTTTCCTTTTTTTCCCTTTTTTTTTTTTCGTTTTGCAGAGTCATACGAGACTAGTCGCTAGACCCGTTTAAAGCCCGCTAAGAGCTTTTAAACGGCCCTTTTCAAGATCGAGAAGTCGCACTTATATCCTGCCGCCGGTTGTTTAAGCGTGTAAGATAGATGCCTTTGCTCCAATTTAAACTTACCGTCTATGTATTATTTTTAACGCTACCGCGAGAGATTTTCGAATTAGTTAACAATGCACGGCGCCGTCACACTCGAACCATCTCGAGTCGTATGCGTTCAGTTCAAAATTGATTTTGTTCGCGCTCATTATCAGTCATGCGAGAAAATAATGTCCCTTTCGCCTGCTTAATGTAGAAAGCTTGCTAACTACTAACGATAATACACATTCGTACGTTCTTTTTCTAGCAGCATCATCTCGGAGGCTTCGATAATCGTTCTCATTTCGTTATTGCTAAAGCTATTTTTTTTTGGGACGCTGTAATTGTCGAAAAAATCTAAAATTACTGTTAAATAATTAATAATCGGTAGTAACATACGAGAATAGCACAGAATGTACTTCGAATGGTTGCACACTCGGGATAAAGTAAAATATACCCCTGGGATGGAATACATCTCTATATGTAGAAGAACAGATAATAAGTAGCGATATCAGAAAAAATTCAGCAAAAATCTCGTAGTTCAAATCCCACTTTGAACTAGATAAGAAATAGTATTTAAATTGAAAATGATGTTCTACAACGTATGCGAATGTTTAGAAAATCGCACGAGGAAGGGACGGTTGAATAGACTAGAAAAAGAAATCCGGGTTAGAGAATGAGGAGGTGTAAGAGTTAAAATTTGCAATGATCAACTGTAGGTAGAAATTACTGCGATTTTACACGTGTATTCATTTAAATTCTGAAAATTAAAAGTATCGGATATGGAAGCGGTAAGAAAAAAAAATAGCTCGGTCATGTTTTGTTTTTTTTTCGATTTTTTCTTCTTAACTGTTTCAGCTGAACAAAAAAAAATTCTGTTCAGAGTATGTACCTTGTCTCATCGAAAGTATGTTTCGCGAACTATCTTCATAATGGAACTTCTGATTCTTATGCTAGTTAATCATTTCGTTTTCTCAATGTTACTTTGCTCATCTAGGGGGAGGGGGGTGGTGATCCGTAAAAACTGTGTGTACACTTTCGACATCAACACTCGTCCAATGTGTACTATCGAGATGCTATATTTGCACATTAGTGGACAGACTGATTTCTGAGGAGAAGGTTGTAGCGCATAATATTTATATATGTTTTCGATGTAATTTGGCCGACCCGTGATTCTTAGGCTTTTACAAGTGTGTATAGGTCAAAAAGAATGGCCAATAAAAAATACAGCGAATGAAATAAAAAATTTTAAGTAAAACGTTTATACTCAATATAAATTCTATATTTAAAAAAATAAAAAAAATGTTAGAATATAAATTGCTGTCACTGATATTGCTACATGGACGAAAAATAGTGCCGACAGAATGATCATTAAAGGACCGTTTAAAAAAAGTACTGGATCCGGAGAGAATGAAGGACAAAAAGAACAAAAATAAAAAAAAAAAAAGGCAGCGAACATGTGCTGAAAACATCTTCGAACGAACGAAATAAAGATTAGCGCTTTTGCAGTTGCTTTTTGGAATCGTCTGTCGGCTACCGGCTTTACGATTGAACAAAATCGCTTTAATCGGGCCAGTCTGGCAACACTATCTAATTCACGAATTATTCCCGTTCTATCGAAATATTCTGATTTCCTAGCCATGCTGGAATTGAAGCTAATGAGGTGGCTGATTCTTTGGCTCCCTTATTTTCCAATGGACATCCTCGTCATAAATTTCTTACAATATTAATCATATATCCAAACAGTTCCATATTACATTATGAATATTTATTTTCCCCTTTTCTCCAATCTGAGAATTCCTTTTATCTTTCGGCCCAGCCTTTACCTTCTCTCTTCTCGTCAGTTCGTTTGATAAGTTTCCTTTCCTCTTTGCCGTCCCCCGATCACTGTCATATGACGGCTTCGTTTCGGTGCCATAGCTTTCTCCCTTTGTGTCACTTTTTCCTTTTTTTTCCATCGTCCGTTCCCCGCGGTGTCCTCTTCATCGCGAACATTCCTTTTTTCTTCTGTATGATGTCATTCATGTTTTCTTCGAATGTTCTCTCTTCTATTCTCAGTTTTTGGATCTTGGTCTTCCTACTGCACATCATTACTCTCTTATGTTCTCTCGTTTCTCCTGATTAATTTTTAGCTCGCGCCAATGGTTAATATTTCTCTTCGTTTGTCGCAGAATATATATGTATGTATATCATTCGATCTTTACACGAAAGCCCGGACTTTCGTGTTCTTCTCGTTCCGCGTGGCGGTTGCCGACGGACAGCTTCAGTCTTCCTTTCGGCCAGCGGCCGTGCCGTCTCGGAATTGCAACCGGAAAGAATTGTTTTTCATGCGCGTTGTGCTAATTTTAAATTTGTTTTATTGCGCCATCGCTTCAGGTGGTCAGCCGTTCTAGAACGATGCGTTGATATTATTAGCTTCGAAAACCGGTTTCTAATCGGTCGCAGAGGGAAATGGGAGCAGGGACCACCCAGAGTTGCAGTTCGAGCCGATTTTACGAGTATGTGTGACCTATCGTCGTTACATAAATTGCTATTAATATTACAGCGCATCGCGAAAACTGCTCGGTTGCAAAGTTTTTGCGATAAAAATTCCGCCAGCACCGGTCATCAGAATTTGCGCTTTCATTATATTGGATACTCTAGAGCTGTTCAATAGATTTTTTCCGCGAGCCTCGTTCAAAGAGTATCGGGAAAATTTGAGCTGGCGTTTCGCGATATACAAACAGGCCGTTCCTTTCGCAGTAAAAAGGAGTTCTTTAAACGGATAACGAAACGACTGACAACTGGAAAAGGACTAAATGCCGTGCGAATTTTTTTTTAACTAAGGACGATGAGGATTCAATGTTTTCCCCTCCCCCGAAAACGACCGGGATCGATCATTAAACTGTGATCAAGCAGATGAACCTGCGCGGATTTGTCGAGATATCGAGGCCAGTTTAGCAATCCCCCCGAATCTCGGATCTTTTCCTTTCATAAATAAATTCCATTCGCCGCGGGAGTCCGTATTTATCCGTAAATACTGGAAAGCGTCACAGCTAGTGCGATTGCTTACGCAATTTGCTCGGTTCGCAACATCATCTAATCTGGGGGAAAAACTTGGGTCTCCTGTTCATGTTTCTCATGTCTTTTTTTTTTCTTTTTTCTTTTTGTTTGATGAATTAACGACCCGCTCGGTACCGACAGTATTAACGAAAATGTAGACTTTTTTTTCCTATTAAATTTTGTTATAAAAATCTTTTTATTTTTTATTTCGTTTTTCTTTCTTTTTTTTTTCCATATTAAATTTTTACACGTTTGCAACTTACTAGTGTCTACAGAGACGCACTTGGGTGCCATTTCTTTAATTCACCCAAAAGGGTACAGGTAATATCTTCATCGTAATAACAGATTTGTTTTTATATTTCTTTTTTCACTTCTCTTATCTGTACACGAAATCGATTAGCAGCCTACATTATAACGGAAAATGTTTATGACATTCTTAGCCATTTCCTTAATAATTAAGAAGGTCAAATTGATTATTTCGAAGATTCGTTTACTAATAGTGGTAGTTTTTCTACCATGACTTAGCTGATTGGTTCATTGCGTTTCGTTCGCGGGTACAATATACCGATGTCGCACACTGACACGTTTTTTTTAAAAATTCCACTTCCGCTAGGTTAACGTCTGGAGCGCTTAAAAATAAAAAAATAAAAAAAAGACAGGAGGTAATAGAAACTGTTTTTGAAAGCGATACAATTTTTTTTTTTTTTTATATATATATATATAATTTAGTCGCCTAAAGAGTGTTGTTTTTTGCATAATTTTTTTATCCGTTAACATGTTTATTGTATCAGTTTTTGGATACTAATATGCCGTACAATATGGTCAGCATTCTCCGAAGATATATCACATCCAGTGTGGCAGTCTACTTTTTTGACCCCCTGTTTAATTACTAGCAAACAAATTTAGTTACTAAAACAAAAAAATTAAATTTGCTTATGAAAAGCGTGAGCGTATATTTTTTCCTTAAAAGTAAGAACTTTTATAAATTAATCAGCACGTTTAGACAATTCTGAACGCGTCGTTGTTGATACATCTGCGACTGATTTGAAAATTTGGCGGCAAGTTTAAAACAAGTTACCAGCGAAGTGGTACGATTCGCCTGGGGGTGTGTTTACACCGACGTTAATGTAAATTGCCAAGTGTCACAAAACTAGGAATGTACAATAAAAATAACATCGATGGATCTAGTCGCCGAATGAACTATTAAAGTCGCCGAATGAAAAGTCGCCGTACGGACGATCCAAGTGTGAAAAACAGACTATATTCGAAGGAGTGTTTACTGATCGTAGCGGAGAGACAGACTTTATCGGATTCTGCTAGCGATAATAACAATGCATCATTCTTCATCCGCGCTTGTTTAAATATTTACACGTCAGCCTCAGCGGCCTGTCCATATTCCGTCTGTTTAATTGGGTCACTCAAACTGCGATATGCATTTTCTACATCATAATAACCTTCCGTTTGATCTGGCTCTTGAGAAAACTTGATTGATGGGCGTGCCCGGAAAATTAACCCGAATCTCCATACTGTTTAGCGTTCGAAATACGGTTCCTTTTTTCAATCAAAAAAAAAAAAAAAACAAAAAAAAAACGAAGCGATTGATGGCCTATTGTTGATAAGAAAGAAGAAAAGAGCGGAAGAATTGACGAAATACAAGCCTGTTCCAATATGTCAAATCAGCACGTCAATTCAAGATACTACCTCCCCCCGTTGTAAATACTTTAAGGTTCCCGCCGGACGCTTGTGCGATGTTTCGGACTGTTATACTGGGCGCCGATGACGCAAGACAGCTCACATACGACTCTAGACGGAACCATGAAATATATGTTGTATAAAAAACCCCTTTCAACATCGCCTACTGCTGCGCTTTTCAAAAGTGGATGATGTGGCCAATTCCGTTTTAGACTTTAAAAGACATGTTCTCTTCGACAGATCACTCGGCGGGACATGTGCTTTTGGCGCAAACTCAAAAATCGAGGTGTGTCGAATTTTTTGACCGTACATGTTAATAAATGAAATTTTAACGATTACACTACAGTGATTATAAATGCGCACTAGATTTCCGTGGAATCTGCGAACTACTATAAAATGGTTGAATGCAACACAACAGCTCATTCAACCATTATTTATTCGCAAATTCCGTGAATGTCAAAAGCGTCTCAGAATCTTATAGAGCAATAGAGCCAAGTAGTATGAACGAAGAAACGACCTTTGTAGAAGGTTAAGGTGAATTAGTTATTACTTTCCAGAGTCAGTCAGATCCTTGGGTCAACGGTCAGGTCTTTCTATAGCGTATGTCTGGAATCGCCGGGATTACGTTGTTTGTGGTGCCACGATCATCGCAAATTTATCGCAATAAGTAGTAATTTTTCCGAATTATTAATTTTCGGATTTCATTTCGCCTGCTAGCCCGAAAATCCAAATTTAAAACAAACTCATCATTTAACTATTCCGGCAAACAGCTGCAATTAGAGTGATATGTGCTGTTTATATTTATGTAATTGCATTATATATTTTTTTCTTTCTATATCCATTAGTTGCATGTGCATTACGTTTGAGAATCCTGCCAAACTGTGCAGCTTGTCGGCGGGATCCTAAAAATGAACAGGGGCATTCTTTATTAATATTATATACAATTGTTACTTACAGTTTAGCGAGTTCGGAGACATATCAGTAATCAACTTGTGTAAGATTGGTTTTGTTTGATAATTCTATCTGTTCTAAACATTCCCTTAAAATTACCGAATATTTCAATATCGTTATTAATATTACACATAAAACATTACCTCTAACCTGAAACATTCTTTTATAAAAATTTTCTGGTATAGTTAATGTACATACACCTTGCAAAACCCACATACTTAATATAAACATACACATGTATCTATATCCATTATGGACACCTGTATTTAATGTCGCGTACACATTCAAATTGAACACATTATTAAGAATAATTACAAATTAAACATCATTATTCTTGGGGATCTCAATATTCGATTACCAACTTTAGAATCCAAAATCAAACTCAATAAAAATTCACTAATGCTCTATGATATTATTAACAGTAACAACCTAACTATTATGAACAATGATACTCCTACATTTGAAAACCATAACGGAACAAGTGTAATTGATTACCTTATTGTTTCTCAAGAAATTCATACACTAACTAGTTATAATATAAATGATTCTGATCTCACTGCACATAAACAATTTAGCATACATATCAAAAGTGGAGTTCATATGACTGAATCAAAATACACTAAAGTTGATCCAGCCAAATTATGTGACACTCTTGACAAGAACACTATAAATGACCATATTAGCATAATTAATTCTCATAATGACTATAACTCAGTGGACTTAACTATTGCTGCACTGAATGCCTACTTAATTAGATCTACAAAAAACTGCGAATACCCCTACAATGCAAATAAAAATGACTGGTGAAATTCTGAATTAGAAAACCTGAAATTCCTAATTAATAGAACTCGTAAAAAGAAAAAGAAAACTAAAAATCATCTAAAACGCTTAATCATTAATGTTATACTCAAAACGTTGAATAACGACTATAAAAAGTTAATAATAAAAACAAAATTAAACTACTGGAAAAGATTTATAACAGAGTCCAATGCATGGGGTAAGCCCTATAAATATGTACTTGGAAAGCACAAAAAATGTGATATTCCAGAAATAAAACATAAAAATAAAATCTATTACGAAAATAGTGAAAAGTGTACCATACTTCTAAGTCACTTCTTCCCGGAGATTAAGGATGAGATAATTAAACCAAAAAATACCTCTACCTCCAAAAAGTTAAAAACTGATTATAATACTATACGTGATATTGTAAAAAATCTCAACAATAGAAAAGCCCCTGCAAGGGACAGAATAACAAACAAAATGGTAAAGCTAATCAATATAAATTTCCCCGAATCGCTATACAATATAATCAACAAGTGTCTTCACTTAGAATTCTTCCCTTCAATCTGGAAAACCTCAGACATAGTTCTAATAGCAAAACCTGGTAAAAACCCTAATGAAGCATCAGGATACAGACCTATATCACTCCTTAACTCCTGTGGGAAAATATTAGAAAAAGTCATTAACAACTTCCTAATACAGGAACTAACAGATAAAAATACATTGCATCCCAATCAGTTTGGCTTTAGGACATCTTACTCCTCTGAAGGGGCAGTATATAAACTAGTATCATCCATTAAAAATATACTGAAGGAGGGCTCATCGGCGGTGGTTATCTCTTTTGATATCAAAGGAGCTTTCGACAACTGCAGATGGTCCTCTATAATTCAAATCCTTCAGGAAGAACAGATTAACTCATCGCTAATTAATATAGTCACCAGTTATCTACAAAACAGATATGCCCGTCTTCAAATTAATGATGCAACAATTCTTAAGAAGATATCGTGTGGAGTTCCCCAGGGCTCTGTACTAGGTCCTACACTCTGGAATGTACTCTACTCAAGAATTCACAAGCAGATTGAAAAACTTTGTAAAACAATTAACTCTGGATCAGTATTAATATCATACGCAGACGACCTATGCATCCTGTTTAAAATAGAAAAGTATACAAACTTTAAAAAGATTGAAATTATATGTGAAAATCTGGAGAACGAGATTGCAGCAATGGGATTATCCTTCTCTACTGAAAAATGTAGGTCTATAATATTCGGCAACCAGAAACTATCAGAAAAGGTCAAAAATTTAAAAATAATATCAGGGAAGCCTATACAACTAACAAATAAATTAAAATATCTTGGAGTTACACTAGACAGTAAACACTGCGCATCTAGAGGAAATCAGTATTAAATGTATCAAACTCTATGACAACCTTCGTAAAATTCTACCAAACAGTCATGGACTCAGTCAAAAAGAAAGGGTTATATTATATAAAGGCTTAATTCAAGCCATCTTTGGATATGGATCCTGTGTGTACATCAATGAAAAAATTCTAAAAAAAGTTAACAAACACCAGAGAAAATTTGTTTTAAACATTTCATCCTTGCACAAAACCACTCCATCCTCTGCTGCATGTGTAATCTCAGGTGTGCTCCCCCTTGATCTCTTCTTGATAGGTAGGGCCATAACATCTGAATACAGGATTACTAAAAATCTTAACTTGGTTAGCAGCTTAGGTCTATTGCAGAACAATAACCTCATCAATGTTCTTGGCGTTACACCAACTGTAAATGTAGTTAAAAAACACATTCATGCTGAGCTGGTCAATCGTTGGCAGCTACGATGGCTGGCAGAAACTACTGGCCGAAAAACGTTTACATTCTTTCCGAACATAACAAACAGATTCAATCTTAAGAACATTAAAATAACGTTTTTCAACTCACAAATTCTCTCTGGGCACGGGAAGATAGGTGAATATTTATATAGATTCAATATTGTTGACAACCCTAATTGTCAGCTCTGTGAATCAGGGGTGTATGACAATATCCACCACCTAATATTTCATTGCCCTGCTACAAAAACTATACGAGAAAAATTTAAAATTAATCATCAAACGCAACTCACTCTAAACCAAAGCAATTACAATGGACTACTCAAATACTTTCACCTACTAATCAAAAAAAGATTTCCACTCAATAATGCAACTGAATGAAATACTCCTCCTCATTATGAATGCAGATGTGAGTGTATTGTGCTTATATATGAATGTATATATAATGAATGTAACTTAATATAAATAAGTGGTTAAAAATTTGATGTAAATATAAGAAATCTGGTTCATGTGTGGATATATATTTGAATACTGAATATGTAATTATTATGTAAATATTATGTAAGTAGAAATGTGTAAATACATATATTGTTCAGCTGGCAAAAATGATATTAATGTAAGTAGGCTACTTTATTTTCATGTATATATGTATATGTGTACAGGTATTTATAAACAAATGTAAATGTAAATTTGTAAACACCTTATTTATTTCTTATAACTCCTTTTAATTGTAGCAATTTTATTTTCACATCTCATAATTACTGCATAACATTTAGTATGTATTTGTAATTCACAAATTCACTTGCTCTGTTTCATATTATTATAAGAATAGTAACAGCTGGTTTTATCTTAATATTTATCAATGTTGTAATGGTGACTATGAATTATCATCACCATTGCTGTGTAATAGGAAACTTTTAATTTTCAATACTTGTGTTAGATTTAAGTACACATCCATATAAACTTTCACATGTGTCTGATACATTTCACTAATTATACTTTTTATATATATATATTAATTACAACATAATTCTTAGGCTACCCCCCCCCCCCCCATTCGAAAAAATGTCTCAATTTTATGTAACGCAAAATGTCCCAATTTTATGTAACGTTTGTTATATTTTATAGGATTTTTGTTATTGTTATTTAAAAAATGTCACAATTTTATGTAACGAAATATGTAACGAAAAATGTAATGAAACAATATCTAAATTTTATATAATGAAAGTTAAATGTTAGGATAGGATTTTTGTAATTATGTTTTGTTTTTCTTTTTGTGCTGATGCCAGTAAGAATTACGTTGTAAATTTTGATCATTTTATACAAAATATAGAAGAGAAAGAGACAGAAATGAAAGCAAGAAGGGTCAAAGGGCGCAGCCTCTTGCGAGGCCAAAATGGCCGAGTTATATATATATATATAATATATATTCGATAGAGGTAAAATTATTACTTTATTGGTTCTCATGTGGTCTAGTGGTTAGGATACTTAACCCAGGTGGCCCGGATTCGAATCCCGACATGAGAACCACAATTTGTGTTGAATGGCCAGATGGCGAAAGCTGGGCACAAAGAAAGGAGATTATTTTATTGTATTTTACTATTTTTATTTATAATCCATTTTTTTATTTTTATTTTAGATGTTTTTTTGTTCGGAGGTAGTTCTAGTTGCTAGAGCGCTCTTGCGTGCGTACGTTGCATTTGCCATGAGCGCTATCTGTTCTGTACTGCTAGAGTGTACAAATAGGCAGTCACGACGCTCGAAATCGACTGAGGATAATGTTTAATATATTCAGCGATAATTTAATAGTTTGCATGGCAAATTTTAATATTATCTTCATGTTTAAGTTTCTGAATTGATAAATTGTATAATTTTGTATTATCCTAATATTAAATGGATTATTGGTTTTTTCCATTTTTATTTCCTTATTCATTTCATTATCAAATCAAATCAGTTATAGATATGCGATTTAGTATTCAGAATATATCGTATATTTTTAATAGGTTCCCATCTGATAAATATTCAGTGATGTAACTATACTTGTGCAAGTATTGTGTTTATAACGGTTGACCGACATAGAAATTTGCGTAGGTTGCATCCATATAACCGTCTGAAAATCAACTCGGCTCTCTGAACATTAGAGTAAAAATAATATGTAGTAGTAACGATGATCGTAACAATTTGATATGAAAATAAATTACAGTTAAATTTTATGTGTCCCCATTTTTAGAGGCCGTGCTAGTATTTCCGGGGATGTGAGTGAATCAAACTAAACGTTGCATTTGGCATGCCTCCTCGGAATAACCGTTAGTACATCAAAAGAATATGAGGTCTCCTCCGAGTTAAATAAAATTTTAGCAAAGACGATCGACTTAAATGAGAGAAACAAACCTTTGCTCGGGTCAATTTTAGCGAGAAACTTATTAAATCAGGGTTTTATTTTTGTAATTAATTAAAAAATAATATAAAATATGCTGGATCGTACGGCTTAAAATAATGATGTTAACGATTATACGAATGTAATAATAATAATAATAATAATAATAATAATAATAAAGGGCTTTTGTCACAATCTTTCACTCCTTCTTAGAGAGCCATCAATAAATTCTTTTATTCTTTTTTATTTGGGAAATTTTCAAAGGTTTTCTCACTGTATCTAACAGTTATTACCTGTCATTTGTGGATATGCCGTAATTGGGGCGAAATAAAAATACTAAAAAACGTGAACTTTAATTAGTTGTCAATGAGGTTAGATTTCGAAGCTAATTGCTAGTAATTTATTGTGTCGATGTTTTTCAGTTTTTCTGGGGGAGGGGAGATTTCTGTATCTTTTTTCTTCCCAGTTGAAATTTTTCTTTTAAAAAATGATGCACTCTAAACTGCGCAAAATTCACTCCATACCGAGAGATTTTTAAAGATGCGCTGGTTCACTTTTTGAAACGCGTTACAAGTAGGTGTTTGGCTCATTTATAAAAAATTTATTCAGCACAACTCTATCGAACGTGTTCCGCGTGACCTTCGACATTAACGCGCTTGGCTTTCTTACGCGCGTTTAACTCGAAGTGGAATTTGTTTAGAAGACCAGAATTTGGTTTAGCAAATCTTTTTTTTTTAATATTGGTCTTTTTGTAGATATTCGTACAAAGATTTGCCGTAAAGGTCTTTCTTCGTCGGCTTAAACAGACGCATCGATAAAGATAGAGATGTCCTACTTCTTGTGTGAGTTTCTGAGTAGGCTGTGCGGTATTAATTACGGTTTCATGTTGCCTCGAAGTAATATTATAAGCGGATTTCTTTTTTTCTCTTATTTTCATTCGTTTTTGTTGCCGCTATTAATCTTAGTTGTTTGGCGACCGGTAATTAGATATATCTAGTTTTAGCAGCCGAAATGGAGATGACCTATACTAGCCGTCGATCGAACAAGGATGCGGTTTTATTGTTTTGGGTGTAATTTTTCGCATAATTGCTTTACTCTTGATAGCATATAGTTTTCTTCGTGCCCCTCGAAACCACAACAATACCTTTTTGTATTGTGCGCGACAGTGCCTCTTGCATGGTGCATGCGATATTCCATTTGTTGGTGTGTCCGCTATGCCCGATCCGAGAGTGTAATGCGACTTAAGTGGGTACATAATGTCGGTGTATTTGAAATATGATACCTGTGAAATGTTTCTTCACCTATCAGCTACTAATATATATTGCACATTTGCCCGTTACAAATGCGCATACATATGCATATATGTATATATATATATATATATATATGTATATAAAGTTATCTTTATTTTTAAAACAATAATAATAATAATTTTAGACGGCAGAAAATATTGGCTGCCACGAAATGACGCCAATTATTCTTTCAGACAGTATTAAATTTTAATTTTATGTACATCAGATGCGGTTTCCTGTTCTAAGCTTGCGTATTTATTAAATATTCTAAGGTTTCCGTTTCCATTTACATTTATATGCTGATATAAGTTATCGTAATTTAATACATCTGTTAGGATCCTTCTCTATTTTCAGAACACAGGAGTGAAACATGCAAAAAAAGTATGTCCTCCTGCGTTGTACGGATGCAGTAACAATGTAGTACTTTTCTCCTACTTTTAAATAAAAATGAAAGATGAGATAAATCAATAAAGGCTACAATGTTGTTTGAACATTAGCGAATGTTAAATCAAAATGCCTGTTTTTCTTTCCAGTTGTACGAAGGAGAACCATTTCTCATTTTTTTTCGATGGTTCCAGGAGGCCTGTTGGAGCTCATTTTGTCCTGCTCCATTTTAATGTTTCGCCATCTTTTCGTTTTCTTTCTTCTTACGGTGGTAGAATCAATGGCCATTGTAAGGTCAATTTCAATAAAAAAAAAACAAAAAAACACATAATTGGTCCTTCACGAAAACAGCTGAATCGTTTTATAACCGTAATTCCTAACAACATGTTTGGCTTTCGTATTGGCCTCCTTGATTAACAGTCTTTTGGTTTCTCACATATTCAAATCCTTTATCCAAAAACATTATACTTTGGCTTCCTATTTTTTTTTTTAAATTTAAGAGTACGCTAAAAAGAGCAACAGCTCAACCAACCAAGGAATCTCTAACAAGGAAAGTACACGAGTTATGTAAGAAGAGGATTTTGATGAAATTTTGATATTTTGTAGAGTATAAAAAAATATTAGACACGTGTTGTTTTTTTTTTATCGGCCCATATGCAGAGTTCCAAGGGGTGAAAATCACCCCTAAAGTTCACCCCCCGAAAATCGTTTTTCCGAAATATCTCGTCTTCAACTCTTTATTTTTTTATGAAACAAAATGGAAATTATTTCTCGTGCAAAGGAGAAATTAATCCACAGTGATTTAAGCAGCGGAGTTGCATCCCCTATTTTCTGGGAGGTGAAAACAGAGCTTTTTTTGGTCATAATTACGGAGTAAAAGTATTATAAAATAACATAAAAAAATAAGAAAAATATTTTTTTTTAACAAACACAATTAAAAAATAAAGTTGACGTGTTTCGACATTTTCATGAATTTCATCCTTTAAGGGGGGTAGTAAAGCATCCCTTACAAAAAACATCAATAAATGCACGTATCAAGTAATTCAATTTCGTAAAAAATTTGTATGTTAGGGTTTTTAAGGTCGCTGATTACGAATATCAATTTTTGAAAATTCAAATTATCCTGTGCTTTATAACCATACAGCCCGAAACCCCTAAAACCCAGACAGGCATTCAGCCTGTGTTGTTTTAAACCAACAAACCCCAAACTCCTAAACCCCAGTTAGGCCGAAGGCCCGTGTTTTTAAACCGATAAACCCCAAACAGACTGTTTTGACTAAAGTTATAACGAGCAAAATGAACACCACCTTCCTGGACGAGCCAATGTTAAAAGTTAAAGATGTTTATTTTTAAAAACGTTGATTATTATATTTCAGATTCTCACAGATTTATTGAGCACGATAGCAGTACGAATTATATCTATAACAGTATTAATATACTGTTTACTGTTTATCGATTGTGGGAATTAGTAATAAACGTTTTGATTTACTCATTGAATATAATTCGCCTAATGTATAAGGGGGCTCATTGTTAAAAAAAAAATTATTATATCACTAAATAACTTTGGCTTCTTCTTAATTTATTTTTGTTATTATTTTCGTAAGAAGAGCATTGATTCTCGTTAATATATAGATAAAGAAATAAATAAATACATAAGTTGAACCGTAGCGATAATTTTTTAAATAAGTAAATTATAAGAACGGCTTTCCAATATACCACACAATGAATAGGCCTTTCGTCCGCCTGCAGTTTAAGAGTTGTGCGGTTTTAGTCATAGGCAATCGGCCTGTCTGATGTTTAGAGATTTGAAACTGTATCCGCAAAAGTGTTTTGTACATTCAGGACAATTCCAATCCTCGTAATTGTATTGTGAATCAAATTTTTTAAATTATTCTTTATCATCCAGCAATGTATTATTTTTTTTTTTTTTTCATTTTTCTGTTCAAGTGTTTAAGGCACTAATATACCGCCAAAATTAATGCTACACCCCATTTTTCCCTCCCGTTATACAAAATTAATTGAAATATACAATTGCACCAAAAAAGTAACTAATCCATAACATTTTTACCGGATCGTATTTAACTTTTCTGCAACATCACTATTGCGAGATCCTAAGAAACCGTATCATCCTGCTGCAATGCTGTCGTTCAACCAAATTCGACTCTGAGATACAAAATTGGAGCGGTCTTATTTCTACACAGTGCAGTGTTTCTAAATAAAAAAGTATTAAAAATGATTATCACTGTTTCAGCAAAATTCCAGAGACTATCTACAAATATATTCACATAGAATCGGTGCAAAATAATACCTCGTTGTTTTTTTTTTGTTTTTTTTTTTTTTTGCTGCCTTAAACAGGGAAATGTTGTGGCGCAAGCGATAGTTTATTTTCCCATTTTTTTAACCGATTTACTTTCGATTTTTGTATTCCGGATTTCTAAAAAAAGTTGTAAAACGGCTATCTTTTGTTGTTTATACCATTAAGTCAATTCCTGTCGACCATCGTTTAATGGCTTATAAAAATATTTTTTGTCTTGTGGTTTCTTGCTTATTTTTAGCCCTCCCTGAAAATTTTAAATTGTATTAGAATATCTCAAAAACTGAAACCGTTAGCTAAACGATACCAGCAAGAGAGAGATATATTATGAGATTTAATCCTACTTATTTTTTTCTCGAATCTGCGTTTCAATGGTAACCAACACTGGTAATAATTTAAGTCACCCGTTTTCATCGTTTCTTTAATTTCAAACATTTTGTGGAGCATTTAAATGAAATCGAAAAGTATAATCTTATTTCAAAAAAAAGGAAAAATTGACAAATAATCGTCAGTATCAAATTTAAGAAAATTCACGCTGTAGAAATAACCAGAAATTTTGCAAAGAATTACACTAGAAAAATATAACTCTAAGGAATTCTTCATGCCGTGAGAATTTCGCTCTAAAAACGTGTTTTGCAATTAATAAAACAATACTAGGCGCAGAACAGTTGTAATAATCGATTTACTGTTGAAAGATGTGTGCGCATTCTGTTCCATTCGTTGAACTTATAATACTCTTTATTATGCGCAAGTTTTTTTCTTGTTTTTTCCCCCGGCCTTGTAAGCGTGCATTGAAACCGGTCGAAGTTCCTGCTAATTTCTGTCAGATGTATCTAGCGAACCTCGTACATACTACGAAGTTGGTTGGACATTTCAGTTTATCAGTGTGTTAGTTAATCAGATTAACAAAATTACCGCTAATTCAAAAGATTCTTTACGAGAACGATTCTCTAAGTTGAATAAAAAGAAAAAAACATAGAAAAAAAAAAATGCAGACTGAATATGATGGCAGGTTTATCCTTGTACACGACTACACACTATTTAAATTCTCCGAAATTATACTAAGCAAATTAGAGATATAATTCTTCACCAAACATCTGGAGTATACGTGTATGTTTTGCAGACAGTGCCTTCGTCAACGATGAAATAAAAAAAAAAAGAAAAAAGAAAAACAAAACATTCTATAATATATTAAATAGATCTTTAAACCAACAGTTTTTTCCCCATATCCCGGCCATTATCTATATTACTCAATTCCTGTAAACTTTACCGCCCCTAATTTCGAAGAATGGGGTCCATCTCACAAATATCCTGAAGTTTAGAAACTGTTCTTTTCTTTAATTACATCATCTATTACTATCTCTATTGCTTTTCTTTTAACAATTCATTGAAAAATTAAATATACAATTGTGTTTGTACCTTGTGAAAAACCATTGTTCCTTTTGAAAATTCGCCACATACAATATGTACGAGTAAAATAGTATCCTATAGAGAGGAAATTCGTAATGTATCGTTGAATTTTTCTTTTTCGTGAGAAACTTTCATGTTATATTTCTAATACGACTTGCCAGGAGTAAAAAAAAATCAACATTAGTATGAATCATTTCGAGTCGAATCTAAGACAACATCGTATGTGTACGGGGTTATTAAGGGTATGAAATGTATTTCCCATAATAAATTTTACCTATACAAACTCTTAAGAGATGTGTTGAAAAAACTGTGAAATGAAATGTTAAAAAAAAAAAAATCAACTTCAGGATTTACTATAATAATTTAATAAAAATATACCAAGAAATAAAAAACCATTATTCGATAAGAAGATAATATTATATACATATATATATAAACTCGGCCATTTTTACCTCGCAAGGGGCTGTGCCCCTTGGCCCCTCTTGCTTTCATTTCTGTCTCTTTCTCTTCTATACTATGTATAAAATGATCAAAATTTACAACGTAATTTGCAAACCACGTACTATTTGAATGTTTCTTTATTTCTACAGAACGCGCGATCTTTTGTTCTAATTTGCTTAGCCTTGGCCTCCCTACTCCTTACAGTGCCCTCTATATTCTCACTTTTCCATCTCCTTCTGTTTTTCGCTTGTTAGCCGCCTTCATTTCCTCTGTCTCTGATCGTTTCTTGATATAACCGTCGCTCCATATGTCTTTCTATTCTTCTAATCTTTTGTGTTGGGTAAATGTCCTGTGCTGGCGTACCCATATAATTAAAAAAAAAATACAACGTAATTCTTACTGGTATCAACACAAAAGAAAAATAACATAACCACAAAAATCCAATTCTAACATTTAACTTTCATTATATAAAATTAAGACATTTTTTCGTTATATATTTCATTACATAAAATTGTGACATTTTTTAAATAACAAAAAAAAAATCCTATAAAATATAACAAACGTTACATAAAATTGGGACATTTTTTCGAATGGGGGGTAGCCTAAGAATTGCGTTGTAATTAATATATATTATGTATGTATGTGTGTGTGTATGTGAAGTAAATGAAAATAAATTAGTTACAAAAAAAAAGTGGTTAATAAGTGTGTTTAGGGAGTGAATGTGCAGATGCCTATGATCTTACAGCCGGCTGAGAAAGAGCTGCCAGTATAAATTGGAAGTGGAAACTTTGGGCGCGAAATGGAGAAATTAGAAATCGATGAAAGAAAAAGGTACGAAAAAGGAAGTCAGTTTGGAATCACTAGTGGACGAGGTCGCCAAGGGAAAGATCGACTTTTACTTCTCATGCTGTGGCCGTTACCGGGAACCAAGAGAACTGTGAAAAAGCTGGGTTTTTTTTTCGTACCTTGTTGGAATTTCGTGCAAAAAAAAAAAAAAAAAACCTGCGAAGTACATCGCAACTTTAATTATTTCAATCCGAAATTATCATTTTCCACGACCGAAGGATCCGGATTTAACTCTGTACCCATCAGGCAGCTGCATATCCGCAGTGGAACATTCAATTGGCTCAGTGATAGTACCGTTTATATGATATATTGTATTATTTGTTCGTCATTGTATTACACGGTATTGTTTTTATTACGGTCGATCGATTCAGAAAGATAGGTGTGGTGTTTAATTAGTACAATACTAAACGTAAATTCCTTGATCTCATTTGTAGATATAATTTAAAAAAAATTTAATCAAAGTAATAATAAATAATAATAGATAATAATAATAATAATAATAATAATAATAGTAATAATGTGAGTAAAATAAATAAATAAAAATAAATAGTGTTAGACTTGCAGAAACTTTCGTAACTGTGGTGGCATTCTTCAAACTTAACTAATGTATATCGTTATAATAATAATATAGTATTTGGCATCCCTAATGGGGAATTACACGCTAGCGGCAAACGTTTCAGTACATCGAACCACCATTAGCCCACCAATACGGTTCCTTTTCCTTATTTAATATTATTTCACGGTCATTTGTCATTCCCTTTAGTTCCTCTGACCGTTTTTTTTTCTTCTTCTCCCGCCAAATATGCTTTTAGAGAGGTCAAGTTAATTTTTCCAAATTATTGTTATCTTTTTTTCGTCCTGCTACGATTTTCAGGCAAAATGGAAAAGTTCCATTATCATTTAGCAGTATTTTTTATTCCATTCGATATCATCGGATAAATCGACATCCATATTGTTTTCAACATTCTTACCGTCAGACGCGCGGGAATTTAACTCAACCTCCGTTTCACCAATCATAAATCCATTACGTAGAAATTAACCTCTCCTACTTCTCTGTGTTCAACGCATTTTTATTATTATTTTATAAAAGGGTTTCGTAAATATTTTCGACTTTTAATAAGACTTTTCCTTTTGTGTTGACCTATTTTGTTTTCAAATTAAGCTAGTTTTTTCTTTACCCCTACGTTCTTCCCCGTGGTTTATTTTTTTTTAGCCTGGAATAATTCTGTTTTTACCGTCATCGGGATTTTGTACGTTTAGAGTACTCATTTATCGATTGCAAAATCGTGTTTTTATTCCTTCCTTGTAGTCTTTCTATTTTCGGTTTATAACGTGCTTCTCTAAAATAAATCAAAATACAATAATTTACGATCTTGAGATGACGGAAAATAAAATAAAGGTTTTTTTGAGGGAAAAAAATTCAAAAAAAAAAAAAAAAAAAACATCAAAAGAAAAATGTACCACTATTGATATCAAAAGTGACGTTGGTATTGTGTAAATTCCTACAAATAGAAAATCGCGAAGGAAAAAATCATTGGTCCGGTGAACATAAAGCGGCTTCTCGAACGTGATCTAGAGATGAAGCGTTGAGCATTTTATTGGTATGTGTGTGAATTTTAATGTTTAACGGTGATTTGGCCAAGGTACGTCTGAAGTATAACTGGGCATAACTGGCTAGCAACCGCACTAGTGTCGTTTGTATCCAATCTGCTCGTGGATGGTTATAGTAAAAATTGCGTTTAGGAGAAATCTTTTTTCCTTGCTGTTCTCTAAAACGCGGAAAATAATTCTACATTTTAAGTAATTTAAGTAATCAAATTTATTCAGATGTATTAATTGCTTTTTTTTTATACTAAATTAGCACGGGCGTGTTAACGTTCGCGGAAATATTACATTTTAATTAGGGATTATTCTCCAATTTCATTACTTTTGCAATCTTTTATGTAATCAATTTTATAATGTGACCCGCCGAATTAAGAACTAAATTGCGTACGACGTTTAAATTTTCAAATATGTGCAAGAAACGTCTTCTATGTAGAAAGTTGAAGCGTTTCGTTGCTTGTTTGTTTTTTTTTTTTTTTTTTTTTTTGGATAACTAGCTGCCTCCGCGTTAACAATTTAAAGTAGAAACATTAGAAGAATGCTTAAGGTTTCCTGGATTTCGAATTCTTAGAGTTGACGAAGACCAAAAGAATGCTCGTAAAATGCATCAAGGACAGAGAAACAAAATAGTTTGGTCTACTACTCCTTCTGAGGGGGGAAAGAAATACATACTCTTCCAGCTCTATTCGGGGGAAAATTGAAGGTGAAAAAAAAGAGTGCGAGAAGAAAAAGGAACCGATTGGATACGGAGCATCAGATATTGGACTAATGCCACTGTCGAAAAACTATTGCAGTGAACACGGGAGACCGAAAGATTCGAAAGTGTTACTGAACGTGATCGCCTACGCTGCAAGCGGATACGACGCTCACAAAAGAATATCATCGATATACTGTTTTTCTGCGAACGTCTAATGATGCAAATCCGGTGTTGTACTCCTTCGGTTTGTGTTTTATTACTACTAGTTGTAAACTAACTCGAACTGAATTTTTAGCCGCCGTTGAAATGACGACTTCTGGAAGGCACCTGGCGACACCTGACGACCGTAAAGGAAATAAAGAAAGCAAGAAGAAACAAAGCCGAACAGTGTACTTAATAGTGCTGCATCTCACCGCCGATCCATAGATGCACGTACAACCACACTACACATGCATTTAAATCTGCATGAAAATAATAATTTACCTACTAACGGATTTGTACAATGGTCACTGGAACAGAGACGAATCGAACGGCGCAGTAAGAAGATATTTTTCAACTAGGTTTACGACAATCAAAAAAAAAAAAAGACAAAACAAAAACACCCATCTCCTATATATTACAGAAATACAGTATTCTCCATATATGTGTGAAACTGCAACAATATTCAGACTCAATGGGCCCGAACAGACATACACGTACACACGTGACAAATTGTAAAAAGATCGAAACGACCATTATATTCCGGTGATGTAGAACGCGCAAAATTTTCTCATCAGAATGGGCAAAATGCTATTATCGCCAGAGCGTTGAGTATAATTTCGAATTTGACTTGGGACATTGTTATCAGTATTGTAGGAGAGTTCGCGTTGGCTTTGCGTTTTTATCGCATTTTAAAGTGCGATAACGTTTACGCCAGTTTAATTATCATTGTAAATGCGTTTCTTCTCGTTGATCCTATGCAGTTCGTTGTGCTGGTCGTATCGCATCATTTCACTGTTGTCGATGTTATCATTATAAAATTTTGATTTGTAATTTACGCGAATTTTTTCGAATTTCTGATTTATATAATGTCGAAACGTCGTTTGTGCATTTCCGTTTCGTTAATAACTCGAAGCGTCGGGAAATACATAATAAAAATAAGCGGCGATCGACCGAAACAGTTGCTGTCAAAACACATTTTTATTATTCGCTATATATATAATTTTATAAACTATTTGCGCAAAAGTAATTACAATTAGACGGGAAACTCCGGCAGCTAGTCGGATGAAGAGGTAGGATTTAAAATAGGCAAAACAGAGAAGTAAGGTCATTTAGACGAATAACTAAATAAATGAATATATGAAAATCTTAAGAGCAATTTTGTAGTATACTGAGTAAAGGCCGATGACGACAGAAGTATTTAAGCTATGTGAGGTTACGCGTATTTTCAACATGTCATGGTATAGCATTGATTCGAGTATTGTTAATGGCTGGATCGTTTCTAAATTACACAGTTTTCACGTATGTAAAAATTCGACATTTTGCGTTGAGCCTAAATCGGTAATTACCACTACGTATATAAGTATTATTTGGTATATCGTGTAAGCATAAATCGTCGAGATGCATCTTCAGTTTTGGACAGTGTAAGTAAAGTAAACAGATTTAGTAAAATTGACTAATGTCTGTTGCAGGAAGCATTATGGGGATGGCGAGTAGTAGCACTAGTTTGTTGTTAGTCTGGTGTGTCGTGCGAAGTGGATTTTCCTTCACTTTTCATTTATTTTTCATTTATTTTTCATTACACTTGAGCAGCTCTCGGCTAAGCGCAACGCGGACTAATATTTCATATTCTCAAGATCGCTATATTGTTCCTTTGTTTGAACCGGTAGACGGTACGAAAGTCGGGCAGCTTGATTGTTATTCACGTTTGAGAAAACGAAAGCGGTCTGGGTGTAAAGGCAGTATCAAAATTTTGCACTTGAGCCTGAAGCGATTTTAAACGTACGCAACGAAAAATTGGTAGAACCGAAAGGGAATGATCGAGGAAATTTCGACTTACTTCCGTAATCGTTTTTGCAACGATAAACCTGCAGACGGTTAATGTCGTATCGTAAGTCCTCTTTCTCGCGCGAACAGTAAAATCGTAAAATCGTAAAACCGTAAAATCGTAAAACCGTAAAACCGAAAAAACGTAAAACCGTAAAACCGTAAAATCGAAAAATCGAAAAATCGTAAAATCGAAAAATCGATCGTGACTCTTAAGGTAGTCTTAAGTAATCGTACCCCGTAGGAATCGTTATTGCGCACGCTGCTTCAATTTGGAAGAACCGTATACGTTCCGCGTAACAATTATTATTTACTCTACTACGTTCGTTCAACTACGTAAAGCTACAACAGTAACCACGCGTACTGAATACGTCGGCGTTGGTTCGAACTTGGAGCAGTCGTGCGTCGCTCGGGCGTATGGCGATCTTTGTAATAGTAGTCGGTAGCCACGTATTCGATCGTCGAGGCACCTCTCATCGATTCCACATTAAACGTTTCGCGGATATTTGGAGCACTTGCGATTGACAAATTCGCGATCTACGAACCGAGACTTGATTATCGCCTGCTCAAATTAGCGGTAGAACGGTTTCCGTCGCTCGTTTACGTGAGTACGGGACGGTGACGTTGACAAGACGGTTCTTGTAAATCGGTTTCCGGCAAACGCGCGGAAATTGATGAAGGAGATCATCGGTAAATACAGTATCCATCCTGGCGAATGGGCGTTCTGGTCATGTAGGATATGTTAAAGTCGGGGATTAGTCCGCTACCGACCTCATTGCATTCAAACAGATACGGACGTTGACGAAGACTCTTCAGCGTTTCGACGGAGAGACTGATTCCTTATTGTGAATTTTCAATGCGAAAAATGGAGTGCGCGTTAAAGCAGTTGCATTGGAGCAGTTCTATCAGTATTTTCATCGTTAACGTGTTCTACTACTTCCGGTCGGACCGATGAGAAGGATATGCAAAGGCCGGCGAAAGTGCTTCGAAGACGAGACGCGCATTATCACGACGAAATAATCTTCGGCCTCGATTCCGGCCCACGGATGACGATTAATAATATTTTCTCCATCACTACTCGGATGTCGCCATGCGGTCCGCTCGTTGCGAATTGCCATCAATCGCTTTGCTCCGAACGATCTCGTCAGCGTTTTCATTCGCGGGAGGGCCTGTTTCGTCTTCGCTTAAGCACAGTTTGCGAATATGGAGGTTCCACTTGAACATTTCACGCGCGCTCATAATGAATTCTTCGTGCTGGTCGCCTCACTGAGCTCGTAGTTGCGGTAACGCAGAATTTTCGCTATCATCGCACGTCGTTTATATTTTCCGTAAAAGTGCGCGCAACTAAGAATAAGAATACAGGGGCCAAATTATCGAGGGGCAACTTTCGTACTTCCTTCCAAATGATGTTGGCCGCCTCATTGCCAATTCTTCCTTTTCAATCTGTTTCTTCGATTTCCGGACACACATGTTGTCGTTCGTCAGGCGAAGTGCGCTATCTTTGCTCATGTGTAAGTTCCAGACATATCATGCGGCCTCTCCATTCAAAATCTCTACAGTGTTTTGAACTTTTTTTAAATCAACCTCCGTCAGCAAATCGCTGTAATAATGAGTAGCCGAAATATTCTTATCGTAATTTGATGAGTTTTCGCTTGTAACTCATTGCGTGGTTCGTTTTGTTGATTGCACGAATAGACTCTGTATGTCTATATGAGATTTTAAAATCTCGGACTGCGTTAAAAACACTTTTGAACGAATAATAATATATGCGCGAAGAATGTTTGGAAGGTAGCTGTAATTTTCGACGTTGCAGTGTTACGAATTGAACTTTTTGCACTCGAGAAGAGCGAACTTTTTCTTCGGTTATTCGTGACGAAAATCGTCCCCTTTCGTCATCGGCGCAGCCAAGCTATCGTACTCTTCACTGGTTCAACCAAATAGAAAACATTCGTTCTGTTCGTGCCTTGTCTGTGGCTGCCAATATTGCAGTTTCTCTCTCTCTCATTCGGGATGGACGTTATAGCTAGAATCGATGAAGTGTATATTAGTGAATTATTAGTGAATATTTTTCATCTATGGTCTCGTTCAGATTTTTGCCGAGCCGCAATGGAATAATTCGATATTCTTAAAGTAGTCTATAACGCGTTACAATTTCGGATTGAACAGAAACGTATACGAATGGATGAGATTTTATCGAAGTATAAGCGTCATACACAAATCAGAACTCATTTCAGTAGCTGGATCTTCTTCGGCGGTCCATCATTTTCCCTTTTATACAGTATGCGGAGGAGATGGAACTACTAATTGTACTTGCGAACGGCCAGCGTCGCAAAGACGGTCGGTTTACCCCCGCCTGACGAATCGTCGCAAACACATCCTTCTTCCGGACTATCTGGTTGCCCATATCTTGAGTTAATATAACTACGTCTCTGGCAGCTCTGAACGTGCAGTACACACTTTCTGTCGAATATCATCTGAATCTCACCTCCATCGACATGTAGAGAACGTGTTTCACTCTTGGTCCGGTTCGCAGTGGTTTACAGTAGAAATTTTGACGAGACCGCGATCTACAGAAATGGATTTGATCGTCATCGGTTCGCGAGAAAGTTCAGCTGCGTCTGAATCCAAAGGACCAACGAGTGGCTCAGATATTAAACGTATTGAGTAGCGGTTCGTCGTTTATAATTTCAATTTAGCGATTTCAGAGAGCCATTCTTGTACACAGACAATATTATCACACAGCCACCAGGCTGGTTACTTGATTGGATCAAGTGACGTTTGACGTTGGCATACGTAATCGTTATACGGGTCACTTCGAAAACCACCGAATTCCCTACGATCGGAGCGTTCCGATTATTTGACTAGTGACATTTTTAGAACCGCGCACGTCTAAGAATTTGTATGAACTAAATACGTGGCGACGCTGTACGTTCCGAGATTGAATCGAGTGCTAACAATTCGCCGCGAGTCGCCGTATAGTGACGCAAACGGAAGATCTTTGATTTTCCTTCGAAGGAATTCTAGAAATTATCCCCGCTTCCGTTTGTGCGATTTCCATTTACGTTCTGCTGCGGTTTTCTGTAATAATTGCGTTACCACAAAAACATTTACAGCCGCCTTCAACTGGAAAACAATTAACCGGTCGAAAACAAAAAGCTCTTAATGCAAAACTCGGAGAGGAACTACGGAAAATAGTTATGGAGACGACGGTTATTGTTTCAAAAAAATAATAAACACGAAACGAATTTGTAATGTGTAAATCCATTGATAAGAGGAAAAATCCGGAAAATTCGTCTACATTTTTGGTTGTGAAATTAAATTAAACAACGATATTTGTAAAACGAAATAGTCCTGGAAGATTAACAAGGAGTTAGCTTTCACAGAACTAGGCGACATACTTCGAGAATAGCTTTTTTATGTTTAGCTTAGCATAGGCGTAGATATTAACCGAAAAACAGGTTGAATTCGAAAAATAAACACTAATCAATGAAAAAAGGAACGACGATCGATGCTAATTAATTTAAAGGAGACGCAAAAAAGCATAAATATAAATTAATGAAAAATCGTAAATAATATGTAGCTGGACGAGAAAATAAATAATTTCATTCACATCACGGAAACTTGTGATGGAAAGCGAGCTCTGGAACGGTCGAAGGAGCGCTAGGAAGAAAAAAGTTTGAAAGTGCAAACGGATGACATCGCGACTCCTACGGAGAACTCTGAGCTTTCGCGTCGAACATTGAACCGATAAGGAGAAGAAGAATTCCGGTTAATGAAATCCGTGCAAGGCATGGACACAATTTACTGAAAAGAGCGTAATCATCAGCGCGACAATAGCCGACTGCTAGAGCGTGTGCGCATATGTGTGAACGTTGCAATTCAGAGTGCAAGACACTTCCTGCATATTATTCATTTAACGAACTTCGAAAGGATAATTATATTCTTTAACAGTTCTAAAAATATTACGCGTATACCGGATGGAAATATTTTGAAAGATAATTGGGCTAAATAAGACGCTTCTGAGCGCCCTGGTAGAGAGCATTTGGTTGTTTTGTTTTTTTTTATGTTAAACAGAAGCACTTTACTCAAGTATCACACAATTTACTTTATGTACAATTGAGCAGTAGTAAACTTAAAAAAAGTATTCTATACGTTGCGTCGTAATACGCATGACTAAAACGAAATGGATGCCGCGTGTAAATATTAAAAAGTCGAAGCTATTTAACTCGTATTTGTCTCTCAGATTTTAAACCTCTTCCATCACTAAACATAAAAAAAGGACCCTTCTGCGTAGTTAAAGTACTTTTTTAAACAATAGCCGAATGTCTGCTGTAAAACCGGTGTATATTGCTTTCTATGGTACTTCTTTCGAGATTTAGTTAAAACGTTAGCCGAATTAGAGAAGTACTCAATTGCCGTTCACCGAGAAATCTGGCAAATGCTTTGTTGCATTCTCACTTGCGCTAATTGCAGATGCTTTGTGCGTGAGGAGACCGTTTTTAAATCTAAAAAGCAAAGGTCCGATGAGATTTGAGCGAAAGGCTCTAAGACTGCTTTTGTTATCGGCTCTATATGCAGATGGTGTAATGCGAATGCGACGAATTCTTTCATTAAAAATTCTCATCAACCTTTTAAGTACGTCTTGAACGTGCGATGAAACATTCGGTGGAATACATAAGCTGCCAAATTTACGTCTTCACTATGGAATTACGTCAAAAGCTATTAAACAAATTTTACAGCAAAAGAATATTATTTTTGAAATAATATCTATGTCGCTGAGACACCATCTTCCGAAGATACTCTAAATGTAACTATTGGTTCAGTAAAATTTATTAGCGCCAAATTAAATATGTTACTAGTGTAATTTAGCGCAGTAGCCGAGTAATTTTAAGATGCTCGGCTACCAAGAGACCGTCAGTCTCATCATCGAGACTTGTATCAAAGTCGCTCCCACATATCTATATATATCTATATATATATATATATATATATATATATATATATATATATATATATATATATATATATAATTTGAAATTGAATATTGAAGAAGAAATCTGGAAGTTAAAAATGGCTGAGAGAAAAGTGACTTTCCCAATATTCTCTTCAGATCCATTAAGTCGTCCATAAGTACATTCTGATTAATTTCACAATCCGCCATACTTTATCAAGGTTATCGGACTTGCTTTATAAAGTTGTCCCTAATGAAAAAATTTACGACAAAAAATAACTGGCTTCTTCATTTATACGGTAACAAAATCAATCATAATCTTCCTCGAATATTCGGTATAAATCCAAAAAGGGATTTCTAACATATCTCTCTATGATAAATATGAAAAAAAAAAAAAAACAACAATTTAACGTAAAGATTATTTATAAAATCAGGCAAATTGTTAGTTGTTTGACGTTTAAATGTAAATATTATTCTGTTTTACTTTTTCTTTCGGGGGAAGAAAAAAAAAAACAGAAGATTTTTATTAGGTGAAATAACGCGCTTATTTTATTTATTGTTATCATGACGACGGCGGCGGTATCTACGTCCGTTACATATGCTACACAGCAGTCGACACACGCCCAAACACATATACACTCACCAACATGCGACGCAGCAGCGGCAAATCATCATTCTCACACTGTGCAGCCGGCCACGCTGATAACGGGCTTTGCTCCTGTTATCAGTAGCGGCGTATACTCTTCTACCGCGCAACCGTATTATTATCTATCTCAGCCGTCTTCAGCAATGCCAGCTGATTACAATCAACAGTTTCCTATTTTAGGTAATATTACTACCCCGAGCCAATCGGCGAGCTCCATCGGCGATGTTGCAGTAGCCGATATCAATGACAGCGACACATTGAGTGAGAGTAATATAAACAACGAATGGCAAGAACCGAAGAGGAAGGCCAAAAAGCGATCTTATTTGCAATCCCATGTGGGAAACAACTCCAGAAACAGAAATCGATTTAGCTGCTTGAGTAACTTTAATGATGACTGTACAGAAAATAACGATATTACCGATCCGAAATCGAAAATACCTCCACCACCCCCACTTTTTGTACACGAAGTTATAAATTTCGCGTCTATGATTAAAAAAATTGCCACAGTACTGGGCAAGCAGGATTTTGTCGCTAAGACCCTAAAACAGAACACAGTAAAAGTCAACGTCCAAACTCCTGACGATTACCGGAAACTCGTATCAACATTCAAAAAAGAAGATGTCAACTATCATACGTATCAGTTAAAGCAGGAAAGATCATATAGAGTTGTAATTAGAAATCTCCACCACTCCTTTACGGACGAACAAATTATGGAAGCTCTTAAAGAGCATGGTTTTAGTGTTCGAAATATAATAAACGTTAGGCATAAAATTACAAAAGAACCTCTGCCATTGCACTTTGTAGACCTTGAGCCCTTAGATAATGTTAAAGAAATATTTAATCTAACTTACTTACTTTACTCTAAAATAAAGGTCGAATCTCCCCATCCCAAGAAGACAATTCCCCAATGCATGCGCTGCCAGTCTTGGGGGCACACTAAATCTTTTTGCAACCGGCCGTATAGGTGCGTAAAGTGTGGAGGTCCTCATAATTCCACGGAATGCAAAAAAGAGCAGAGTACTGCCCCGAAGTGTGCCTTATGTGAAGGTGATCATCCCTCAAGTTACAAGGGTTGTGTGGTGTACCAGAAACTGCATGAACAAAAATACAAGCCCGGAAACAGTGCCATAAAATTACTAAGGAATAGATATAATCAAACCTTGGTCAATCCGAAAGTATCGTATGCTGAAATGACAGCAAGCAAAACAAGCGCAATTAACTCTCTTACCAATAACGATGAACTTACGTCAAGTACTAATGTCAATAAAAATGTGAGCAATTCCCATAATAATAATCAAAATAATAACTCTGATTTTAAAAGCATCATAACAGCTTTTCTAGACGACTTCAAGTCAATGTTTAATCAGCTTATGCAGCAAAATTCAGTCATGCTAAACCTGCTTACAGCATTAACAAATAAATTAATTAAATAATTATGGCATCGTTACGCATAGCTACGTGGAATGCCAATGGTGCAGTTCAAAATAAACTAGAAATCGAGATGTTCCTTAAGCTTGAGCAAATCGACATTTTATTGTTGTCGGAAACTCATTTTACAGAGAAAACACAATTTAGAATTAAAAATTATAATGTCTACGTAACTACAAGACCGGACCATAAGGCACATGGCGGTAGCGCTGTAGTGATTAAAAGTACAATAAAACACTACGAACTTCAAAATATATCTACTAAAGAAATTCAAGCAACAAATATAATGGCGTATACATTGAATGGTAAAATTGTAGTTTCTGCAGTGTATTGCCCTCCAAACCACAGATTTAATGAACGTATGTTAAGCAAATACTTTAGTATTTTGGGTTGTAGGTTCATCTCTGGCGATGACTGGAACGCCAAAAACATAAGATGGGGCTCACGATTTTCTAACACCAGGGGAAAACTTTTAAACAAAATAATGCTAAATAGAAATTTTGGTTGTGTGGCAACAGGCGTACCGACACATTGGCCTACTGACTTAAACAAACGTCCTGATGTTTTAGATTTTTTTGTTACTAATGGAATTTCAATGTTGAACGTAAAAGCTGATCCAAATTTTGATTTATGCTCAGACCACAGTGCTGTAATATTAACTGTAAGTACAGGATTAATAAACCAAGATAAATCTCCAAACTTACATAATAAATATACAAATTGGGTAGATTTTCGAGCATCTGTAAATTCTACACTAAAATTAAATTTATCATTAAAAACGGAATCAGATGTAGATGCAGCAGTTCAGTACTTTACAGAAGCTGTACAGAGTATTGCATGGAAATGTACGCCAAATATAAACAAAATAAAAGAAACACATAATATACCGCGCCATATACTAGACCTGGTAAAAGAAAAAAGAATCATCCGTAGGAAATGGCAATCGTCTCAAAATCCCTATTATAAAACTCTGTTAAATAAAAAATCGAAAGAGCTAAAAATTTTACTTAGAAATACCAAAAATGAATTTTCCAACGCTGCCTGCAGGAACTTTCACCCACGGAGGCGACAAATTACAGCCTCTGGAAAGTGATCAAAAGCCGAAATAAACCCATTCAACCCCTTCCCCTAATTCGCAAACCCGATGGTACATGGGCTAGAACTGATGAAGAAAAAGTCGAGGAATTTGCCAAATATTTTTCTGATGTTTTTAAGCCAAATTTACAATTAAACGACGAAACCGATATACATGATTTTTTAAGTGTACCTTTACAGTTAAGCCCTCCTATTGAGCCAACGTCTCCCAGTGAAATCAAATACGCAATTACTAAACTTAATAATAAAAAAAGTCCGGGTTTTGATTTAATTACCAATAAATTGTTATCTGAGCTACCAAAAAAAGGTATATTATTGCTCACAAATATTTTTAACGCTGTTCTTCGTCTGCAGTATTTTCCATTATCCTGGAAATTGGCGCAAATAGTAGTTGTACCAAAGCCCGGTAAGGCACCGGATGAGGTTTCATCCTATAGACCTATTTCCTTGCTCCCGATCCTTTCAAAACTCCTTGAAAAAATAATTTTAAAGCGGTTGAATCCTATTTTAAATGCGGAACATATTGTTCCTGAACATCAATTTGGATTCAGAAAAAGACATTCGACCATTGAACAGGTACACCGAATTGTGCATACTATTCAAGAAAGTCTTGAAACTAAGCAAATATGCACGGGTGTATTCCTAGATGTCAAACAAGCCTTTGATAAGGTATGGCATCATGGTCTGCTTTATAAACTTAAAAAAATAGTGCCGCATCCTTTGTACCTTCTTTTAAAATCCTACCTTGAAGATCGCACATGCCAGGTTAAAATTCTAAATCAATATTCTGAAATCTATCCTGTATCTGCTGGCGTGCCACAAGGAAGTGTCTTGGGCCCGGTGCTTTACTTAATCTACTCTGCCGATTTTCCAGTTGATAATAGCGTGATAACAGCTACGTTTGCAGACGATACAGCACTATTAGCTACCGGTAAAGACAATAGTGAAACTTCGAATAAATTGAAAAAAACTTTATCGGAAGTGGAAAACTGGCTGAGTCGTTGGCGTATTAGAGTAAACGAAAGTAAACGTACGCAAGTAGATTTCACGTTGCGAAATTTTACGTATCAGCCGTTAGAAATAAATGGGGTGGTTATCAACCAGGATAAAGATGTAAAATACTTAGGCATTCATTTGGACCGCAAATTAACATGGCAAAAGCATATTACACAAAAAAGAAAACATCTAGATATAAGATTGCAAGAATTAAATTGGCTTCTTGGCAGGTACTCTAGTTTATCATTGGAAAATAAATTCTTAGTGTACAAAATAATTATAAAGCCCGTTTGGACATACGGTTTAATGTTGTGGGGTTGTGCAAAGGATACACACATAAACAAGATACAACGGTTCCAGAACAAGGCTATAAGGCTGATAGTCTCACCGCCCTGGTACGTATCTAACCACACTCTACATCAAGACTTAAATATCCCATATGTGAAAGACGAGATCAAGCGAGCTGCTAAGCGATACATAGGCCGCTTGGAGTCTCACACAAACGTTTTGGCGATCAATCTTCTTGATAATAGTCTTGATGTTCGAAGGTTAAAACGTAGTCGACCGTTTGATCTGGCCTAGTTTTATGTTACTAAAATTTCAGTGGGGTCCATCGCTAGATGCTAACCCCTAACAAGTTATTTTCGCGTTACAGTCCAATTGCTGGATGGCCTTCTGGCCAGTTGTAATTTGTATATATAAAAAAATAAAAAAAAAAAAAAAAAAATTATACATTAAAACTGTTAGCGGAAACTCCGACATTTATGTTTTCAACTATTCTCAGATTATTTTTTTCTTCCTCTCAACATCTTTATATTTTGTTCATTTTTTTAAATTTTTCTCCCTTTCTTTTTTCCTACTATTTTTTTAAATGTAGCTAATAACCTTTTCCATGTGTTGCAAAATTTTGATTTCAGATTAAATGCAAAGTTAACGAAATTAATATAATTTTATGCTCTTTTTAAATACGAAACATTTTGCATATAAAAAATAAACTCTACACTCCTTATAAAACTCATTCGATTTTCCAACAACACTAGAAAATGAGCTTTTCGGCGGTGAAAGTTTTGAAAATGACAAAAATGTCATCGATTTACGATGAAAATTTTTATATTAGACATGATTAATTTTTTCGCAAATATCACATATTGTGATCATAAACGGTATACTACTAGTTCGAAACTAGTCGATGTTTCTATTCTATTTGTTTTTTCAATTAACATAGTATATGTTTCCATATCTTCTTGTTATTAATTGAGCGAATATATTATTTGTTAAAATGGTTACGATCGCAATACTCTAATCGTGACTTAGAACCATTGTGAATATTATTAAACAACTATTTAGTGTCTTTATGTAAATATCTGCAATTATCAGTTTCCCTCGCTATCGACGGCTCTTTTGGAAATTAACAACAACTGGAGGTTTACCCCTTCTGAAATGCCGCTGCTGGCTGGAAGAATTCTACAATATTGTAATTATAGTCCAGCTCTGATCCCCCCTCATCCTATCCTGTCATTACCTTATGAATTGAACCTACTTTCCTTTGATATTGATCTGGACACTTTCAGATTTAACAAGGGAATTCAACTAAACTTTTAATGAATATTGATTCGTATTACAATGAAATCGTTAGTAAACACTACATTTACACAGATGGTTCTACTAAGGTGCTTTCAGCAAATGGTGCGGTTGGTTCAGCTTTTATTTTTGACTCTAACCTGATAGAAAAATTCAAGCTGCCGCCGGAAGCCGCAGTATATACGGCGGAATTGTTTGCTATGAAAAAATCCCTCGATTTTATACTCGAAGCTGATGTTACTGATAAAAAGTACGTAATAATCACCGACAGTTTAAGAGTGACCTTACTGCCTTGAAGTTTAGTAATTTTAAATTTCAAATGTCATCATCTATGATATGGAAAATTAAATGCCTTATAGTATAACCCTGGAAAACGGCGTTACAAAGTTTTGTTGGGTACCAAGCCACTGCGGTATAAAATTGAATAAGAGAGTGGATCTTGCTGCTAAAGAGGCTGCCTTCGATGGCCTACCGTCTCCTTTTATTCCATCTTCAGACTGTTATACTTTAAAATTAAAAGAGATTAACCGAACTCTACACGGTAGAACTATTTAATCAACCACGCTTTTGGTTCAAAAATTATTTTTCGTCAGACCTTGCTTAACTCTGGTCCGTGCTACCACTCTATTCCTACAGGCATCTCTATTAATAAGTCACCACCATTTGTCGCCTATGTATGGGACATGCCTTAGTAGGTGCTAATTTTACCTACCACAGCAATTATGGTGTTTTCTACGGTTCTCACCATTTTTCCAATTTTGACGAGGGTATCCAATCATTTATTGTTTAACTGCAATAAATACGAGCATGCTATAGAGGTCGCTTCTTTAATATGTTAATCTTCCTGGGATGTTCTCCCCCATATAATGTTTCTTACATATTATACCGATGCTATTGTAGTAGTTTTGTTCAATTATTAAAAACGGCTTTACTATTTAGTGGTGAAAGGCAGGTTTCTGAGTTCTAATGTAGCTAATAACTGGCATCTTCGGAAGTCTTGCTACTTCCTTGCTGATTACTCGGTTCTAAACCTATTGCACTTGGGATGTGATGTAGCCAGTGTTAATTTTATATTCTATCCTTTTTGGCACTCATGGGCTATGACATAATCATTGCGGCCATATGTGTTCGAATTGTACTGTAAATTATCAGTGCTAATTCCATATCCTTTTTTTCGACATACGTGGGCTATGTTACGTGATTGCGGCCATGTTTGCTCGAACTTTATTGCTAACGATACTCTTTGCTCCTATTCCATGACGTGTTTTACGATTCAATCTACTTATTTATACACACTGTTCTGTTAGTCTAGCTTATTTGTAGAAGTTATTGGTGGCCAGATGGTTTCTCGCCGGGCCAAAAAAAAAAAAAAAAAAAAAAAAAAACAAAAAAAAACAACTCATGTTACGGATAATTATTACGAAATATTTGAGGGTTATTCGAAAATTTTAAAACTAGAAGCGGGTAATTCATTTTTTTTGCATTCGCACAAACTTTATTATGTTTTATCGGTTTTTTTCTAATGCAGAGTGATTTGTAGAAATGTCTTTTTGTAAAATTAGTAATTAAACCCTTGTCATAAATATCACTAGAATAATTATTTATTTTATAATCTAATATTAAAATAAATATTTGAATAATAATGTTTCTATTTGTTATAAGCTAAAAATTGTTTTTAAAAAAAACCATCGTATCGAAAACTACTTATAATACAGAAGCGATGAATAATTTATTTAAATTCGTAAAACGCAGAAACATAGTCTACTTAATTATATGTATACATAAAATAATTCAGCAACCGGTTTTCATTATAGTATTTACATTTATTAATAGACTTTCTCGCCAACAGAGTTACTTTCGGTGAAGCGTAAAATTAAAATATGATTGATAATATTTGTGACCTTTTAAGGGTAATTAATTAATTTGGTAAAATTGGCGCATACTAATAATAGGCGCGACTCGAAATCGTACCTAATCAATGGCTGTTCAGGGATTACACGCGATTCTCATCCATCTTTTTCAATTGGAATTTTCGCGCGATGCCTCTCTGGTTGTTGGAAGAGATTTAAAATCGACTTCGACGGCGAACAAACTTTTCTCGTAGACGGAAAATAAAAGTGAGCAGTATTAACCTATATAGGTTTCTCTATTTATCGCGTTTAAAAAATAAATAAATAAATAAATAAAAGCAACAAAAAAATCCTAAAATAAAATTTTCAAAGAATTTTGAAACATTACTCTTTTCATACACGATCGTCCCGGAAACAAAAGAAAGGGCAATAATAAGAGATGCGATTGCAAGGAAATTAAAATTACAAGCAATGTCTTACAACTGGAAGCATCCACAAAATACCGTAAAATTTGTTTGAAATTCCAAAGTCGACAATATTTGTTGAAACAGTTTAAGGGAGAGAAAGACCTCCACCTGGGGTTTAACGAATTGAAGGCCGTCACTTGAGAAAGTCGAAAAAATATTGATCGGTACATAGCGGGAGATTGCTTTTGTAACACAAATGATGATTTACAAATAATAATGAATTCCTTAGGGGAAATATTAGTAAATTTAATTTTCGGCATTAAAATGCCCCATATTCAAAGTTATTAACGGATATGGATTTACCAAATAATATCAACATTACGAAGTATTTCATGCATATATATTATACAATTTAAAGTTAATGTAACCATGGCGCTTTTGAAACATGTCGAATATGATTAAAAAATTTATTAATATATTTTGTAAAGAATAGCGATTTATTATTAATAATTGTAAAGTTATTAACGGAAACCGAAATAATATCAACATTGTGAAGGATGTATACAAAAGTTTTCGTTGCATTTTTTTATTATTTCAATTCTTTATAAAAGCGTTGTTTAGATTTTTTTCTTTTTTTTTTTTGGAAAATTCCATTTCTTCAAATTTAGAAATTTATATTTTCTTGTTAATTACCAAATATGCCTACTTTATCGGTAAGGTAAAAAAGGGAGTGTTAAAAAGCTTCTTCAAAAAAAAAAAAAAAAAAAAAAGGAAAAAACCTATCATTATCATGTCCTTTTTTTTTTTTTATTAGCTTTCGATTTGTTATACAAAACCTGCTCGACGTGTATATTAAATCTGATGTCTTTTTTTTGTTTTTTTTTCTTTAATCTGATGTCTTTATATTAACCAATAAAATGAAAATGGGGCCATTAGCATACAAAACTGTTTCCGAAACTTTTTTATATATAGGTTTTTTTCGGCTTCGCTCCGTCCTTCGACCGGTTTAAGTTATTTTTATTTATCTCCGCGCGATGTTAAAAATCGCATACAAAGTGACAAAGTAGTCATTAGCTGCAACGGAATTTATTTTCTTTGTTTCTCTTGCAAACATATTTAGGATGCGGAGACTGTTCTTCTCGGCATGTGCACAAAAATGGAAGTTAATAAAATTACATTCCGGTTAATATCATTTTGGTTTTTGTTCTTTCTTAAACAGGCGATAAGTTAGCGATATGTCGCTCTGATAAAAGCTGCTGTACGCAGGAAATGGAAAATCAGTTGAAAGCGTTAGCAAAAAGGAATTACCAGACAATGCTGCAAAATCATGTTCAGTCGGTTCAGGCTGTCATCGTTTCAACGGCAATACACTTTAAAGGTAATTTTTTATGTACACCTTCAAAAACCGGTCGCTGAAAATTAAAATTTTACCAAGTTTTATTTTTACCGATTGAGAAGCATCCCCGACTCGAAGAACTGGTTTAATTTTTAGATTGCGGTGTTCGTCTCTTTATTTTTGTTGAAATAATTCGCGTTAGTTAATTTCAGTTGTTTGCAAAATTAATCTTATTCGCTCTTTTTTTTTTTTTTTTAATCTGGCATTAAACGCCCGAACTAATGATTAAATTAATTTTTTAGTTTATTATTTTAATAAATTTCTACTTTTGCCGTCGCTGGGAATTGAACCTCCGTGTCTCTATAATAATCAAGCGTTCACACCGCCGGTTTAATCTGATTTATTTACAATTTTACATGTTTGCAATAATAAGTTGTTCCAATTACAGTGAAGCACAGATTTCGTACGAGGTATAGAAAACACGATAAAAAACTCGAGTATTTTAGGCCGAATAAAGTTAATTAAAATGGATGCAGAGTATTGAAAATAATAATGCCATATAGACTAATAATGATAATGAATAAAAATAAAATAATAATAATTTCTATTAATGCATTTGAAGACATCTTTTATTATTATTATTTTGTTTTTTTTTAGAGGATCTTCGCCGAGAAACGATAAGAAGAGAAAAGATTACTAATTTGGTCATCAAAAATTGAAAGAATGTGAAGGAAGTAAGCGATAGGATGTATTGCAATAAGGTTCAGAAGCCAAATAATAAATTGGAATAAAAAATGGCATTTTCAGTCAAGAAGGATATGATGGGTCATTTAAAGGAAACTTTGTTGGAATCACAGATATCATCGTGATTAGATAGGATGAAGATGACAGTTAGGAGAGTATGCTGAATGAAAACGGAAACGTGAGGAAGGTAACGCCGAATTAAAGCGCAAATGAATAGTAGATACGACAGCGGAACGTCGAAAAGTAGGAAAGTCATAGGATGGGTTTTCGGTTGGATTTTTGGAAATTTGAATATGGGACTTTATCACCCCACAGGGAAAGAAAGTTGGAAGCGGGAATTTTATTGAAATACGGACGAGAGAAGATGCAGCGATCCAAGTCAAACAATCTGCTTTGTCATTATCCTCGATGCTCCCCAGACTAAATCTACATGGATAGAACGCGAAGTGAAAATATTAGAAGATTTCAACGGGCCTTTAAAAATTCCCTCACATAGAAAAAGCAAAATGAAAATTATTTTCTATATTTTATTTCGAAAGCTTTTGACCATGCCCAGAAATGCCAAACTGAAATATATTTAAAACAATATATAATCTCGTATATTACTATAATTTTTTCCTTATCAATTTAACACGAAGTATTTAAAAATTACTTTAAAGTTGATGTGCGTTATAATGCACATGGGACGAATTTCCGGCAGCAATATATGACGAAAAATTAAATATTTCCATAAGGAAACTTAAAAAATGGCATATACTTTCGGATTACATTTCGGTTTAAGTAAAAACTTTCTCTTGTAGCCACGTAAAATTATTTTTAGAAACCAAAAAAAAAACTATAACAATTCACATATTATTTCATTACAAATTAAAAGGGAATAAAAACTCGGATATTTCGGCTATGGAATTAAATCAAATCGCGTTAATGAATTCTCGCGATGCTCAAATTTTCACCCCCATCACTCCCCGCTTCAGTTACTTTATAAAACGTGTATCTTAAAAACCGGAACATTTTTAATCAATGTAATTGATTTTAAATGGCTACAATGATGTGGTGTTCCTCTTTGTATATCGTTAATATCTGACGATCCGGTCATTAACTAACGGCACTTTTTCTCTCCCATTTACTTCTGGGTGTAAATTCTTAGCTGACGCGTCAAAAAAAAAAAAAAAAAAAAAAAAAAAAAAAAATATGAAAATTAAAAAAAAGTAATTGTTGAAACAGTTTTGAAGAAACGCGCGAGGGTGGTGCACATTTCTACATTTAATTTTTATTCGACCCGAAAAAGTCGAGACCAGTAAAATTACATTGAGATAGTTGAGGACTCTGAATCATATCTGTATAATCTGAACGAAACCGGTCGGACAAAATTTTTTAAATGTTTTTGAAATAATTTTAACTGTGTTCTTTGCGAATGTTTTAATTGTTTTCAAAAATTAACAAGTATAACAAAGTTTAAGTGACGTCAACAATTTATATGTTTCTAATTTAAAACTAATAAATGTTGTAGGGCGTGAATCGTTTAACGTAAATATTAAATTAACTGCAAAGTCGGACAATTTAATTTTCATTCGTATATCGAGATATTTCTAATTTAGGGGACAGAATTTATCGTCCAAGTGTAAACATTCGTCTTTAAACACGTTCGGCCAAATGATTAAAATCGACACTGGTACATTACGCGTGCATGAAAAATAAACAAAGCGTTTCTCAACGTGGTTTTATAAAGAAAAGATCGATTACTACAAATTTTGTTTATTTTGAATATCCAGAGTTTGCAATAACTGATAAAGGGGGGTCGATGTTTCTGCCAATTTGAACGTTATAGCTAGTAATTTTGCTATTTGATAAAGTGATAATTAGAATATACATTTAGAATAAAACAAACAAAAACACTTCTAAATTACCCTATTTTCAATGTACTAATTTGGTCTCATATAGACATTGTGATAAATTGATACATATATATTCTGCATGACATCAGTTTTTGATACGTGTGTGAAGAAAAGCTGAAACAAAAAAAAATTAAACTGGCTGTAAACGTGACTGTGAACACGGATTTTTCGTTAGTATTAAAATTCGAAATAAGACAAATGACAAAATACATACTTTTATTCATTTACTTTTTTTTAACCCAACGCAAGAAAAGTTTCTGTATATCGATAATGTGACAAAGCCCTGTTTTCTGCGCTATCAAATTCACGCCACCGTGTGTTTATCAGATACTTTCGGTGAGATTATTTCGAATCTACCATCGTTTCTTCCCATTTCTACCAGTTAAATTCTTACCTGGATTTTTCAACAAAATCTAAGAATATCATTTTAAATTTTTATTCATTTGTTTATCTACCTTTTTTTATCTTCTTTGTTTTCTTTTCTTTTTATCTAACTTTACTTAATCAAAGAGCTCGTCTAGTGGGGCCGCCTGACGGCTACTTCTGGAGATATGAAATCTACAAAATCTCTGTCTAACTAGCCTTTTTTCCTTCAACAGAGGTACTGGGCGGTGGTCTTCTCCGCTGACGTGAAAAAAAAAACGAAAAAAAAAAAAAACTATACACAGCACTTCCGCTGTTGTCGATGGCTAACAGTAAATAAAAAAAAAAAAAAAAAAGAGTTAAATAAACCAATAAAATTGACTAATAAAAAGTTATTTTGAAATCCAAGCTAATGAAATCTGTACGATAATATCACGGGGAAAGCCATTAACGCGCTAAAAATTTGTTATTTCAATTAAAATAACCGGATTGATTGTCGCTTATCTTTTTTCGCAGATTTTTACTATTCTGCCGGCGTTTATTTAATATTTATACATGTACACTTCTACCGTGTCGTTGAGACGATGCCCAAACTGGCAATCCGTCTAGCGTTTTTTTTTTTTGATCATTCGTAAAAGTGTTTTATGAGCGGCCAAATTGTATCTCGTAAAATTCCTTACAAATCGATCTTAGAACATATTTTATCTCTTCCAGCTTGATGTAGCGTAATTAATTTTTGTCCCGGGCTGTGATAAAATCATCAGTCAAGTTGAACATTTCGATAATTCGAATAATTCCCCGGAAATGTTGAATGCGTACATTTTTACTGGTGAAAACCGAGACATTGAAAACCATCATTAATATAATCGCAACATATCTTATAAATGAAGAAACTAGTTGAATCTGGATTTGGAGGGCTGTCTCATTCGTTAGCGATTTAATAGAGACGGAACTCGTCAGTGGTACACTCTGTTGCAAAAGTTGCTATTAAATTTTATTGGCCGGACACAGTCGTAATTAGTTTAGAAAGAAATAAGGCCGTCACGAATGTGCGCCGCTTTCATTTGGTGGTCGAAAATACGTTTTCGTTAAAACAGTATTGCCAAAACGTTTCAACGGAAAATACTTAAAGTACTTTGTCATTTTGTTTCTGTTTGAAATGTACACGGTGCCTGCTGGAATTCAACAAAGCAGACTCGCGTTCGAATAAAAGTAAGGAGTAGAGACCGATGATAGAGGGAATGTGACGGTTTACGTCAAACATTCAAAACGAAATAGAGACGCGCCAAGTTTTTGCCTACGTATGATCAATAGTTTTCCTAGACAGCTCCCAGTTTGTCTAGGCGTTATACAGAATCCTTGCCTAAAGGTTTTCCTCGACAAACTGGTCTCCGGACTGAAAACAGAAATTTATTCTGGCTGATCGAATCACGTAATCCTTTTTATAAGTTCCTCGATTCACTTTCTCATATTTAATCCGGATTGATTTCTTAAGAATTCCTGGTCGCTCCGGAACAGGAGGAAGTGAACTTACGGTAGCTTTCTTACTACAGTTCCATCCATCAATATTATTTTTTTGTCTACTGCTATGCATTACAAATTGTGGTTCAATTGCTACTCCTCCTCATTCTCTAACCCGGATTCTTTTTACTTGTCCATTCAACCTTTGCTTCCTCTCTCTCTCTCTCTCTCTCTCTCTCTATTGCCGGTTTCTTGACTTCGTTCTGTGTACACAGGCGATGCTTTCAGCACAGTTTGCTCCCTTCGTCACTTTTCCAGTTTTCTCTCGCACCCCACCTCCACATTGTCCTCTACATTCCTTCAACAATCACTCTTTGTATGTAACCCTGATTTGAATGCTTTTCGCTTTCATTGGAACGATCTTCTGTTTACTCCTTTCTTTTGTGTCAAGCAGTGTTCCCACTCCTTATAATGCTTCATTTTTTCTTTTTTTCTCTTCGCGTTCTCCTTCTGTCATATTTTTTTTTTTTTTTTGTTACATACTTCAAGTCCCACAAAAATCGGATTCTCTTTCTTCTCCTTTTCCCACATCTTTGGCCAATGTCCATGTCGACGAACCCATTAAATATATAAAATATATTTTGTTAAATTCCGTAAATATCGAGGACGGTTCTCTCTTTTGCCGCCAACACCAAAGAATATTAGCACGTATTTCACGAAGATTTGATTAAGTTGCGCAAAAAGAGTCTCCGTCATAAATATAGCCTCTTATCCCGAAGTTCTCTCGGTATTTCTTAAAATCATCAGTCTGTCACGTCCAAAAATTAGGGATTCATACATTCGAATAGCGGCTGTTCGGTGATTGTATTAACACCTTACGTGTGTCAAAATATTCACGGCCGGTACTTTCACCACGGTTAAAAAATTCGAGTCCCTCTCCCCTACTTGGGCAGCTGGGGACTGCTCTCGATTTTAAATTTCATCAGACAGATTCGCTATTTTCTCCGATGAACTAACTCAGCCGCGCGCTAGAAGCTGGTATGTAATTGTGTAAATACTATCCACTCGTATGCGAACTTAAATTTAAATACATTTCAAATTATTAACACTTCTGTTGTTAGGATAATCTTCCTGGTCATCATACTAACCGGTGCTGTAAGACCGCTGCTTCAGACTTCTAGAGAGTACAGAGGAATATCTTTTAGTAGATGGCCAATGTATAACCCCCGATGTAAATACCATAATATTGTTGAATCAGTTTTTCTATTGTCTTTTCTGGCTTCATTTTCCACCGTCTATTCTCATCTATGTTGTTTCACCGTGTTTTCGTAGACTGCGTATATATTGGGAAATTAGCCTAAATTAGTCTTTCCCTAGTTTCCTCCAATTATCTTTGTCATGAGCTACTGAGACTAATTATCTACCTATACTACGTGCTTCACGTCTCTATTTGATGTTCGTTCTTCGTACTATATACGCCTCCCAGCACCATTTCGGTCCTTTGTTCAACGGCTTTCTCAGATACATGTTTACACTCGCGTGTACCTATTTCTTCTTCGGTCAACAGTGTAGCCTTCAATGCGCTGTTTAGGCCGGTTATCCTTTACCTAGATAATATACATTGATCGCTTACTTTTATAGGTAATTCTTCATTTCGGATAGCTTGAGTTTCTAACTTTTTCACTGTTTCAACATCCGTGTATCGATTATTTTTAGTTCATGATGTCGGTTTAGTTTTGATTTTAACACGCAATTCCGTCACTATTGTCTGCAGTTATTACAAAAAATCATCTGCAAACCTTCGAAGTGATTTAGGTGTACTTTATATCCATTTCGATGGTTCCAATTTTCCGAATGTACTTTTCAACGCAACAGTTGCCGTGTTGCGTTAACTGCAGAAATAACTACACCAAGTCAAAACTTTATTAACGGCAATACGCTGTTTAATTGCAGCAGGTTTGAACACAACTACTAATACGACCATAACCGCAAATTTTGAAAAATTTCTATAAAAATTAAAATATCCAGAAAAATCTGTCAGAAGCGGAAAGCTGAAATTTGAGATGTTCAAAATTTGTAACTTGTAAATAACAGAAAAATTACGAAATCTAACAAAAAAGGTTATAAAGGAAGCCCCCTAAATGCGCCTAAGTTTTCAAGTTTTGACATATTTTCGCCAACATCGAAATTCTCAGCAAAATCAACAAGACGTAGGAAGCTGAAATTTCGTATGTATAATAACCGAAAAATTATGAAACCTGATAAATTCTGCACGCAAAACCTTAAATGAGACCATAAGGTCCAATTTTTAAGTATACCTACTCTCAAAAATGTAATTTCACAGCGTAGCCCCTACTAAACATGCAAAGTTATACACAAAAAATAGTGGATATCTTAACAAAAACAAAATATTGTAAAAAATACAGCCAAGTTTGTTAGCTTTAAATTCTACTTGTACAATTATCAGCAAAAAAAATTTTTTTATATGAAAAATTAAGTACCAAGGTTTTTTTTATGAAAATATATGTTCATCATCAATTTGTATTTCCATTTTAATTATATCTTTCTTAGATCCCTATTACTTTTTACGTATTTTAAAAATTAACAACTAAAAGTATATTTAGTTATTAATTTTTATAATGTGTTAATGGGAATATAAGAAATATATAATTAAAATGGAAATACAAATTTATGACGAACATATATAATTCGTAAAAAAACTTGGCACTTAATTTTTCATATCACGAATTTTTTTTTTACATGATAGAATGGCTAATTTTTTGTAAAATTTTTGTACAAGTAGAATTTAAAGCTGACAAATTTAGCTATATTTTTACAATATTTTGTTTTTGTTAAGATTATTTAATACTAATTTTGTTTGTTATTAAGAGGTATTCGTGTATTTTATTTATATAAATTGTTCTTTCTATTTATCTTAATCAAAAATTAATCGAGACGCGATATTTCTCACTTAAAGAACGTACTACTGCAGGATGAAATTTTTACTAATATTACCGGAGATCGTAGCGAATTCCGCAAAAATGTAAAGTTTTTGTTGGGCACTATTGACCGCAGTCGGTCGTTTATCTTCTAGAAATGAGTGGCGAATATTTTTTTTATAGTAATCGAACGGAATAGACTGGATCGGATTTTTGTATTGCGTGGACAATTAATTAAGTTCGTTGACATCTGATAGCAGGGGGCGAGAATTCTTTTAAAATTCTTCAAAATGTCAACACGCCGTTCTCTTGACATACAGAGATGTGAAAGGTAAATAAAAAGCAATTTTATCTTATCTATAGCCCTCTGCTAGAGATCATATCCGGCCTTCAGCTCGGCACAATGCCGTCGCTTATTTGTCTTAAGTCGGAGTCGTCGTCTCGATAAACATACACACCTCGACGACAAATATACGCACGGAAAGTGTGGAAGCTTCCATAATAATGGATAAGTGTTTTTAGCACGAGGCGAACCAAGAATTAAACGGAAATCGCTGCCAGCTTGCTCGGTAATGTTTACCTTGCTGACAGATAATTTTTCTCTAATAATCCAGGTATTCTCCTATTTTCTTTTTCCTTTTTTTTTTTTGAATTTTATTATGGCGACACTCTTCGATTTTCGTTGACCGTATAGAATTAGTACGGCGCTTACAAGCCTTTCGATTAAAGCGAACCATCATAATGATAAGTAACGGTTAAAAAAAATCAAAGAATGCTGAAATATTCTAAAAAAAGGGGAGAACATTTTACCCGGATTATAATGAAAATTGTTGATCGTAGAAAAATAGAAAATCTTTTCTGAATTTTATGCCAGAGTTTTATTGGAGTTGGTGGCGCCTCACGAGGTAAAAATTGACTAATTATAATATGCGCTGCTTTTGCCGACGGCGGTCTCTTTTAAACCGTAAGTTAAACCGAAAACTGAACCGTGTTGGGCAGAGAAAAACATGTGCCCATGGACAGAAACTTCCTCCTCGTGTACCACTACAAACCTTGTCTCATTACATATTCCAAAAAGCTCCGCTACCTACAAATTTCCCTCTTAGCGCCGTCCCTTTTTTCTCCCACATAATAATTTGCGAATGCCTACCATAGCATAGTAGTGACACTCATTATTACTAATCCCTTGACAATAATGAGGAGTAAGTATAATGATACATATCCACGAAATCGCACAATGTAGTAGTTGATTGTGTAACTCCGACTACTGATCTGGGCACATATCCACATCTCCCACTCAACAAGTACAAACTAAATCGATAGATGAAGCTAAAATAATAGAGACCTTAAACAGAGAAGAATAGACACCGTCTATCCTTCTCTGCGTTTCTTATATATGGAATGAATATCCGAGCAGAAATGCACCAGATCAGCTGGAAAAGTGAAAGACAGTATTAAACATTAGAACGATCGGAAAGAGATATCTTCTACAGACATAACTATTTCTATGGTTACACTCTTACATTAGGTATATTTTGTAATTTCCTACTTTTTTTCTAGTACACACAGGGTCGTCGTTCCCGGAATTTTGAAAATGGTGGATGAACCTTTTCTTTGCATATTTTTATTTTATAAATAACGGTACATTTTTCACTAATATTAATAATTTCTATGATTTTGATTTATTTTACATAAATGAATAAACAGGCGTTAATAAAAATTACATATATTATTGATCATAGCCGTAATGAAAATCATGTACGCGAGTAGGATGTTGTTCGCGTACTAATTTGGCAGCTCATTAAATTTTCTTTTTCCCGGTAATATTTACCAGTGGAATGTTAATCGCGAAGACCGTTATTTATTCGCGCAAAAGAGGAGGCTGCATCTGCCGGTTGATTTTTCTGCTTCATTATTTTCCTCATTTCGAATTTAAAAGTAATTCGCCAAACTGACGATCGCTCCACTGGCAGCAGCCAAGTGGAACCGGCTTTCTTTGTAATTATTATTCACTGAATTGCCCGTTGGCACGTAAAAAATTTCGTCGCGTAAACACTTTGCTTCTTCTCGGGGAAATTAAACGAGAGAGAATGGAGAGAGAAAGAATCGCTTCGCGCGATTGTAAACCTCTGCCAGAATATTACAACAGGAAATTAGACATTTACCATGAAAACCGTCTTACGTGTAAGTGCCCCGGGCACGGAGTAACAGTCAAACTGCGCTCCGTTCTAAATCGAACTCCCGCCGTGAATTTTAGTGCTTGCTTTTTTCCCTTACACACTACATGTACATCTCTATATACGTATGTTGTATATTTTGCGCTCGGCGAACAAATTAGCTAGAAGCGAAGTGTCAAAGAAGAATTGTACTCCAATAAAAAGGACGAATTAGCGATAAACGCGAAGCAGCCGGATAGCGGGCAGACCGAATTAATGGAGCGAAAAGACGAACCATGGTCCATGAAGCTCTTTGTAAGATTTATTGAATTGATCGACGAAGCGTACTATTATGTTTCTAAATTGAAGGTTAATTCGGTTCGCGGTTCGAACCCCGCGATTCTATTAACCGAAGATACGTTCAGGACGACGTTCCGTGCGACGCTTCGGCCAAAAGTTCTCTTATTTTTTCTCGTTCTCATTAGTTTGTTGCTTTGAACTTTGAACTAGCTGAACGCCGTCTATTAACTACCGCAGTAACGTATCAGTTTTTTTTTTCTTTTTTTTTTAAATATATACATAAGCGTATATTGTTATTATTATTACTATTACTATTATTATTATTATTATTATTATTATTATTTTATTATTATTATTATTATTATTATTATTATTATTATTGTTATTGTTATTGTTATTGTTATTGTTATTATTGTTGTTATTATTGTTGTTATTATTATTATTCGGAAATCTTAATTGTCCGTTTACCAATGTAAATCAGAATTTTCAGTATTGCCAATTTCGTCTGACAGAATGCTTAATAAGTTCTGCTTGAAATATTACGTTTATACACTTCCGACCCCATATTGTCGTGTCGTCAGGGTCTCTGCATGGTTCTTGGAACTGCTCATTCTTCTTTTTCATTGATTTTTCCCTTCTCCTAGATGGCGCAGATCCTTTGATTTCGCTTTTTTCGTATTATGCCCCCTCCTACTATTCTATAATTTTTTCATTTAAACTGCTTGTTCCAGTGCCCCTTATTGTATACCATACACATCGTTTCGTACCACTCCTTATGAAATTTCGTGTTTTTCCCTTCCTCATCATCGCTATTTGGATATTTAATTGATGAAATATTTCTCTGCACCTTCGTGAAATCATTAGTAGCAGTGACGGCAGATTGTTGAAATTTTTTTCCCGCATCTCTTTTGTTTTCTCTTCTTCTTAAATCTTTAACATTAAATTGTTATTCCAACTCCACTAATAACCGGCGCAGTTTTACGCTCTCTTGCCATGCTAATTGTTCTTCTTCCTTCAAAATACTTTCTACGTTCATTGCATGCCCATTTTTTGTGCGATCTACATTCTATGTTTCGGAATCACTCTGCAGCGACCAAGTGTAATCAAAAATCACTTGAACACTGTTGCAGAAACTAATTACGACTGTTGTAGTAATTGTTGTTCAACCGATTACACCGGTCTTTTCCTCCATGCTGATTAATTAATACAAATTCGAACAATGCGCAATGGTCCTGCACCTACCTGAGCTACGCGTCTATAGTAGTTTCAGTAAATAAATGCGCAGCCTGTGTAACATATTGGAAAATTAGGAAGTCCCCCTCCCCCCCCCGCTATATATTATATAATCGACAGAAAGTTACACACCGCACAAAATCCATAAATGAAGCTTCCGACTTTTAACGGCCAACAGAAACTTGTAACCGGCATCACGTTCGTTCCTTATGCATTTTTTATATGCTTCATTCGAACGGGAAACCATTACCGATATTACGGCAGCTGGCGAGCAATTTTTGGTTTTTTCTCTCTTTTTTTTTTATGGATTCGACATTCGAAAAAGGAGACGACAAAAAGTTCTAAACCGTTTTTTAAGGATAGACAAAATCGAAAAAATAACTCGCGGCCAGGAATAACGTAGAAGTGAAAGAGCACCAGAAGAACCGTGTTTATTTGGAATAGTATCAAGAGTTTTAATAGAGCAGCACTGTTCGTGTGAAAAAGCCAAACACTCGAAGGATATCATCAGGACACAATATTAGAAGAGGAGTGAAAAGGACAAAATGATGCACATGGGAAGCGAGAAAATGATGCGAGAAGAAGAATAAAATCAAAGACAGAACAGAAAAAGGCAGAAATTATAAAAGTATAGCCACTAAACGAAATGAAATACTCGTAGATAACTACGTACATTTTAACTATGATCGTTTTTTGTATCATATCGAAATCCAGCGGGTTAATTGTGTTTTCTACGCCACACTCCCTTCGTAGGAAATAGTTTTAAAAATCGTTTATACTTGAAAGAAAAAGATTAAAAAGGTCTTAAATGGATTTTGCCAACGAATCAAAAGAATAGAAGAAATGTTTAGCGATGGCAAATGTGATGCATTGCCGTAGGCAGGGGGTGTTTAGGAGGGTCCAACCCCCCCTGAAATGTTTTGGATTTTATTTTTTCCTTTCCTTTGTTTTATTGTAAATAACAGAAAATACAGAGGAGAACGTTTTACCAATCGGTTGTTTTTCTGTACTCTTCTTAACTTGCTGTTTCAACTCATTTTCTCGTTTATTAATTCTGATTATGCAAGGATAGGAGGAGACTTTGTTGCTTCATTATTACGTATTAGTATAGTTGTTAATAGTATTTCGAGTATTGTTTCCGTCTTTAAACCAATTTTCAAGTGCATTGCCTGTCTTGACTTTACTTCGTACTTGTTTAAATGCTAAACATTCTAAAAAAGCATGGTCCGGCGTATCTATTTTAATTTCATATACTTCGCAGTTATCATTGTTTGTTACTTTGAATCTTTCAAGGTACGTTTGAAAATCTCCATGACCAGTTATGAACTGTGTTAGAAAATATTTTGTATCTTATTATTGTTATATTAATAGAAATAATTAAATAAAAAATATAAAAAATGTAATATCATGTTATTTAATGTTACGTATTGCGTATTGTTCGGAATGCCCCCCCTCCGCCCGAAATGAATTCCTGGCTACGGTCCTGATCTGATGCGATCCGTTTTAAGAGAATTTTGCATTGTCAATTTTAAATAGTGTTTAGTTCCTTTTTGCTGCTGTGATTTGAATAATTAAACGATTTGGACGTGTCAATTAGAAAAAAGTAATTATAAACGATATCGGCATAACGTTAGTCACGTTTGACATTATTTTCATATCCTTGAAGTAATATGAAAACTTACAAAAGGTTTAATTAGTACGGTTTTTTTTTGTACATATTATATCGATTATATCATCGTTTAAAAATTAAAACAGACACTTTTGTTAATAATTATAGATGATCGTCCTCGGTGGATCCCGATCGTGTCTCTATAACAAGATCATCGGATTATTATACTTGATAATTGTATAAAAAAAAAAAAACAACGAAGAAATAATAGAGTACGCAAGATGGAGGTTGCGCGTAGAAAATTGTGAAAATAGAAAAATTTAGAAGACCCGACGAAATCTAGTTTGAGGAAGAACGGAATGAGACGGAATTTACAAGTATTGATTTTTATCATGTCCACGGCCTGCGGTTCAATTTTATTTCTTGCGTCACGCTCTCAACGGCATTGGAAATAGTTTAAAAAATCGTTTCTAAGCATATTATCTATCAAATTATACCGCTGAAAGAAGAGAGATTAAAAGAAAATGTCTAAAACGAATTTCGCTAAATGAAGAGGACAAGATAAAGGTCGAAAAACGGTGAATGTGGTGCGAAAGTTCTATGAGTGCCGTTCTAAAAAATTCTGCATTATTAACGATATCACAAAAAGAGGCGGACTATGTATGGGGAGAGAAACGCGGTCAAGGTCAACAAACCTCTATGATGAACGTATTGCTGAAAAGGACTCGAGATTTACTAAAAAAAAAAAAAAAAAAAAAAAAAATGATGGTTACGGAAGCTGTTTCTTTTTTTAACTTTTGAGCGGCTAAAAGTTTTCATTTTATATCGTTTACTAAATTCTTAAAATAATCGTATATTGGCGTCTTACAATTTTGTATAGCTAGCGTTCAAAAGGAAATCGTGGTTTATCGCCAGACGGGAAAACGTGGAATTACGTTTGAGCCAGGCATACTAATTACCGATTACAACGCGAATTGTAAATAATACTGACCTAGGGCAGTGCGGAATTATCCGCACGATATTGAGAGGAGGAAATATGCGCGTGAAAAATAAAAATAGCGCATCGGTGGTCCGGTGCCAAAAAAAAAAGGGGGACGTAATAGTACGAAAACAAAAAAAACCCGAGCGATATCTTGACGTAATTTAACTGGAAAATCTATATAGAAATAAAAAGCCTAGATTACTTTGCCTGTGTAAACAGATAAAAATTGATATTAGTATAATTTCCGCGAATTTAGAGATATCAGATTGTCGTCGGTGCTACAATAATCTAGAACGTTACCGACTCTATTTCTGCAACGTCAGATGAATAATTTCTTTCGGAGCGACCAGTAAATTTCGCTGATGCTGATCACGTGTCCGAGAAGGCGGGAAATTATTTTATTAATTTAAAAATTTTCCCCGGACCCGAGTCCCCCCGTCTTTATGCAAATTTTCTCGCATTATGCTTTTCACAAGATACAAATTTAAATCCGCTCTGCGGAATATAAACTGCTATACACTTTTTGCACCCGTCCCAGAAGCTTTAATTAATTTAAATTCAAATAGCATCCTCATTTCGGAAAATTTTAATTACATACAAGATGTCTCTGTTCGATTAAATTCTAACATTATATATGGGACATCTATTATTCAAGACGAAGTATAGACAATGGAAAGAAAGCCAGCGTTACAGATGGTGAAAGTCGTACTTGTTTTGTGTCGTTTTATTAATAATAATAACCCGGTTTAGGGCGAAAGCGGCGATGGGTTTCTAACTTTAATAAGCTCAACTTGGAGAGTTAATAATAAAAAATTGATAAAGCCGTTGAATTAATTTTTTTTTTCAAAATTTATTTACCGAGGAGCCAGTTACGATAAAAAGAAAAAAAAAAAAAGATTCAAGTGTAGGACACTGACGACAAAGGAAAAGGTAGAAGTGAATAGAAGCAGAGAATTTAGGCTGAATGTTTTGTAGCGACGGCTTTGTTTCATAAAATCGGGTAAAATCGCTGTTTGACCTGTTTTACGGAAAAATAGTTCTTCCGGCTGTTTACAAAAAATTAAAACAAAAACCCCTGCGAATTTCAATAAAGTTAATCCGCTCGGTCCTTTCGTTTTTCTTTTAGAAATTTATTTTGTTATGCTCTGATTTGTCTTTATGCTTTTTTTTTTTTTTTTTTGGGCCCGAATAAGTTTAGTTCATTTAGCTTACGCTATGATTAGATATGAAAAATTACTGGAGACAGGAAAATAGGGAGTGGAAACCGAAGAAAGGAAATTCCACCCTACAATATGACCGCAACTACAATGCCTACAATGCCCGATGAAATTAACCAAAAAAAAAAAAAAAAAAAAAAGAATAAAAAATGAAAATACTAAAATAAAATAAGTTGTCATTTTTCATATAGTAAATAGCAACTACAACAGGACGGGACGTTTGCTCGTTCTTAATCCATTGTTGTTTCCGCAGTAATTGCAAGTCTGAAAATTGATCCAAAAATAATAAGTCTCCAGTGGCCGATAGTTGAGAACATAATTTAGACTGATGGGGGTTTGATGAATTTTCAATTACTGCTTCCGAACAACTTTCTCTGATAGAAACAGTGTTTTTTTTTTTGTTTTTTTTTTTCAATTCGTATAAAAAAAACGATGGGGCAAATATATTTGTATAAATATAACAAAAAAATTAACATATACAAACTTTGTAGTTAATAATATAACTTAAATTCATAAAAGAAAAAATATTACAGAGTGTAAAACATATGAAATATGAATACATTGACAAATACAAAATTTGTAAACAAACGGAAAAGCGCAACAGCGATGTAAAAACTTACTCACTAATTGCACCCAATATCAATAATCAATAGTCACTGTTAGCTTAAATTTACTTTAGTTAACATAATAAATCTAAAATTAATAAAAAATTACATTTAAAATGAATACTGTTTATATATGTGTGTTTGTGTATATAAAAATATAGCTTATTTATTTAAAAGAAAATATATAGAATATTTATGAGTTGTGTTATTATAATACATACAGAAATTAATATTATGAATTAAAATTAGCCACTCGGTTTAAGAATTAGCTTCCTGGCCATATAAGTTCATGGAAGTATTTCAGAATTTTACTAGAATTATTTGGTGTTATTTCCAATGTTGTGGTTCTGTTAATGTTATATTTTTCCCTGACATCACTGAGTTTGTCACAAATATAATCATCAATTGTGGGCTCTCCACATAATTGGCAGAAAGGTGAATCACATAATTTAAATCTAAAAAGGTAATTTCCAAAGTTACCATGGCCGGGTAGTATTTGCGAGTTAAAAAATGTTATATTTAGCTTCTTTAGTTTTATTCTGTCAGTTATTTTGAGGAAAAACATGTAGGTTTTGCGGCCAGTGGTTTCATAATCCCATCGATTTTGCCAGATACTGGTAATCTCAATATTAACTTGTTCTTTTAATACCTTCATGAGAGGTGTTCGTCCTAGTCTGTATAAAATTTCTTTGTTTGGTAAAAATTTTAGAGAGTCTACATTTTTCAGGTTTTTTGTAATTCGATATTCTGACGTTATAGCATGTTTTATGAGGAATAAATCAATGGGTAATAAGTTGTTGATAACATAGGCTGCCGAGGTAGGGGCAGTCCTGTAAAGAGAGGAAATGGGTAAAAGAAATTTTCTTTGGTATTTCCTAACATTTATGAGTATTTTTTTACTGATAAAGGTACTGGAACTGTAACCATAGATCGGCTGTACAGTGCATTTATATATAATATTGTTCTTTCTTTGAAGTTCATCCCATACGTGTTAGGAAGAATTCTCCTCAATTTATCAAAAATGCAGCTGCATTTGATATTTATTTCATTTAGGTGAGGAATAAAACTTAATTTATTATCAATTGTTAACCCTAGGTATTTAAATTGATCTACTAGCTGCACAGGAAACCCCGATATAATTTTTAGCTAACTTAAATTTATTTGACAACTTTTGATCACCAAAAATTGACGATTTATATTTTTCTACGGGGAATGTTATACCTAATTCGTTGGCTGTAGATTCAAGTTTATTGCATATAATCTCAATCTTCTTGATATCAGTAAATCTGTTTATGGTGAAGGATATGCAGAGATCGTCTGCATAAGAGATTAATGTAGAGATGATATTAATTAGTTCACAAAAGTCTTCCATTTCTTCATGAATTTTTGAATACAGAATATTTCAAAGGGTAGCACTAAGGATTGAACCTTGTGGGACGCCACATGTTAATTGCCTAGTAGTTGATTCATTATTAACCTTAAACTTCACATGTCTAGATTGGAAATAATCTATAATGATATTAATTAACGAGGGTTTAATCTCTTCTGTTCGAAGTATTCTAATTAGAGAAGACCACAAGCAATTGTCGAAAGCTCCCTTGACATCAAAGGAGATGACAAAAACACATGAACCACCCTTAATAGTATTAGAAACAGTGTTTTTATTATTATTATTATTATTAAAGGGTAGATGTTAGCATTTGAGACTATTTAATGTACATAATTATTTTAAGTATTGGTTTGTACTATTAGCATCGATTTTTAAAATCACTTATAAAGTAAAATGTTAATTACTGAAATTGTCATTATCAGAGCGTAGTACTCGTATGTATTCATACTGCACAACACATTTACCTCATCTTGTTTTGATTTTGTTTTCCTATTACAGTTTGTTGTAAATGATATAATACCTTTATTTTTATTTCATTTTGTTTTTTTGTTCTGTTTTTTATATTATTATTTTATTTTATTTTATTTTATGTTATTTTTTTTAAAAAACCTTTTTCTATTATTTTTCTTGTTAAATTTTGCTATTACTTTATACCTACAACCATAATAATGCATCCGTATCTTTTGTTATCGTAAAGACTTAATTTTTGTTTTGACCACTACTCGCGTAATATTGCGCATAAGTGGCTTTTCTCTGTAATAATAATAATAATAAAGTGTTATTTGATTTGAATAATATTTGATTATTATTATTATTATTATTATTATTATGAAAACGAGAAGGAGGAACATTTTACCTAATCGTGGATTGATTATATTTAGACGAAATGTTCCTGACTTGAACAAATTCTAGCCAGATTCTTTTCTGTCTGTTGAGAGACGAAATTCAATACAAAATAACTGAATGGCCACAGAGGTAATTTTACACAAAGTATATAATTATATCGAGTTAATATCTTGTTTAAAATATAGGGACGTGTAGTTGGCCCCGGAAGGATACATATCCACGGATCTGTACCCCACAATGGAGTTACATCATAACTCCGACACTGCAGTTCCTCGGACACGTATCCACAACTCCGATCGAACAAATACTGTGAATATTATATACATAGTTTCACGCGGTTCTGCTATAGAACTTAAAATATAGACCTATAACAGAGAAGAACTGTTCTTTTTTTTCAAACGGAATGGATATCTGAGCAGATATGTGTCAGATCAGCCAGAAAAATGAAAAGTAGTTAAACATTAGAATAATTAAAAAGAAACGTTATCTATCTTCTTGTGACGCAGTTGGTTCCGATCGGCAAAAGCCATAAGACATATCGGAATTAAAAAAATGCAAAATTAATTGGATTATTCAAATATTTTTTCTATCGTAAATTTTCCCGATAACTTTCAATATTTTTCTTAATAGTTTCTAATCGTCTTTTTTGTTTTTAAATTTTTCATCTTAATTACTAATCATTTTTTTAATTGATAAAGCGGAGGATTCAAAAGAACTATGTAATATATTTGAAATTGAAAAAATTCCGTGAATACCAAAGTACGCGGTATTTTAGAAAATAGAATATAATTTTTAATCGGCCATTTTTCTAAATGAAATAACAGCGGCGTTACGTGGCGGTACAAAAATCGCCCATTATCGAGAGATTCTTCGATCCTAAATGAAATTGTATTCGCAGTTTTACCAGTACGATCTTTCGGTCAGAGAGGGTATAGTACCGAACGTGATACTTTTATAACAGTTTAACGGCAATTGCGCTCGATATTAATTCGAATTATTAAAATCGATTCGGTTATAATTCTAGCGAGGAAGTTTTCCGATTTTCCTCGGTTTTTTAGCTACACTTACACTTACTCTTAGATGGGAAATAATACAGTATACTGGTTGCAGTCGAAACTTCTGCTATCACGTGGTCCGACGAAATTCCCGTAATGGCCTCCAACATGTATTCAGGGGAATATAATTTCCGCTTATTCAAATAGCGAGAAACTTCTAATACGTTACCGAGTGTTCGATTACAGTTTTAAGTATTAATTATAGTTTTCCTTGTAGAGATATCTGTATAATATGTTCATTTCGTGAAGTAATTTGTTGCCGATGGAAGATTGTGTTTCTGTCGCCGACGATACCGTTAAACTGCCCGTTTAGAATTAATAGCCGAAAAATTAATATTGCCTGCGTGTTATTTTATATATTACTGGATATTAGCTTTTTCAAGATATTACACAGTTGTAGCGGAACCGGTTCTTATCGGAGACATTCGCAAGACGGAACATTTTCAGATATCATTTTTCAATAATACTCGAACGATTAAGATTTATCTAATCTCAACTTTCGTAAGAGTTCGTAATATAGAGAATACTTCATCAGTTTGCGCTATAAACGGTGCCTCGTTAAATGGCGCATTTGCTGTTTCCTAAAAAAATTACCGTTCAGACTGAAATTAATCGAAAACGGTTTTGTTAAATTTTTCTAAATAATCGGGGAAATTTTGAAGATTTTTAATTAGCAGTGGACGTAATTTTCTTTTTTTTTACGCGTCACAGGCAAGAAAGTTTACAGGTTTGAAAATTTCTCGCGAATTGCTGCTGGCATTCGTTTCATTTTTTCTTTTTCCCAGTTCCTCCAATAAATTCATTAAATAAGCCTGTTAACATAAAACAAATACAATCTTTGGAGTTTTTTTTTTTTTATATGGAGCAGGAGGTTATATCAAGAAACGATTAGAGGCAGAGGAAATGAAGGTGGCTAACAAGGGGGAACAACAGAAGGAGATGGAAAAGCGAGAATGTAGCGGGCATTGTGAGGAGTGGGAGGCCAAGGCTAAATTAAAATAAAAATGCAGCATTTCTTCAATTTTTTTTTCTTTTTGAAAAATAATTAGTATAACCTGATGATCTCGTTAAAAGGATAAATATCCCCAGATGACGACGGTCTTCTATAATTATTACAAAAGTGTCAGTTTTAATTTTTAAACGATGACATAATCGATATAATATGGACAAAAAAAAAACCGTACTAATTAAACCTTTCGTAAGTTTTCATGTTACTTCAAGGATATGAAAATAATATCAAACATGACTAACGTTATGCCGATATGGTTTATAATTACTTTTTTTTTAATTGACACATCTAAATGGTTTAATTATTACCTTAATTGACACATCTAAATGGTTTAATTATTCTTAATTGACACATCTAAATGGTTTAATTATTCTGAATTGATACGTCTAAATCGTTTAATTATTTAAATCACAGCAGCAAAAATGAACTAAAACACTACTTAAAATTAACAATGCAAAATGTTCTTAAAACAGGATTACCATCACTCTAGACTTTTGTTCTATTCTTTTGATTCGTTGGCGAAATCCGTTTTAGATTTTTTTTTTATTCTTTGCAGTATAAACGATTTTTAAAACTATTTCCTCTAAAGGGAGTGTGACGTCGTAGAAAACAAAATTAACCAAAAACGACCGTAGTTAAAATGAACTTAGTTACCTACGAGTATTTTATTTCGTTTAGTGGCTATACTTGTAATTTCTGCCTTTTTCTGCCCTTAATTCGATTTCGGGTATTTTAAATGTCTCTACGCGCAGCAACCTCTGTCTTGCGCACTGTTTCCGGTGTTCTCTGCTTTAGAATAAATTTCCTCGAAGTCTATTTTAAAAGTATATTCTGAAAGCTAAACTCCGCTACCTTCTCCTCTTTCCAACAACTATATGATGATATACTTCTCATCATCCACGTATCGAGATCAACCTGATCCGTATTCCTTCAAGTAACACAGCGGGTTCCTCCATTTCTAGTGGCAGATTTTTTGGGCACGTTTTCAGGATATTGTTCTTTCATTGAAATCATTCCAGATTTTACGGTATATCCTTTTTTTTTTTTTTAAATGGATCATCTAGTCTTCTTTCTTTTTCGAACCGTATTTTCCTTCCCGTCCGTAATTCCCTATATATGTTTCCTTCACTCTCTCTGGACGCTCCCCAATTCGGCTATTTCGATTATTGATTCTATTCTTTTTTTCACATCATTGTTCTCATGTGCATCATTTTGTCATTTTCACTCCTCTTCTAATATTGTGTCCTGATGATATCCTTCGAGTGTTTGGCTTTTTCAGACGAACGGTGCTGCTCTATTAAAACTCTTGATACTATTCCAAATAAACACGGTTCTTCTGGTGCTCTTTCACTTCTACGTTATTCCTGGCCGCGAGTTATTTTTTCGATTTTGTCTATCCTTAAAAAACGGTTTAGAACTTTTTGTCGTCTCCTTTTTCGAATGTCGAATCCATAAAAAAAAAAGAGAGAAAAAACCAAAAATTGCTCGCCAGCTGCCGTAATATCGGTAATGGTTTCCCGTTCGAATGAAGCATATAAAAAATGCATAAGGAACGAACGTGATGCCGGTTACAAGTTTCTGTTGGCCGTTAAAAGTCGGAAGCTTCATTTATGGATTTTGTGCGGTGTGTAACTTTCTGTCGATTATATAATATATAGCGGGGGGGGAGGGGGACTTCCTAATTTTCCAATATGTTACACAGGCTGCGCATTTATTTACTGAAACTATTATAGACACGTGGCTCAGATAGGTTCAGGACCATTGCGCATCGTTTGAATTTGTATTAATGCATCATTATGGAGGGGGAAAGGGTGGTGTAATTGGCCGAATAACAACTACTACAAGCTTACAATGCAAGTTAAACCGACATATAAAAAAACAAAAAAAAAAACGTACTTTTAATCGGACCATAATTACTTTGACTTGTTTTCGTTTCGGTCGAACAAAAGAATAGAAGAAAGTCCATCGGTCAGACTGCTTGACGTCTTGATCGCAATCCATTCTGATGGTGCAATGTTCTGTTTGCGGTCCGGCGAAAGCGAAGGATGTAAGCTGTTGTCGCGGGGATTAATCGGTTTGCATATGGCAGAAATGATTCCACGGACGATTAGCCACACATGGCCATCGTCGTGAACACGGCTAATATTTTATCGTCCTGTTCTGTTACTAAATAACTCGTTTCTTTTTTGTGCCACCGAAATCGTAAATTGTGCTCTTCCTCACTGATGTGACGTCAGTGATGAATGCATAAAGCTGTAATTTAGCAAAAGTACCGTCTCCAACTCGAATTCCAAGCTAATGATAATTTATTAGTACCGACAGAGGCCGCGATAATTTCCACCTGAGTAACAACAACTTTCGTAAGAATAACGATAAATATACATATTAGCAAACGATTATAACGAAATCGTAAGAAGAGTACCTTTTTGCTACAGCTACATTAGATCATCTAGTGAAATTGTCAACCATTTTTTTTATTAACTTAAATTATGTTTAGTGGCGCTGAATTTTTCGAAGATACACCGGATGACAAGTTCTTTAAAATGATGATATACCCTGTCAGCGTTGCACAGGTGCTTTGTACACAGTTACAAGTTTAAATGTTTAATTTATATGAAAATTTTAATTTTATACTTTTATCGAGTTTTTTTGTCGAGTATTCAAGTGATAAAATGTGTCGTTAGAGTAACTGATATACAAGCTGATAAGTAAAGCCGCATAGAAAAGCGGACAGAACGAAAGTATAGGATATGTGTACAAACGTATACGTGAAGTATACGCTTACACAGTGACACATGCCTGCAGTTTTATGAATTCACAATACCCCAAACTGTTCGCCATTATTATTAGCGCGATGTATAGCGCGCATCCCGGCGGTATAGGTTCCGCTACCGTTGCCGTTAGGCCGACTATAGTAGTGTACATGTGATGATCACAAGGCGTTATAAAACAACGCAATACGAAGGGATTAAATCAATATTGCTTCCATCGGACAAAGAAAAAAAAGTAATGGCAGTAATAAAACCGCACGATCCATTGCACAAGAGGCTTGATGTAGACTGTATGGAATAGTCAACAGGTTGGATAGGTTTCGACTTTTGAAAAAAATGTACAACCGACAATAAATCTGCTCAATCGTGTAATATACGAATTGAGAACCAAAAACGAAAGCGAATTAAAATAAATTGAAATTAAAAATAGTCGACAAGCGCCTACTTTTTTTCGTAATGTTATTTTGCATTTTTCGTATAGGGGAATTTGAAATGATTAGCGACCTTTTCGAACATGATTATTATAGAGCTGGCTTAGGCATCAATTTCATTATAAAAATTCCTCACTATTGTACAACACTGTATTTGTATAATAATTCGGGAACAATAGAATTCGATATAATTTGAATGCGCAATCGCTTTAATAGACTGAAATATTTTCCAACATTACAACAAGATTTCGAGTACGATACGGTAATAGTAATAATAGTGTGATAATTAATAATGGTGGACTCGCGGTAGAACTACAGTTATTAGTTTTCCTTGCGATCGAGAACAAACAAGCATGTAACAGTTGCAGTCGAGTACCTATCACGATGGAATTTAGGGGACGACGTGATGTCACGTTGCTGGCTGTACAAGTATAATACAAAATAAATTTGGCGAGGCTGAAAAATGGTGGCCCCTTGAAGTGGGAATTTTACCGGAAAATATCGCGGTTCGTGTAATTACGATGAACCATTCTGTGTATCGCAGAATTTACGTACACTCCCTACTCCGCTCGATTAAAATAGATTTGAAAAAAAGTTACTGCTACTTTTAAGTTGATGTGTCTGAACAATTTACATTTCCGCTTTTTTTCATTTTAGCAAAAAGAAGTTTTTCACCGAATAAACCTAAAAAGTTTGAAATTTGAAATTTTATTGCGGAAATTAGTTTGAAATTTTATTTTTTATTTTTGATCACTTCGAGACATGTGTTTTTATTACTATTTCTGTCCTCCCTTTTTTTCAATTATATTTATGTTAGTAACACTTCTGACCCCACCCCTTCTTAAGACAGCTCGACAAAAATGATTTAAACGATAGGACTTTATGTGGGTCGCTTTGCAGCAGCACACTTTCTCTATGACGGACGCGGACATACAAATTTTTGATCTTTGTGAAGGAATGAACTTTTCGGCAGAGCCGGGAATATTGTTTGCAATCATTCGAGATTTTATATGGTACATTTGCAATGTAAGGTCCTCCTTTTTTTTTTTTTATAAGTTTAGGCCGGGATAATAAGAAAAATACGATTTATGACACAAATTTACGCTTTAAAAGCTGTCAATACAAAAATCATGCGCAGAAGAGGCACCTTCCGACGACAAAAAGTTGTTTCGATAAACTGGATTTCAAAATTCATTGAACCTTTGGAAACGGAATCTAAATTTCTTGGCAAATCTATAAAGTAAATGAATGAAATTTTAATTCCATCTAATTACGATTCAGCGAGTGAACCGTTGAATATAGCCGGAAAAATGCTGTAGTAATTGCGCAAAATTGTGCAAAAAACATGTCTAATAATGAAAATGATGACGAAAAATAAGGATCCAGTGAATAAGGAGATGCGACTGAGACCATCAAACAGAATTAAAAAATATTCAAAGGCCGTCGTGGAGTGTTTAGCTAAATTTTACTTTTACAATGGATGAAATCGGATTTTCCGTTACCAATTTTATTAATTGAAAACTGTAGGCGATCGAAATTTTAAAAAAGGAAAATCATTTCGTCCTTCAAAACTCACAATTAATTTAAATTTATCGAACAATTATTAACTTTTAAAATTAAATTGTGAAAGGTGTACACACGTGTATTTTTATTAGGCATTTTAGTTTTTTTTTTGTTTTTCTTAATAAATTCCCTGTTACTTTATTGATCTATAAGAAGTCTCTTTTTAAAGGTTTTTTCATTTGATTTTTATTTCTGCTTTTTATTATCAATAATGGTTTACAAATTATTACGTTTTAATTACTATCGCGATAGTCTGTGGCGGCACACTGAACATAAACATAAAAATTAAAGCATTGCTTTTTTTTTCAAATTTGTGTGTGTGTGTGTTTTTTTTTTATTACAGCCGAGAAAAGGAGTGTTTGCAAATTACTGAATTTACACGAATTGTGCACATTTACGTGACATCCCATTTTGTTTCGTACACTACTCCTTTTTGAAGGAAACTGCGCAAATGGGCCCGTTGAAGTTTCGAAGCCCAAATAGAATAATAAAAATCTATTCTAAAAAGAAGATATTGTGTGTGACATTTTGGTTTCCTTCAAAATCAGTTCGTATGTAGGGAAATTGCAACCCGGTAAATCGGATCTCCGACAACTAAACGTTTATCGGATCCGGTGATAGCAATTTTTGGAAAAATAATTGCGCTGTTGCACGAGTAGATACTTTAAATACGTGATGCGTGTGTAAATCATAATTACGTTCCACGTGATGAGTGTGAGAACGATTAAAATACGAATAGTAGGTTGTTATAAAATAAATGAATAGTGCCGGACACTTTACACAAATTGTCTGAATTATTTACCTTAACAATGAATTGAATTGAGTTACGTTACGTGACTAAAATTTGAATGAGAATTGTAATTAAATATGTTTTTTATTTTGTTCGAGCTACTACTCTACTGGTAGTATACTAGTTAATTATTAGTTTAGCCTAGTTGACAAAAGTTTCAAAACATTTCAAAACCAAGCCAAAATGAAGAGAATTATGATGGGGACAGTGAGAAAACTGTATGTCATTATTTAAAAAAAAAAATGTAACAGGACAACTCTGTGAACGCGGAATGCACATTGTGCTCTAACTTACTAAAAATAAGTAAAGGTTCTTCTTATAAAGGTTTAAAAACACATTTAAGATCAAAGCCTAAGTTCTGAAAATAGCCAATTAAAACATGCAAATTCTGATTCATTTCTTAAACCATCCACATCAAAAACTGATTCAACTGATATTATTTATAAGAAAGAAATTTTCAAAAAACAAAGTTTAAAACAATTGACAGTTATTTTAAAAAGGAAAACTCGATGGAAAAGATGATCTCAAGAATGGTCTGTCAAAATGGTGTGTCCCTTAGTTTATTTTGTACTTCGTCAGATTTGAGATATTTGTTCTTGAAAAGCGGCTAGATTTTAATTGTTTGCTCGTTATTTAATTTTAATATCGGAAATAAAGTTTATTTCATTTACATACATACATACATATATATATATATGTTTTTTTTATAAACTATCTATATAATACACTCACACGATTAACTCATTAACGGTCTATTTTGGAACGAAAAGGGAAAATCATCTTGATTTAATCAATCCGGTTGGATTGAAAATAACGCCGGATTGCAATCCCTATTCGTGTGTTTAATGTAGATGATAAAATTGTGTTTCTCTGTACATATAAAATCGAATTAAGAACTAATCCGCGATTTTAATTGTTACTTCTTAAAAAGTGTAAACAATTTCGGTACAAACAGCCAGCAATTGGTTGTGAAAGAGTATAAGGATCGGGGTAGATTACCTTATTAGGACTTTTTTTTAACCCCTCAAGTAAGAAACTTAATTTTAAATAATTACGGGTTGCCTCTACGACGACACTAGTGTGCTCATACATTTGCAGCAGAATTCTTAACTGCATCACCCAACCTTTTCTCGAGTTAATATTTTCATGGTTCTCTCGAAAATCGTCTCGTGTATGGACATTTTGACCGAAACGAAATTGAAATCGGATTACATCGCGCATTCTGTTCGAACTTAATCTAGTAAAAATAAAAAAAAATAAATAACTGCAAAAAGTTTTACGTTTCTCTGTGATGTTGTTAAGAAAAACAAACTTCCGGAAATTAGATGAAAATTATGGGATATCGAGAATAAAAAAACGAAAAGAAGAAATCGGAAGAAAAGTTTTACTAAAGAGGAAAGCGGAAAACGTTGAATTTCAAGTTGGAAATTCGCCGAGCAAGCGCAGGGTTGGCAATATTCAAAACTGCCGAGCAGAATGCGGCGGGAACGGCAGAAGTTTAACTTTGCAGAAATTACCGAAAAACATTCTTCTCCCATTCTTAAAAACAAATAAATTTTCATTTTCCTCGCACTATTCACTAAATCTCCTATTTCGTTTTCCCATTTGCTTCATATGCTTCGCCCAGTTTTTTCGCTATTCAGTTTACGACATGGTTTACACGTGAAAAGAACCGATGATTTAATCATTGACTCACGCAATGTGCCTCCTCCCTTTGGTCGACCATCCAGCCTCTTAACGGTAGGCTGTAAGCTAGGAGCAGTTCTTATGCAGTAGTCGTGTTCCTCTTATTTTCGTACATTTCCGGTCGTGCCGATACAAAATTGTAAATTTTATTGATTTTTAGTCGTTACTTCAATCGCATATGTCTGCACACAAGAGCAATGGGCGACCTCAGAAAAATTACTTAATTTTATCAACTTCTTCGATAGTCTTTTTTGTTTGTTTTTTTTTTTATACTCAAGTGATTTTGCTGTCCAGGGGTGCAACAACCTAACTTTGTGAGTAGGTGCTCACAGAGCATATGTTTATCGATGACTGAAAACAAAACAAAACAGGATAACAATTTTTTTGAAAATTGCACGCCACTTTTAAACATATTTATTTTTATTCGATTTACATGACTGTTCAATTTTCATTAATTTTTAGACTGTCTAAATATGGTCTTACGATAATTAAACCTTCGGTGGGAAGTGAGTGGGTGTCCTGATTGGGCCTCCCGTTTCTGCGTCCCGGGTTGCTGCTTGCAAAAATGTAGCTTATGTCGAATAGGAAATCGAAATTTCGTAATGAAATAAATTTGTTCACGATATTTATATGGCGATATTAAAATTATAAAATACACATTCGAAATTGAAAAATCAAGAAAATACTTTGATTCATCTGCAAGTTCAGAATAAATCTGAACACAGCTCAGTCGCGCCAGCAGGTACTTATTACTAAAATGATTCATTTTTTCGGCTTATATATGCGTATGTATACATTTTTTATACATAACAGCGAAAACCGATAACAGACGGTCAGCTGTTTTTATTGAGCGCTCTATCTGCCGATGTAAACTGCGATCGTGACACACAGGATCAGTATTAATAAAAATATAATATTTATGAAAAACTAATTACATATTGTTACGGTAGATAAATCTCAATTTAAAAAAGAGAAAAAAAGAAAAAAGAGAAAAAAGAGAAAAAAAAAACTTTCCATAGTACTGGAGAGCGCTTTAAATTTCAGTTATAAAAGATTCGCATAGGTTCTCAAACTTTTTCGCTTTTAGAAAAAAATTCTCTACCTACAGAGAAAACAGACGAGAAAAGAAAAATTCCTGCGGAATCTATGTTGCTACCTATGACACGAAAGTGTTTCAAGTGCAGCATGTGTAATTTCTCATCTATATTGTTGAAAACAGATTCAAAATCCAGCTAGCTATGAAACCTTCGATTGAATTTGCTCAATGGGCAAGATCTAATTGAGCTGATCTCAGCTCAGCCTCGCGTTTGGGAATTTCGCTATTTCGGTAATTTCGACTGCGACGCGTAGCATCATTGCAGCTCTAACCCCATTGCTTCTTACGGAATTGCATCGGTAAGTATTATTCACGTGACTTCATCCGAATTAATTCAAATTGCTCCTTCAACTTCCAGTCGGCTCCGATACTAATTCTTAGTCTCGTTTGTTTAAAGTAAAGTAAGTCCCATGGATATCCTTGACATAAGGGTTATCATGGATTGTAAAGTTAAGTTTTCCATAATGGTACAAGCCCAACGGCACTAATAAGCGTAGGGAGGCCAGTGTTCCTTTCTACCCTGGGATCCGCCTTTACTTTCCCAGATTTCTCTGGTATAACCAATATTCAATTTCAGATATAGACCTGGGGGCGATTCAGATCTGGAACGAGACAAGTCTCGATAACCGATGACATCTCTGCTTTGGTAGCCAAACGAAAAAAAACAAAAAACAACAAACCATAACCGATCCGCAATTATATTTCGTTACATGTATTCTTCATTTTAGGCTAGTAACTTCGTACAATTAATTTCGTTGAATGAACGGTTTTATTTATGTAATTATTTACGAAAAGGAGGCGCAGATCATTAATTTCTAAAATGAAAGTGAAGTCTAAAAATAAGGAAAATCTGAATCAACATTAGAAGCAGAAAACTTATCTAATCACGCCCAAATGCTGGTGTCGATTATTAATGTTCCCGCATGTGTAGCAAAATAATGGTCTACTGAAATCTACCATCCTTAAGAACAACAATATAATTCAAAACGACTTATTCCTTATTCCAAACCTTGCTGATTTCCAATTATTCTTCTTCTTCTTCATCCGCCGTCTCCGTTACGAAGCGTGGCGATCAACGCGGCAATGTCTTTTCTAGACATGGCAGATCTGAACATTTCAATGGGTGAACAGCGGAACCAACGATGAAAATCATTTGTCCACGAATTTTGCGGGCGCCCTTTTAATCTTTTGCCCAAACCTTCCATAATGAGACGTAAAATCTCATATTTTTGGCTTCTCATGATGTGGCCTAGTAGTTTACTTTCCATTAAGGAAATGTAATAATTCCGGGCGTTTATTGATTCTTTTGAGGACTTCTTTATTAGTAACTTTTAAGATCCACGGAATTTTCAGCATACGCCTATATGAATATAATTCAAAGGCCTGTATACTTCTTTCTGATGAAGCATCTAACGTCCAACTCTCGTTGCCATACAGTAAGACCGAGAAAACGTAGCAGCGCAGAATTCTAATTCGTAATCCAAGATTTAATTCCCTTCTGCTGAGCATTTTTATGAGCACTGCTCTCGATTACTCGCAATCGGATTTCTTTCTTACAATTACAGCTGTCATCGAAAAAGGTACCTCCAGGTGTATCTAATTGATTTGACCTGTTCTAGTTTTGTCCCATCTGCTTTTATCATTCATTATACAGGCTTCTTAGAGAACACTATTACTTTTGTTTTGTGAGCCCATAAGCTTTGTTATAGTCTATCAGTTTGTTCATTATTTTTTGCAGTTCCTCCTGACTATCAGCTATAATGAGACAGTCATCTGCGTATCGAATATTATTAATTGTGACTCCATTCACCTTGATCAACCCGTCATCCTCATCAAGCGCCTCTCTGAATATTGCTTCGGAATATAAATTGAAAAGCAGAGGAGACAGTATCGCTTTCGAACTCCTTTTTTAATTTCTATATCCTCCGATGTTACGCTTTCGATTCGTATCTCAGCCGTTTGCTTCCAGTATAATTCACATATTATGCGCAAGTCCTTCCTGTCTATAGGGATACCCTCTAAAATTTCCATCAATTTTCCATGTTGCACACAATCGAAAGCTTTATGGTAAGAAACGTTTTAATCAGGAAGCCTTTACCCGGAAGAATTTCACTACAATTTCGGTACACTGGATCATTCTCGTTAGGTGGATGTTACACTTTCGGTATTAGCTGAATCGTTTGCAAACACCTCCGAAAGTTAGACATTTATATTTGCTTGGAATTTCGACTTGACAACACACTGATTTAAAAAAGCTCTTTTCAGAGATATGGTATATTTCGTTTGCTTTCAGTACTATCCGAGCAAAATGTTTAAGTGCTCGTTCACTGACAGTGTTGAAAATTTGTTGCCGTTAACTTCACTCAGGTGCATAGTATGCGTCTGGAATTCACCGCTTTCGCTCCGACATATTTTCTATTAACATCTTTTCCGTTAGCGGTTATTTCCGGTTTGTAATTAAACGTGATGATTAATCGATTATTTTATTTAATTACATCGATATAAAATCACAGTCGCAGATGATGCTGAAATGTTATAGTGTAATTGGTGCGCATCGAGTTTTGTATGCTTAAACTAATTTATAGTAAATCAGTAAACAGAACACGTAAGTGTGTGCAGAACTATTTCTTACGCTGGAATATCATTATCATACTATCTCATCTTTCTAGTATATTTGTGTACGGGGTTGCCTTGTGCTAAGCTAATTCTTCGCGCGCGAGGATTTTTTCTTCTTTACCTAATAGTATGGTTTTCTTCTTTTATACTAGCTGTGTAACCTTACTGAAAACTAGAGCGTAATAGCCACCGGTTCTAGACAGACTGATCGAAGGAACGTTATTAAGGGCGAATCTCATTTGCAACTTAAATCAAGTAACGCTGCAAGATGGCTGGTCGCAGCAGTAGTCACCTTCCACAGTTAATGGTCGAGGTGAGTGACAAAGATCAATGACTAGAGAGAGTTACTGTCCCGTTTACGACGATGGCATTCGTGCTTCTTTTTAGTGGCGGGGTGGGGGGGCAGGTTAGAAGCGTGCCATTCAAAGAGTCAGTTAGTGCTTGCGATCTCATTGAAACTGCCGCGAATGTCTACTTCCGAATTATAAGAATCACCTTTTCTCGCTGGTCGCCGGTGAAGAGTGTTCTAGTGGAACTGGAGGAGCCTCATAAGTGATCGAATGCAGCGGAGCCGCATCTACACAAAATGCGTCATCTTTGCTTTTCCTCTCTGCCTTTTTGTCCCTCCTATTCCATCTATCCGCACATAGCTAAATTATTTTCCTTCACTTTTTCCCGGGTAATTTGTCTACAGTACCCGCGGACTTCAAAATTATTCTACGCCAACGTCTCCCAAGTCCCCGCGTCTAAAATTATTACCCTACAAACCTCTTTATTCGATTCAAGGATTGAATGGTCGGGGTTTACTGTTGACGATCTTTCTTTTCTTTATGACGTATACTTGTTTAGTCAGTTTGTTCACCTCTTCGATCCCTGGGATTTCTCTAAATATCTTCAAATTAACTGGCCTGTTTCGTTGTTGTTATTTTCTATACTATTACTTTTTTCACCAACTTCTAATCTTGACTCCAATTGTAATAAAAAGGCATTTAATGTAACGTTTAAATTCGATTTCGTAATTGACACCCGTCTCTCACTGCGAGTTTTTTGGTGCTCGCACATGAAACATACAGGGTGAGGTGTATTATATATATTCTTTACGAAGATGCTGATAACAAAACATGGATTAAATTATAATTAACGGCATTCGTAACACAAAGAATAGTTATAACTTGGCATTTTTTATTAGCGCGTCGAAAGACGATATCCCCAATGGGGCTACTAGCAATAGTCAGATTTTCGCTTATGAAACAATTCGGCAACATTTCAAGTCTGCCTATATTCGTGCAACGATCAAATTTAAAACAGAATTTATAAGCTATTATCGCCATGCTTTCACAGTCCGCAACTAGTAGTCGGAATTAATTTAAATAAATAGTTTGTGATATAGCCGTTTTGTGAATGTATCTGTCGATTTAATTTGCACGACGTGACCGAAAAACTAATATCGAACGAGCTTTATCGCATACCGTATGTAACGTGGAAAAAGTACAGTTGTGTAACTTGAATTATTAGTTATTCTTACGTCCGGGGGTAATAACAGTTATACGAAATCTGTAACACTTTTGCGTCGTGTGAGACATTTAATTTTGCGAAAAATATTATCGAAGCCGATTTTTCTATAAGAATCACACATCTGGGCTCCATAGAGTGTCTCCATGGCGAGGCTAAAAGTATGAGTCATATATATATATACATATCATTAAGTCGACCGTTGCAATTGACTATTCCTTGCAAAATTAAATAAATGTCTTATAAACGCAAAAGCGTTACAGATTTCGTTACGGAATTTTCAAATTATCCTCGGCGTAAAAAAAAAAAAAAAAAAAAAATGAAAGTCCTTACTTTATATGTACACACGTGTATTATATTAACGCATATCGTTTCTTGTTTTTCTATCGCATTGCATCTATTAGTGCTTTTGCGCAAATATTATATTATAGGAAATTTTAATTATACCGTTGCGCGCAAGATGCAAATAATATGTTAATCTGTATATATTAACGACACGCCGAGGTTACGTCGTCTTCGAAAATATTATTTCATTAATATGTAAAAAAAAAACAAAAAAACAAAAAAAAAAAAACAACTCTTTGAATTTGCGGGAAATTCCTTTCCAACGGAATAAATTGTCAATTTTTTTTCTTTTCAAAGTCCACCGTGGTGGGAATGTTGATATTAAAAAAAGATAGAGAAAGAAAGAAAAAAAAAGTAGAAAGTACACCCACAAACGTTGTGTATGAGTGCACGGAACGACAACTCCTGCAATATTCGAGTTTCCCCATCTCTGACCCGACTCTTAAATATGCAACAACCGGTTCGGATTTCTGCATTTCGATCGTTCGCCTTGTTCAACGTCTTCCCGGGAACGGCCAAGCCCCGCCGCAACGTCCGAATCTGCCTGATGGCACAGTTGATCAGCGCGCAGCGGCAATGGCACTATCTGTCTTTGCTGGCTGACGCCGCTCGCTATTACACTTTATTACCGTGTCGGCTAGAAGCCGCATCTGCGTCCGAAGTTGTGTCGTATTTATCCACATATTTTTCTCATGCCATTTTTATCGAAATTAATCGGGAATGATAATGAGGATAAACAGGAAATCTGGACGATGACGACAGAAAGCTGTAAATATTACCTCCGCGTCTTGGACTGTTCCGTGCACTGCGCTAAAATCTCACCAGAGCCTCTCCTCAATAGCAATCGGAAGATAAGGAAAAACACGGGGCCATATTCGACTAGGCGCCATCTCTTCGTAGGCCATCCGCGCACTACCAGTTCTTCTCTGATTAATTCGCCATCATCCGAGAACGTTGGCGCGCGTAGGTTGCACCCCGGGCAACAGGACCTGATAGCGTCAGATTAAATGATCATCGAGTTTTACGGCGCCTGCTGCTGCTGCTGCTGCTCTACAAATTAATAGTAATTCGTCGCAGCCATTCGGCGAACGACGATATTTTCGTCGCGAGACCCGCTTTTTTATCGCGCTCTCACGCTTTATTGGAAATGTGTTATATTTCACTGTTTAAATGGATTCCGCCGTGCTACGATTTCCTGCAGTGTGAACTTTCAATCCGAATCGGCATTGGAAGGAAACTTTTTTTTTCTCTTTTTTTTTGAGAAGATCGGCGGGCTGTGTTTAACTTGTCCTCTGGCATAGGTTTTGCGCGCAAATAAACTCTATCGGTAACATCTCGCTGTAATAAGTGATTTCGAACGATTGTAAAAAAATTGCGTTGATCCGTGAGATTAACCTCCGTCTACTACTACCTTATCAGGCCCGTGCCCAGAATTTTTAAAAGAGGGGGGGTTTTGAAAATTTTCTTGACACGTTTATTTTATAAATAACGATACATTTTTCACTAATATTCATACTATTAATAATTTCCATCATTTTGATTTACATATATTAATAATTTACCTAAATGAATTACCCTGTATATAAACATTAATAAAAATTACACATATGTTATTGATTATACTCCTAATAAAAAGTTTTTCCTTAAGATATTAATGAAATACCTAAAAATAATATGGAGCATATTTTTTCTTTTCTCTTTTAAAGGTAAGAAAACCCTAAAAAATCATCAATATTTATTTTAAATTTTTGTTTTTTTTCAGATTTCTGTGTATTTATAATAACTATTTCAGTTCTTATGGGGGGTAGCCCCCCCTGTACATGGCCTTGTACCTTATTGACACAGGTTTAAGACAAATGTAAAAGCGGAACGTTTGACAATGATCAAGAACAGTCGTCAAATAAAACCATTTAAAAAAAAAAAAAAAACTTGAAATAACAATTTCCTGTAATAATAAAATCTCTCGTTAAATTATAAAATTAATATTGTAAAAATGTGTTTCTCCTTTCTTTCATCTGTCCATTTGGCACTAGTTTTCTTCTTCGTATTCTCTTCAAAACTCCGGTTTTATTTCTAAACCTCCGTGACGGTCACTTCCTTAAGATTTTTTTTCAACTTTTCGGAACCATGAAATTTAAGGGTATCTATCAAAGTATTCGAAAATCCTTTTTGTTAAAGCCTCCCCATTCTTTTTAAATGACCATAATAGCTTAATCTCCTTTTTTTCATTGTGCTAATAATATCTTCAGTATGTTCATTACTTCCTTATTACTCCTTTTTTTCCATATTTCTTTATCAAACCTCGGTCCCAGAATTTTGCGTACCATTTTTCTTTCCTTCATTCTGATTTGTTCCAGTTCTTTGCCTACATTCATTGCTAGGCACTCCGAGGCATACAGACATTCCGGTTTAATTACCGCATTATAATGTCTTAATTTAAATTTTATGGATATCGATTTTTTATTATATATATATAGGTACATATATTTCTTATCAATTGGAAAACTCCATTACTCTTCCTTGGTTAGCTGTTTTATCTAACGCGTTTGTTTGTATAAATTCGATTAGGCATTTGAATGGGCTGACTCTGTTTATACGTCCTTTAAGAATATTTATTTGTTCTATTGAATCTCCGATAAAATCGTCAAGTCGTCCGCTAATGCTAGGCAATCAACTTCTCCATGTTATCCTTCTTTCTACCTATTTGAATCTTCTTGATACCTTTTTCGTCTAAATTCTTCCGCCATTATAACCTTTTCTAAAATACAGTTAAACAGCAATGGAGATAATCCGTCTGCTTGTCTCACGCCTGTTTCAATTTTGAACACATGCGATAATTCTCCTCGAAATTTTACTTTCGACTTTTTACCGTGTAATGTTCGTCTTATTACTGCGATAAGTTTATCATCTACTCTAAATTCTTCGAGAGTATCAAACAGAGCCAAAGAATGAAGAAATACTGGAGTGAAAGGAAGAGGAAGAAATAGCAATTCGAATAATAATTGTAAAAATGTTCGGATTATTTCGTGTATTAATATCTTCCGTCCGATATGGGAAGAGTATTTATGTTAACACGCGTAAAACAAATGTGACAAAGTTTCGACAATGACACAATCAAAAATATTAGACGATTGAGAATGTACCGCTAATCCAGGGACGCCGCATGTTCATTATTTTTATGCCCTCGCAGATGACACCGCGAATCTTTACTAATTCATATAGAAATTATTTCCATTGATTTATATTATCGCGATGTTATTATTCCGAAATATGCTCAAGAACTAGACACCGATATTTCTTGAACGTTCGACCGGTGAAAAGACAATGGGGGAAACGAATACTCAAATATTACGACAGTCACCGAATAGTGGAATAAAAGCGAAATTGTAACTGTTAATGGTAGTGATCCAAAGCACGTTAAGTTATGCTTTCGATAGGTCTCTATTTTTGGACTGACATTGCAATTTTTTTTCTTTTACCGTCCCGTATTTTAGCTAACAAAAATAAACGCTCCGACTGGCAATATGACTACTTCGTACCACGGGCTGTTAATGAGTGGGAACTTTCCGAGAAAAAACCAAAATTCATACGAAAAAATATCGATTGGATCTATCTTCTTTTCTTATAAAATCCTTTCCGATCCCGAAATTTCGGAATTGATCTCAGCTGGGATAGGCGCTCTCGCAATAGTCCGTGACGGATGGTCTATTTAATCCCGGATTTCGAATGCCTCTCACCACGTGTTTACCGCTATTTTTATTAATTTTACATATTTTTACTTTAGCTGTTTTACTCTGTAATGTATGTCTTACCGTATGTACTTTATCATCTGTATTACAGAATCAATACTGCATAGAAACAATGTAGTTGGAGGAATTTTTTTTTGTTAACATGACAATGTGACATATCTGTAACGTACCGTGTTCGACCGTCTGCAAAAACCGCATAAAGAATTACTATGGAGCCCTTGTGCGGCAATGTAACTATCTGTCACGTACCATTTTTCGTCGAATTTTGAAGTATATAATAAATATATCGAAAAATTTTAGTTTTGTTTTTTTTTTTTTTGCAATTCCAAAAAATATACATTTATAAATTTTCAGCAACTAGACTTATAAAGGGTTAAAATTAAAACAAATTACACGTATCAGTCAGGTGAAAAACTGACTTTTCTGAATAGAATCATCGACTTCAATTATGCGACAAATTACTATTAATCGCAGTATAGTTTACCAAAATTAAATTAATTTAATTTTAATTAAAAAATACTCAGAAGGTTTTTTTTTTGATAAAAATAAGCCTAAAAATATGTTGTACGTATCAGAAGTATTAACCTACAAAACAAATGAACCGCTGAACAATTCATTAACACCTATTTCATCGAAATCGCAACTTTATATTATATACATATGTATATAATTTTTCGAATAATTTTTAATCATAATTTGAATATGAAAAACAAATTTAGATACACATTGTCTTCCATCATTTTAATAAGTGTTTTTTAAGACGATAGCCAAACAGAGAGACATTATATGTATTGTTAACGTTTAATCTGAGAATCTGCTTAATATTATGTTTGAGCTTATTTAACCAGACAGACATGATCACCTTTTTCGTTTAATCGTTTCCAATCATCTAACACGAATTATTTATTAGTATGCAGACAAAGAAACTTACCGATATTACATTATTGGTTATTACTTACTTGGAGAGGGAATCTAGAATATTATGCTCAGTTAGTTACCATTGGGAAATTACGATAGACAAATGAAATTAATTTCACTCACCACCTCTCGAAATGAAGATTTCTCATTTAAATTCCGAATTACTACCGTAGCGTGTAGTGCGTTAGGCAGGAGCAGAAGTTGGTTCAAATCCCACTGCTGCATATTGAAAATTAATTCCTCTTTTGCTTTGTTGCCTTAATATTCACAGTTAGCGAGCGCCAAAAATAAAAAAAAAAAAACAAAAAAAAAACGAATAAACGAAGAAACAAAAAAGAAAAGGATCCGGTCAAAAATTATACTGCAGAAGCGATAATTAATCGCGCGTTATATTCGAATTTTACAGCACGATGATGAATCAGTGACAGAGAGAATAAGCAAAACTATAATAATTCGACGAGTGCTTAAAAGCTACCTTAATTTATTAGAGTTGCGAACTTTTAGATTGGTAACGCGCTTCCAGGAAATGTCTTATTCGAATTATTAACTTGCAGACATTAATAGTATCGTTAATATAGTTTAGCAATAAAATCGTCGTCGCACCGATTGGACTCAAGGTTTCGCGGTATTTTAATAATTATTCAAGTTCACTTCGAAGTACCCTAACCGGAAATAATATTTCCGAATTATACTGGAGGAAGCGTCAGTACGAAGTGAGCGAATGAAATAATAAATGTGTGCGCAGGAAGTCGGAAGGAAGAGTGAAGTATTACGTACAGCGAAGCGAGACAAGTATTATCGTTGGCAAACTAACTGCTTGTGAAATATTTGCGGTCGCGAAAATATTCATTGCCGTCGTGTAAGATATTATCTTTAAATATCCGCTTCGATGTCCACCCTGTCGACCAAAGTCGACCTAAGTAATTATTAAATGAAAAAATAAACGTTTTTTCCCCTCTGCTACGCATGCGCACTCGTTACTTGCGAGCGTGTTTGAATTCATAATTTATTGTATAATTTGGAATCATGATACTAAATAGCAATTTTATCGCGTAAAATCATGCAAGTAACGTTTTCCAAAAAAAAAAAAAACTAGCGAACGGCTGTCAAGCGTATTCTACGCCCAATTTTATTTTCCAAATTTCGCTCGATTCTTCAAAAACCGTTTAATAAAAACACAAGTTCAGTCAAGCATGATGTTTCATGGGCCCAGGATGTTACTGCGTATGAAAAACTTCAAGATAACCCCGTAATATTCGCATAATACACTAAATTCGAAACAATGAAATCTGATGTTTTGCACCGCAAAGGAGGGCAAGGACACGCCATTTTTCGAGCTTTTTGGAACTTTTCGCCAACTTTGGAAATTTCGTTAAGGAAACGAAGTATCGTTCCCGACAAATAACAATCGTTCTATCAATATATGTTATACGCGCAGCAAAAGAAAAGAATATTTGTTTCAAAAATTTCGCTTCCGGCGCTCCGAATAGGCTCATGTCCAGAATTTTGAGGAGGGATTGAGAATCTTCTTCGTATATTTATTTTATAAATAGTACATTTTTCACTACTATTCATACTATTAATACTTTCCATAATTTTTAATTAATGTATTAATACTTTCCATAATTTTTAATTAATGTATTAATAATTTACATAAATGAATTACCCCGTACATGAACATTAATAAAAATTACACATATGTTATTGATTATACTGGTAATAAAAAATTTTGCATAAAATATTAATGAAGTACCTAAAAATAGTAGCCTAGTGGTTAAGGTGCTTGGCTACCAAATCAGAGATCACGGATCCATATCGCTCCCAAGTTTGTATCTAATCTGAAATAATTGGGTACCGGAGAAATCTGGGAAAGTAAAAGCGGCCCAGACAAAGAAACTAGCCCCAGTATTCTCCTTAGATCCATTAGGCTTAGTGCCATTATGGAAAGCTTAACTTCACAATCCATGTGATACCCTATCAAGGAAATATGGGACTTGCCTTACACTTTTTCCTAAAAATATGGAACATATTTCTTCTTTTTTCCGTTAAAGGTAAGAACAGAACATCCTAAAATATCATCGATATTTATTTTAAATTTTAGATTTTTTTCAGATTTTTGCGTATTTATCATGGGGCGGGGCGGCGGCGGGGGGGAACTCCCAAAACCCCCCCATGGACACGGCCTTACCAAATCCTATTCTAGTATACGGCGTTGTTTATTTGAGCTGCGTAAAATCATCTGCGTTTATTTCTGGATCTTTGTTATATTTAGTCAATTGACTTTTCCGGATTGTAGCGTTATTGCTCACTTGTAATTCTGTGGAAATATAAGAATTCTTATCGTCATAATATTTAACAGACATCTATCTCTGGTGCAGATGATAAATATTTTTTTCTTGTTACATTATTACCGTGTTTAATATATTTACGAGTCCAGCAAAATTGTCGGTCTTGTTTTTAAGAGATAGGTCTGCTATCAACTATTGTCTAATGCGATTTTTCACAGACACTGTAAACATAAATTCTCATTATTTCCCGGCGGATTTTACATAAATAATACTGCACTCTTATAGAGATGTTCATGTAAAAATGTATTCAATTTTTTTTCCAATTTTTGAATTTGTAAACTATTTTAACTGGAATTTTTTGAAGATTTTCAATATATTCTTGAATAAACGTTGTACTCTGTTAATTAAAGCCGATTTTTAGTGAACTTCTCTAGATCTCCAACGCGTTGAACCTGATTGTAAAAAATCAGTGATGGAAGTGCGTGTAAAATTAGTTACAAAGTCGTGGAAACGAAGCTTCTTTATCATCTCTTTTTAGTATCGGATATTTCCTTGGAGGACCCACCACAGCAAAAAAGCTAGAGGATACTTTTAAAGTCGATGGAACATGTTTTGATTTAGACTTAATTACTAAATATTTGTTGATCAGCCGATTAATGTCAAATGAACTGATGGATTTATATGAAAATTTTACGATGAAATTATTACTAGAAGCCGGATTAGTATACAAAAATACACATTCAGTACCACTCCGGCTTTTTATTGTTTTTTGGACCGCGGTAGGCCAAGTCTCTGCTGCGACGCGCCGTATGAGAAATACATATACATATATTTATATAATGTATAGGTTTATATCATATATAAATGAATGTTATACATACATTACTAGTTTAATGGTTTTAACGTTCTAATGTCCTAGCTAATTTATAACCGAAAAATGTTCCGCCTACTATACACCTAAATGATTAAAACCGTAAAAAGGAATAAAATATTAATAATGAGCATAAATAAAATTAGCCGGAGACAGTGGAAATAAAAAATGTGAAAGATTTCAGCATTGGAAAGTTTTATATTTTTTCCGATTTAATCGGCTCATTAAAATGTTGCTCGTCAGTGGATCAGGATACTTTTTCCGAATTCATCGCTAGTGCGGCCTGTCGAAATTGACAAAAAATTTTAAACGACCCGTCGGCTTAAAACGTTGCGCACGGTTGCTGATAATCCGATGGCATTCATTATCTTAATTACTATATTGAATTATCGCTTAGGTTGGCCAACACACATATTAATGAAACACATTTTTTTAATTACGAAACGTTCATGCGTACACATTTTTCCTCAATGTATTTTGTATTACAATTTTCTTAATACCAGATAATGTATAAAACTGTCGGGCTGATGCAGAATAAAACGCTTAAATTGGCCATAGAAACAATGCCATCTTCACCTAACCATGTAAATCAGGTTGAAGGAGCTGAGGAGTTACCGGTTAGTTATTATTTTTTTGCAAAAAATGTTCGGACAAAGAATTCTTAAAATGCAAAGCACAGAGCCAACGTCCTACTAATAATAGACAAATAATAACATTTCGATGCATAATAAATATTGGGAGAATATAAAAAGATCCCATTATTACTTGACAGCTATCAAAGACTATATAACACGTATCAGTAAAATATTAAAGCTCCAACCTATAGTACACCGGATTCAAATTTGATAACACCAATCTATGCGCGGATGTTGATTTAAGAACATTTCGCAATAATTTATATTATAAACGAACAAATATTAAATAATGTAATACAAAGATAGTGAATTCGAAATCATTTACACGGGGGGTGGATCAATAAAAGAAGATGGGACAGGTATGTGTCGCAGCGGCATATAGTAAAAGTAAAAATTCAACTTCTAATGGGAAGCGAAATAGTGGACAGAGCTGTTAGAAAAATAAATCTAAATAATATAATGGAAAAGTTTAAAATACCATGAATTGAATATAAAACCGAAACATATTGAGCAGATTATAAATGATGAATGGCAAACACAATATGAAAAATAGCGAAATGGCTTAACAAATTTAACCTTAAGATTAACGAAACTAAATCTAATTATATGATATTTAATAAAAAATATACTAATAGACCATTAAATTTAGAACAGTACGGTTTAAAGATCAACTATGTAAAACAAATAAAATACTTGGGAGTAATAATAAACAGTAATTTAAAATTTTATGAACATTTTAATTACATTCAAAATAAGCAAATTCATAATAATATTTAATAAGTTGTATAATAACCAAAATTGTATAAATTATAAAAAAGAAGTTACGTTGTATAAAAGTATTATTTTACCTAACATACTTTATAATAGTATCATATATGTAGAAATGTTAAAAACTAAAAAATTTCAAAAGATGTTAAAAAGCTTTCTCAAAGGCTTATAGCTATAAAAATGATTAAATCATATAGAACAATCAGTTATTTGTCGGCCATAGTTATAGCTGGTATTATTAAACCAATTGAATATGAAATACAAAAACATTTAAGCTCGGTGGTCGCAATTAAAAATAATATTAATATAGAGCATCCGTTCAATAACGTAATATATAAGACACCATTTTTTAAATATGAGGATAAACTAATTAAAGTAAAACAAATGAATAAATTTATGGATAAATTTTATATAAATAAATTTCAAGAAATATGGAATATAATTATAATTGAATAACGTATCAATTTTTCCAAAGTATATAATAGATAGATTTAAAAATAATCAATATACGCCAAATTTTTTTAATGTTCAATTTATAACAGGTCACGGTCTATTTAAGGTATATTTATATAAATTTAAGATATAATATGTAATTTTAGAGATGATGTTTTTCATATCCTACAAGGATGCAATTATAATAAAAATAATAATAATAATAATAATATACTCGGTAATTATGATATAACACAACTTGTTCAAAATTATTTTAATGAATTTAATAAATTTACAATAGAAGAAATAAAATTCCGGAAAAATAATGTACATTTATATTAAGTAAATAGTAAAAATATATGTAGAAATTGTAAAAAAAAAACAAAAAAACAACAACTGTAAAATGGTAATTAATATAATACGAAATACTTAATTGGATGGGTTATATTAATTCCGTTATTATAATGAATCAATATTTTTATTAAATAAATGTACCATACCCGAAGTTTCGGAAATAGGGGGGAAAGAAAAAATGAAAAACTTAATTAGAAAGAAATACTTCGAAATACCAAAAACCATACAGAAGAAGACGTGGTTTATAAATAAAATGGGTGCAGAAGTTATACGTTATATATGCCGAATACGTATACGGTTACACAAGAACTCCGGAAATATTACATAAACTAGAATATCGAGTAATTTACGCGAATGCGGAGAGATTATTGGCTCAATTGAACACATTATTTAGCAACGTGATAATGACCGTAGAACAGATTTTAAAAAAAAAGATTTTTACCATTTTATAAGACCATGCCAATAAACAGATTATGCGAGAACCAGGAACCTCTTTACATTCTGTAAATTATATAAAATGTAATTTATTTTAATTATAAAAAATAAATAAATAAAAAAAAAAAAAAAAATGACCAGATGGCGAAAGCTAGGCGCAGAAGGGGAAAAAAGTAATGTACTAATTTACGACATCATCCGATTGATGTAATAATGTCGGCAATGAAACGCCACTTCTTCTTCAGCAAAATGTGTTACGACTGTTCCTTAGACGATTATGTATATACCTTTTGGGTAATAATTTAACGGATCAGAGTGAAGAAGCGGGAAAATTGATAAAATATATTTCGAATTTTACAACTGATTCGAACACCGTACTACTATTGGGGGGGGGGGGGGGAACTCACTAGATTAACATGTTCAGTCGCACAATTTAATCGGATGGATTGGTGGCGGTGTAGCGTAACTATAACCGGATTCTCAATTATCGTTAATATTTAATCATTTTTTACAAATTGTAGAAAAAACTCGGCGAAATAGTGATAAGTAATCAGTTGGCGGTAAAGCGGTGTTTTAAAGTTAAATGCTGCGCCATTTCTGCGAGCCATGATTGGCGTCCGAAGAATAATTTTAATAGCGCCGATGAGCACAAATTAATGGATGGTGCGATAATTTCTTTTTTCATTTTGACGTGCGATTTCGATGATACTGTGTAACGGACAGCGGTTATACAATGATCAGGTTCATCGACAGCAATAAATTACAGTTTGCTCAAATGAATTAGAGCGCCGCCGCGTTCAGATAATTAGAGGCCTCTGCTCACTTGTTGCGATATTTGTCCATCGAGCGTGGAAAATGTTTTTAATATATTAATTTATCGCGAAGAATATATAGTGATTGTGCTGCACTGGTCGCCGGCATATCTGTAAAAGCATAAATCATCGACTTCTGGAATGCGATTTTTATTTATCGGCAAACTCGTTCATCTCTGTTTACTGGCATCATCATGTTGCCGTCACCGTCTGTGTTTAATCTTTCAGTTTTATTTATGACCTTTTAAGAAAAGTATACTCTTTTAATAATTTTCTTTTATTCAGTTTCGCGCCACCGATTGAAAACATTTTAAGATGATTCGATAATTATTGGACTAGGGCACACGCTTTATAGAAAATTATTATAACTGTTAATTATTAATTGTTTCGCAGTGTCTTTTAAAAGGTTTGGCACAGCTGCGCCCTTCCGAGAAAGATGATTGGCTAATTCGAAGAGCAATTTAGCAAAGTTGGACAATGGCAACCCTGACAAATAGAACTAATAAGTTATCATCGCTATCTCTACATCGTTTAAAAATTATTCGAATGACCCTAATGCAGCTTTTTATTCGTATAGATATATATCCTTTTTTTAAATTCTATTTGAAAGATGTTTCCGTTTTTTTCGGTAACTTTTGTTATTATTTGTTAATCTATAACGAAATGTATCGGAAAATGAAAAAAAAAAAATTGAAGTAGGTTAAACTTGAAATGAATTATTAAAGTTGCGACGAATAAGTTTTTTACGACGTAGTGAAGGATTTAGGGTCCGTGAGACGTCCCCTGAGACAGCGGCAAAATATTAGTGGCGCCAAAATTTTACAGGCTGTAAAATTTAAATAAAGGTAAAACTTTAAAAACGGATTTAGCTTAGTTTTGCTATGAACGCTGAGATGTGTATAATAATATTAGAAATAATTACGACGCCGATAAAAATTATTTAGTGACCGGAGATTTTTCCCTGTCCGAGAGTTAAAATTTTATGGAAATTGAAAAACGCGACCGAAACATAATAAATGAATAAATTTCGGTAAAATATTTAAAATAATCGCTAACGAGTTTAACAAAAATAAGTAATTATATTAAATTGTTAAACAAAAGAGGTTTAAGGAAATTTCAAGTCCACTACAATTACATTTCTAAAACTGAATTGTTTGTTTTTTTTTGTATTGTTAATGGGTAATAGAAAGCTAAGATTCATTGTACTTAGTATCTATACAGAACATATCAGGTGAAAGAGATTACATGTTATGCTTTGAAAAAGAGTGGTCTCCCTGGGGAATACTTGATACATTGAGCTTCATTGTGGAAGATACAGAATAGAAACATAATAAACGATCTGGATAAATTACAAAAAAAAAAAAAAAAAGCTAAATGAATGCCCAATTTTAATCATTGTTTCGAACGTAATTTTAGATCGTTTCAATGCTGCTAATAAAAAAATTCAGGAATCACAGGTCGATTTATCAGCCGCTTTCGCAAAATTCTTTGGCTTCCATTCTTTGGAGATACGGGAAATAAACAATTTTCTCAATACGAAGCAAAAGCTTTAACTATCTGGAGTCCAAAATTATTATTGTTACGGCATAGTTGTAGAAAAATTCAAAAACTTCAACTGGATAAAAATGCAAAAAAAAAAACACCTTCTACATATAAATGTTCTTTTTTTTCTGTTCTAATTTCACAATAATTCTCGCAGTTAGTAAATAAGGCCGCTGGAAATTTTATTCGCCCAAAATTCAATTTTACAACTAAAAGTTATTTTCTAAACCTCGTAAGTTTTTATCTTGTTTAAGTGCGTAAAAATATTCACAAGGAGAAGTCTACTTTCGATCTGAAATCACAAAACTTAAACGTTCGTAGCATTTTACCTATTACTGTGACAATTTTTTCTTTCTCATGATAAACTTTAAAAAAAAAGGCGTATTTAAAACTAACGTTCACTCGGTTTATTCGTCAAATAAGTTTATACCTGTGCGCGCGGACAATAAATATTCGTATTTAATTGATTACAAATTTTCGAAATTTCAATTTTCTTTCAAATGACAAATTACTTCGTTAGATTTTTACGGACCACGCTGTTTAGCCACTTCGAACACTAACAGGAGGAGGGAAAACATATTTCGAACAGAAATCCGAATAGGCCTATCGCAAATATAACGCGACAGGTAAAAAATCTGATAATTACCGTTCTAATAAACGGGAGCGATAGCTATTTTTAGATGACGTCCACTATTCGATTTATGCGTTCGTGCATTTAAACTTTCGTGTCTTTAGTACTCAAAGATGTATTCTTTACAATTTTCTTTTCGAACGCGTGTAGTGCAATTATAAGGCAGAACCGAAGAACCATTGCTTCATCGACGGATTATTTCTTCTTTCGGAGCGGTTACTCCTCGGTCGCGCCCGGTCTCTTGGTTTTGTCGTTTCTTTGTTGCGCAACTCTCACAGTTAAGAAGGTTCCAAACCGGCTGATTATTAAACAGACTTCGGAAATTGCAGGGAACATGATGATGAACGTTTCGTGAACTATAGGGGTGTTAGCGTTGCTAATCACGGATGAATTAACCTAGTAAAATTTAAGTTCGTTCATCAAAAAATCCGTCAATATAAATGAACCGAATGAAAAAAGAAATACACCGGAAATAAACAGATTGACTTCTCTCGCTTCTACCTTTTCACTGACCTAGGGCCTAGGAAATTATGACTAATTTTTTTCTTATATTATTATCGTCCGTTTTTGTTGACTTTTTTCTGTTTTCATTGATGTTAAACGCAACAACTAATGTGATTTTATATACTATAGAAATTGTAACACATGAAAATGTAACGTTTTTGAATCACGACGCTTATAAAATACTTATTTATAGCGCTGTAACTCTATTGACTCTTTTGTAAGAATAACAATTACAGAAGACTTCATAGTACACGAGTCCTCTCCGTGACGAGAAAACTGCGTTTTTAGAATAAAGCCCAAGCGTGATGTATATCTCGGTATTAGAACTGGTCGAGTAATACACAATATTCGCGCGCTAAGTGGAATTAAAGAAAATATTGCGTATAGGATTCCGTTGGCAGAAAAGATGACATAGTTTATCCGCAATCCAAAACTAAATCATGTGTGACCTGTATCAGTTCTGATCTTCTATCAAACTGTCGTGTGAATTAGTGATGTGTAAGGTGACGAAGAGAACGTAACTAGAAACTAGTTCCATCCCTGAAATAGTCGTTCATTTCAAGCGACAACGCGTATTTATGTTACTTCGTTACTCCTGTTACTTTTGTGTCCCAGAAATGAGAAGTAATCCCCATTATAACTAAAACAACTGACTGCCACTATGTAGGTAGTCTTGGAACCGAATGAATGAAAGAAACGAGATTAACTATGCAATAATATCAGACGGTGATTAGATTACAAGAATTAAATAAATAAATAAATTACAAGAATTAAATAAATAAATAATCGCTAATAATCACGTGGAAGGCAATGGCAAATCACCACGTACAACATCATATGCGCACGCTAGGTCAGTACACAGCAGACCCACACGGGACTGCACTAGTGGCGCGATAACAAACGGCTACTATCAGTTCCGAATGTAGTCTTGCGTGTGTACACATTCGTATTGCATATAATAATTGCCTGGTACACAGACTACATCGGTACAGCTAAAAATGTACGAATAGGTTGCGCCAACGCGCTATGTAGCGTACGACACCTGAAGAAGAAGAAGAAGAGGTGATTAGAAGCAATTGAAGTATAGATGACGGTGCTCTTATCTTTATTACTCGTACAGTTTTCGTATGTATTTCTCACACTGCTTGCTCTGTTATTGGTCACCACAACTCACTCGTGATCAGATGAATAAAACAATACTATTCCGCTGTAGCTGGCTGGGAGTTCTTCTGTAGTTACAAATTCAGTTACAATAACTGAATAACGTATAATGTCTATATCCATAATAGCTGAATTGTCGTTGCGTATGTATATTATTATCAGTTGGAAACAACATTATTTACATTCCAGTTAAATAAGCACATTACGTTTTCTGGTACCATACGGCGATGATGATGATGTGACTGGCGTCGCGGAGATTGACAACTCTGGAATGTTACACTATCACAAAAAATTTTAACAGCGATTTTTATGAAAACAGCAGTACTGAATTGTTTACTTTTTTCTAATGCGGCTGTAAATTCCAGATCTACTTTATTTTATATTTGGATGTTTATTTGTCACATTTTTCTGTTTTTGGAGATATTACGGTGAAACTGTCATCTACTGGCTCCTAATTGCTTTAGCTTTTAAACATTATTATATTATTAACCTCTGTTTTGTTTCTTTTTTTATAATTACGTTTTATAATTTAAATTTATTTACATTTTGATTATATAAGAGTGTTACTCTTTTTGTCACAGTTTGTAACAACTGAGTTCCTGTTATTACGTTCCTGATCATTAGGAACTTGTTATATGGCATTCCAAAATATTTGGAACCTTACCCATCACCAGTGTAAATCCCCTCGCCGGGACATGTTAAAAAACGGTAAGATCTCTAAATCATGTAGATAAACGATAAAGTCTCAGACTGCTTGACTTAAAGGTCTCTGACTTGTTTCATTTAAGGAGGATTTCACTTATTGCTGATGGTGGCGCGACAATTCAAAGCGGTTTCCAGACAATTTCGTTCAAAAACTAAACCACAGTCAAGATGTAAAAATCATTGTGATACGAATATTTAACCGCAAACAGAAACTGACCCCACGATTAATAGCGTAATCTGTTTTGAACGGTTCTTCCAAAGCATCGCCGTGACATCCGGAGATGGTGACGTGTATTGTGCCGCCGTTGAGCGAGAAATATGTATTCGGCGTACTTTTTTTATAGAACTTGTACGCTCTTTTGCAATTTGCCGAACGTCGAGCCTAACAGACTTAACCCCCTCTGTCAAGAGCGCCATTTGTCATGACGCTCGGCCGTAATCGTTATAGTTTCGAGAACGATGGATTATGAGAAATCCGAGAACTAACCCTCTACACGCGAACAAGGTCCTCCGAGAGACGACGACTTTTCCGCTTGATGTAGATTCTTTTCGCGCTTTCTTTCGTCGTCCGATAAATTTATTATTCCGTTTTTGCGTACGTGTGCATTGCTGGCAACAACTGTGCACCGGCGGGGGAGGAGAGGGGGTTGCTCAGCGAAAACATTTTCGAGAAATATTTCGCAGTAAGAGTTTCCCTAAATCTATTTTCTTAAATCTCGGCAGCGGTAGTCTCGACACGCACACTTTATGATGTCTGTGAACAACGGGTCTAGTTGAAACTCCGTGTAATAATCACGTGTTTGTGCATACGTAAGTGGCACAGGCCAACAAATCTCGTAACGGCGAATAAAGAGATTTGTTTTTTTTCACGAGTATACACGTATATATCATAGATGTGTGCTGGCGGCTTTTCGAATTTAAGGCCATCTGGGCCTCTTGCAAGCCGGATATTTTTCAAATGTCGACTTGTTTTTTGTTCTTGTCTTGCACCGAAGAAGAGCGTTCCATATCCATTTGTTTCGTTGCGACTTATAAACGAGACAAGAAAAAAAAAGAAAAAAGGGAGTAAAATTGCAGAACGGGCTAAAAAAATTTTTGCCCGGAAAATTGCTTCAATTCAGTTTAATTTCCGGGAAGGTGTCTTTTCGCTTCTAATGAGCTGCGGCGAAGTGGACTGCGGTGAAAAAGACATTTACGCTCGTCTTTTTTCCGAATAATCGGAAAATTCTTCTCGAAATATAAAACTGACGAAAGAAAATCATCCGCTCGCGTGCGTATCTTTTTGACGACACAGAGGAAAAAGCTGTGCTCCTAGCCGCGGGGGGGGGGCTGGTTTTAAAGTTTTTAATTACTCTACTCGCACACCTACATACAATTTCTTTTTGAAGTGTACCAAAAAACAAATTGTTTACACTTTTACAAGTTTCAAATGCGGTTAATGTTGAGGTAATGTCCCACCATCGTTTTGACAATTCCCCCCTCCCTCCACCCTATATTAGAATATAGGTTGATAAAGAATTTCGAAATTCGGCAGAAACTTTAATTATACGTATAATATTTTTAATCGATTGATAAAAGTAGGAAAGGTAAAGACTGGACGGGCTTCGTCGGGGACGGCGAAGTTCAGGTCACAACCGACTTGTTAAGGCAAATGCAACTTTCAGCGTCAAAACTCGCTTCTTTTGTTGTTTTTTTTTTTGAGCTTATTTATTTTTTTACCGAGCTTATTCTGAATTAATACTGCTAAAAATTTAACTTTGCTGACAATGAAAAAAAAAACAAACTAGCTAGCCATTATCACGACCGATTAACAGTTCAAACGCTTAAAATAAAACACAAAAAGAAACCGAACCGACTGAATGGTCGAACTAGATTTTTTTTGGTGTGACTGATGGGAAACCAATTCGAATTGGTTACGGCTAAAATTCCTTAGAGCAACGCTACGACGTAATCTGTGTATTATTCAAAAACGGCTCTGAAAAATTACTCAAATAAAATTGGCGCTCTTTACGATTTTTTTTTTTTTTTTTTAAACTAAATATGACCAATCTTAATATTTCTCACCGCATAATCATCTGAAAAATTCTAGTTTGTAAAGTTTCTCGTAACTTTGCTTGCAAAACTATGTGACTAACACCTTTTTTTTTTATTATTATTATTATTATTATATTTTTTTCTCTATTAAGTTGGTTCATCTGCTACTGAAGAAAAATGATGTAGCTTCGCCGGACAGGTTAATGTTTTTACAGTCTGAGCTAAATATTAAGCGTCTAACGAGATTCAATCATTGAATTCAGTGAGTTTTCTGTGGAATTACTTGATCGCATTGAATATTATTAGATTACAATCAGATTTCACTTAGAATAGTAATAAAACAAAATGTTATTCCTCGACGAGGGAATACCAAAAAAAAAAAAAAATTTTCTAATAAGCTCGAGATTTAAGATTGGGCCGTTACTATTTAGTATTACGTACAATCGTGATAGATAAATACGCGGCAAATAAAGCCCGGGGGGATTCTAAGCGCATCGTACATAATAAATAAAATCTAGACAATTAAATACGATTAAAAAATAGAATAAATGCATCATCCGTCCCAAATTTGATTACTACGTGTTACGGTTCTGTTCCCCCAGTGCGAGAAATAATCTAAAATTCGTGTCTCGTTAAATCCCCCCTCTAATTCCAGTCCTTACCGAATTTAACGCGCCATACCTATTCGCAGATCTCATTTCGGGCTCGACTTTTTCATATTCTTTTTTTTCCCCTTGTTTCAAAATAATAGACGATTACCCATTAAAACCCGTGTAAATAGCAGCAATTAGGAATCACACATCGAAATGGAATCTGACAAAGAACGCTCTATACCAAGGATGAAGAAACAATGACATTCAACGTGTCGATAAATGCCAAACATATGCATCCTGAAGAGAGAAGGAATGACATTGCCGAAGGTAAGAACAAAAGGAGTGTTAGCTGTCCCATACCATAGCGCCACATCTGCAATTACAGAGCCCACAGTACTAACGGACAAAGGAATCCACTTATGCTCTACTCTTGTAATTTTCAATTTCTAAGAATCCCGGCATTTCACAGTTACGAAAGGTAATTCCTGCCTTGTCCGTTAATTCTCTTCGTCGTTTTACGCAATACAATCATCTCCGTTATCTTTTCCTTCAACACTCCGCCGAATAAACTTGTGTAATTTTACCTCTACCTTCAAAATTTCTTCTACAAGCCCTGATCAGACAGGAATTCCACAGCATTATTTAATCATCTCCGATGTTTCGAAGGGCTGGTATGCGCCTTTTTCTAATTTCCTTTTCGTCCTAATTATTTTCATTTTCTCTAGTCAACTCTCCTTCAATTTTTCAATTATTTCTGACTCCATAAACGCCCTTCAATTGATCATTCTTCTGATTTTATTGTTCTCCGTATACTAAACGGCTGGTTCTTTGTCTCGGCCTGCTTTTCTTTCTTTTCAGAAAAATCCCACTCTCTAATCTCTATTCGCTCTTTGTGCAAATTTTTTATCGCATGAAAAATGTAAAAAAAAAAACAAAAAACGAACACTTTCAATCCCGCTTCTATTAAAAATTACGCTCGACTTTTCAGTAGTGTGCCTTTCTGCGTTTATTTTGTATTTTACATTCGTTGATTTTTCTTTTAAATTTCAAATAAAATTTAATAACCGAATAATTAAATCTGTTCCGCGTTCAAAATGTAAAAAATAATCAAAAGCTGTTAAGAAAAAGTAAAAATAAACGGACGGTAATCTTAATGAAGTTTTTATGGTAATCGTAGGCAAACACGCAGTTAACGCGCGCGCGCGCCTGTATTTTCATTAATAAAACGAATTGGTATTTTAGAAAAATGTACTTTTAATTTCAAAACGGAGTTGGAAAGTCGGCGAAAGTATAAAGGACAAAAAAACCGCAGAATGGAATATTTCAACGAGCAGCCGAAATTGCAATAAAATACGGTTATGACTGTGATTGTAACCGCAGAGATATCGTTGTTAATTTTTGTTGTTATGTCGTTTTTTTTTTGTTTTTTTTTTAATAATTACTATTATTCTTATCTGCAGTTCTGAAAACTCGCAAGTAACGTGACGAATCAAAGGCCACGAAAAAAGTTATTATCGGTCAGGAAAAAAAGGTTTTAAAGAGTGCTATCGAAGGGAATTTTTCAACTAACCAGCTGGAGATAAAAGGGTCGACAGAGCGAAAGGAGATTTTAGTTAAAAGAGTTTAAAAAAATAACCACACAAAAGAAATTGGTTGTCGCGGAGGATGTCCCTTATCGCATTGAGATATTTTCAATTATAGGGGAGGAGGACATTTTCAAAAGAAGAAAAAAAAAACGATGGTATTTAGTAATTTTTATTACGTATTTCTTTAAATTTTTTTAGACTGGTCGTCGTATGATTGCGAGCGTAAACGCCTTATAATTCGGCGTATGTTGGTGTGCGTTATTTCGATATTACCTTTAATATTACAAAATTTATGCGTCGTTTCTGTTCCGGTTTAATCGAAGGTCCTCTATCATATGATATGCCGTCAAGAAAAATTGGTACAAAAAAATTAATCGAAATATCTTTAGTCTGACATATTCATTACTGCGTCCGAAATTCGAACAGACAATCTATTTTCGGTGTTAAATAATCTTAATTTTCGTGCGAAATCGACCGGCAGATATTCGTTCACGAATCTCGCTGGTCGTCTCTCTTTCGGACAATTTAGTCGCGTTTATTTTTAATTGCAATATGAAAAAAGCCGGGGAAAAAATTAGCGCGATGCCGAGGAGTTAGTGAACCCGCTGTGTCATTCGTGTTGCGTGCGTATATAGCGCCGCTCTCTCGAAGGCCATCCCGTGTACATGAGTGTTGATTGCTCGTTGAGGTCATATTAATATTAATAAATCACTTTTAAAAAATAATATCATTACGCAGATTCTCTCTGTTGCCGCTGTTGCTGCTGGTACATTCTTGTAAATTCTCCTACTTCAACTTGTTCTCGGCCGTCAGCCGTCCTTATACGATGCGGTATTTATTTCTTGCGTAAATTTTATCTTTCGATTGGTGGCCCATTTTTAGTCAATCCGAGATGTATCCGGCTCCGAAATTTTTCAGGACTTATAGAGGGGCCGTTCCTTAATGACGAATGCAACGGATTTGTTCGCAAACGAACGACGACCAATAATGCGGTCAAAATCTGCACGATACACGTTGAACGGTGTGTCGATAGCGTAAAAAAGATATCGAGCATATTAATTTTGACAGAGCGAAACGTTCTTAATCCGTTAGTAAGGTGTGTGTAGATTTTACCAAATTTGGAAAAATTGTCTTTTACCTCGTCAACGCTGCTCCGAAGAAACTTCTATTGCCTCTATCGAAGTAGTTTTGTAAAATTTATCGCGATGTCTTCTGACTTTTGTCTCTAAATGAAGATAAATACTGGAATTTATGTAAGCGTCGATTTTTTTTTTTTATAGAAATTTTTGTAATGACAACTGCCAAATCTAGCAGAAGTTGACCTCAAACAACTTGTGTGGAATGACGGCAGTGTGTGTATTAGTTGCGTAAACAATTTTAGTTTGGAATATCAGCGTGAGAATCACCCGCTAAACATGACTCTTCGGAAACTTGCCCGAGGAACATTTCAATTTCTTAATTTATTTCGTAAATCCCCCCTCCTCCGATGGGGAGGGGGGTAGAATTCTAAACCGCTAGATGTTTTATTTAATTTAAAATTAATTTATTTGTAAGCGCACGTCGCAGATTTAATACGAATGGGCTGTACAGAATAATGAGTTTGTTGAATTCTAAGTTACATCTGTTAGATTCGCATCCACCGACATCTCTGGCTTCTGATGCATTATTAATGGCAGCCTTTGAGACGTGCTTTAATACATTTGTTGCAGTTTCAGCAAACGTCACGCGCATCTTTAGGTACGTAGAGAGTTCGTAAAATTTACATTAGTTGTTTTTCGAAATTTAACACACGATGTATTTCCTCCCGTGAGTTGTCATTTACAGGTGTGCTATTGTTTTTTTTTGTTTTGTTTTTTTTTCATACAACTTTCGATAATTTCCTGCCGAAAAATAGTAAAAATATTCTCCCTTTTTTCTCCCTACTCGAAAGATCATGAACAATGTATTTTTCCTAAACTCGTGCAGTACTATATAAACTGATCTCGAAAGGATCAATTTCATTTTCGAAGTAAAAATTTGGGTAGCTTTTTTTTTATTCGATAAACTCGCAACGACCAGCGGCTAACGTTTCATTAAATCGCTTCAACAAACACGGCTTTCCAATGTGATCGGAAAAGTTGAAAATATCATTAATCGATATCGTTCGAGGACGCGATAAGACGGTTCTAACTGGAGCTAATCTGTTTTTTCAGATGATATATTGTATTCGTTTCGGGGCAGTCTTTTCATGTGCTTTGATCATCTTCCAGTGCGAAAACGCTCCTGCTTTTGACCATCGATCGACAAAAATAGAGTACTGAATCATCTCGAAATTCTTCTTCTTTTTTTTTTTTTAATCCCGTTCAAACGTTTTCTCTGTTATTGTTTTTTTTTTGTTTTTTTTTTTTTTTTTTGTCTTTTTTGAATAATATAAGGGGCGTTCGGAAGTCATTGCCACATCTGTTCCGCTGCATGTTAAGTTACAAAAATTAAACCGAGATAAAAAAAAAAAAGAAAATTTTTTTATTTTTCGACATAATCATCATTTACGTTTTATCATTCCCGGTGAAGTAGAAACTGGCGTCCAAATTTTCTAACCATACCGTAACTGCCTGTGCTTCAACTCACCATTATTGTCGAGATCCTAAATATCCTTTCAGCCAGAGGAAGAAGTGAAAATCGCATGGTGCAAGGTCAGGAAAGTATGATGGATGCTAAGAATACTTTCTATTTGAATCTTTCGAAGAATGTGGGTGTGCACTATGTCATGAAACAGGATGGGTTTTTCAGACATTTTTTATCGTCTTCCGAAGCTTGTCGAGACTTTTGCAGTATCGTTCCGAATTTATGGTGGTCCCTCGGCCCATGAAATCGTATGCCTGCAGAGTGCCAGAAAATCGTTCATTCACCGCGTCGCTCGGTTTTCCACTTTTGTCATCATCGTGAATCGTCGCTGATTTTAAACCGCTCAGCCTAGGAATCGACGGTTCGGGCAGGCATTTCAGACTCTCCATTCACACTTTTTCAAACGATCACGAATGTTTTTAGCCGTACAATTTTCGAATGATGACATGTTACTCACAAGAACCGGACACAATTCCATTTTAAATATATATACAACATGAACACTATCAAACCGATCGCAATGAAACTTTGCACACTAACTGGTGTAACCCTACCGAATAAAATGACTGGTCACGCGTCTTCCTATTAGGAGCGGAAGTGTAGACGTGTGGTCAATATTCCCCATAGATTCCCCATAGATTCTCCATAGATTCTCCATAGATTCCCCATAGATTCTCCATAGATTCTCCATAGATTTTCCATAGATTCTCCATAGAGTCCCCATAGATTCAATGTTCGAACGTTACGTACAATGTTTAGCGTGCTTTGGGGTGAAATGAATGGAGAATTTTCAATGGAAGCCCGTGAAATAATTTGTTAAAAGACGTGCAAATCTACGTTAATGTGAAAGCTAGTTTTGTAAAAGTTGAGAAATTAAAAGGTACATCGTTTTTTTAAAGAACCTATTCAATGAAGTGTTAAATAAGAGAAAGGCTAGCCTTTCTTAAACATCGAATTTTTTGCTTATCGTGGTTTCTAGGTTGTTTTTTTTTACTTTAAAAAATGTTCAATGTTTTCCATCGTTACCCGTAAAAATCTTACAAACGTTTAAACTTGCGATTATTCTTGTTTCGCCTACGACTGGAGGAGGAGCCCTATATGACAGTAGAGACTACAAATGGGCCTAGTGAATTTGTAATAAGAAGAACTGGCTGTTGAATTGCTTCGAAATCGGGGGAAAAAGAAAAAAAAAAGAATCCGTAAATTCTTCTTTTTGACTTTAATGAAATCTAGTCCTAGGCGTACGCTACGGAAGCGAAGTATGTCGTCCGAGGATCACTTTTTTTTAGTCTATCCACGTCACCACTTTCACGGTAGGGAGAAATATTCCCCCCGCTGCATCCTACTGAGTGCTAGAGTTATTGATTGTGAAACGAGTCGGCCAGCAGGAATTGTTTCTTACGTCCGAAATTGTATTAATAAAAATTCCCGCTACTACTGGATTGATTTGAATTTCAATTGTTGAAGAAGAAGCGAGATGATTTTACGGATTTAACGCTCGGAAAAGCGAAGAACAGTAAAAAAAGAAAAGTAACATCGCTGTTCAAATTAAACATAGAATTTTGAAAGAAAGGAGCGCGGGTTTTAGATTCGGTCAATAAAATGATGAACGGAACACATAGCTCAGTTAAAGCACAATATACCGAAGGTTATGGAATTTCTTCAAACGAAGGGAGGTAAGAAATAATTCCAATGAGGAAGCTGGGAATATGAACTATATTATGAAGCCACTGTGCCCTATATTTGGATAGGGAAAGAAAACAATTTTTTATCAGCGACTATGCTAAAACAAAATTACACGCGTACATGCGCAAAACATACAGGTATTTGTGTTGCACTCGTACGTTCGTCTGAGCTTGTTCGTACGCGCATTTTATAGATCTATAAACACATTTACTTTAGTTATTGCTACAATCGCAACGGCATTCGCAAATAGTCCCTAACTTTTTAATTAAACGAGAGAAAATTGGTGTTTTGTTTCTAAAAAGTGAAAAATAGGTCAAGGTGATGTTTTTGAAATTTAATTTAATTGGAAAATATTTGTCGAGTTTATTTGCAATATATTTCTACATTTTTTTCACTTATTACTTTTATACTACTTTTATTATCTCTTTTATTTTAGTCTCTTTTGCAGGAAAAAGACGAATAAGAATAAAAATCTATTTTCGCGATTCATTTTTTCTCCATAAAAGAAACAGAAGAAATAGATATATATTTATCTCGCGGTGCCGACGAAAGAACTCGTAGTTTATAATAAAAGTAGAAATAACATCGATTCAAATTCTTCTAGTAGTGTGAAAATAATGAGCATTATTCGGTTACAACGAGAACAGATCTAAAAAGCATTTTCGCGGGTAGACTTCAAGGTTATGCAATAATAAGTCGGAGGAGAGTGGTAGATCCGCGACAGGAAACTTTGAAAATATAAAAAAATACTTTAGTAACGTATTTATTATTTCATGCTATTTTAATCTTATTTTTAGGCCGATAATTGGAAAGCAATTAATTACCGGGCTTTTTTTCTTTTTCGTTTTTTCTTAAATATTTAAAGGGAAATTGCTGAAATTAAAAAATATATATATATATATATCTATGTCTATAGTTTTAATTTCTTTTCATTATATGCCATTACAAAAAGAAAAAAAATAGAAAATAAAACAGGGAAACTTAAAGCATTATTATTGTTTTAATCATCTTGGAAAATTATCGTCACTTTGTCTACATCTACGAGTGAATACGGTATAACGCGAGAGCCCCTGACAATTCTTATGATCTGGCTTAGACGAAAGTAGTTCAAACTTCAAAGCGAGTGCAAAAATTTACATCTTAAAGAAACACCGGCAATCGTGTAAAAGAATGTTTAGCGTTTTTATTTCATTGCAGATTTCCTCCAGGTCTCTTTAGTGTACTCTATCTTAGAATCTGATCATAATCCGCTAGCAAAAATTCCCGCATCTAATCTACTTTCCCTTGGTGGAAAATTCCATACTATCTGGTCGTATACACACTTTTATTTACCAACAGACTTTCCTTTTCTACCAATCCATTTAATATCGCATCTTTCTTAACCCGTCACTCCGTCATTCCACTATCGTCTCCCTAATTCGTTTACGCTATAATTATATCCCAGCAGCTTTCTTATACTCGTCACTCTAATCACAAACTGCGATCCTAACTACATCTTTGACCATTAATCCCTCTCAACCGAATTCGTCATTCTGTACTCTAATTTATTATCTCTTAGATTCGTCATTATTGCGCCCCTCAACACTCGTTTTTTATGATCCATATGTAATGCGATTTCGTAAATGGTAATTTGAATTTGGTACTTTCATAATTATTAATTTTCTTTAAGAACAATCATATTGTAAAATATATTTTCTTTCATCGAGTATTTTGTTTTTTCTTTTTAATGAAATTTTATTCGATTTTTAGAGTTAATCTTGAAGTCCTTTTTTTTTTTTGTTGAAATATTTTATTTTACGTTTTTCTGTGATAACACGAATAGAGACCAACTTAAAATAATTCTACTTGCGACACCGTATAAAGATGAATATTGTTTTAAGAATGTAACGTTTAAATTTCGTCAATAATGAATTTGTAAATCATACATTAGAGTTTTTAAATTCATTATTTCCATTCGAATCTACGAACGATAATGATACTTTAAGCCCTTCTCGTTTATCGTCCCTTTAATTTTAAAAATATTTTAGATGTTCATTTTTTCTATTAAAAAATTTTTGGATTATTTTTGTCTGCCTATACTACGTAAAGAAAGTATATCTTTAAGGAGACCCCCTTTTTTTTTAACATTTATTTTAATGACTAATTAGCATTCAGTGATACGAACCATTACAATTACTAATAAAGAGGTATCATTGAAGTCAGAAGGTCAAAAGTTCTACGCAACAATATTCAGATACTCTATCACTCTGATGGTTTGTATTCGAATCTATATCGATCCGTGGTAATTAACACCGATGATGATAATTCGTCTTATTAAAAATTAGTTTTAACTTTCACTTTCACGGTGAATTGATAATATTTTAAGTGTCATCGCCGTTTCCTGTATTAATAAAAACTTCTCTACAAGGACCCCATTTTTCCATGTTTATTTAAATGACTACTATCTCTGTCCACCGTTAATCCAGTCACCAACATAGACATCCCGTTGACCGGTACTCTTTCGAATGAACAAATAATCATCAAAATCGGTCTAAGTAGACAAAAGTCTCGAACATATAACCAAAAAAGTAAACAAAAACTTACGCCACATTCTCTTTCTGAAATCGGTAAAATATAAGAATCGCAAATAAAACATACAATTTATTTACTAATTCACAAAAGTCAGGGTCAAATATTAGGTTACTCCGAAACATGTCAGTGTAAACTTTTTTGCCGTATAATTGATACTTATGTTTTTTGTGATTTTATATTTGTAATTGTCGGTTAAATTATGACTACAAGATGTTTATTATATTTCTCTCGCTTTTTCTATGCAAGATTTTTAAAAATTATTAAACAGAATTATTTAAAAAGCAAAATAAGAGTTGTAATAAATATCTGTGAAGAAAATTAATATTATTTTCGATACGACTGAAATGCTTGTAGAATTTGTATAGGATCGGCAATAATTTATAAATATAATATTATATTTTTCTTATTCTTTTGATTTAAGTTAATTTATTAAAAATTGTGTTTTAATTAATCGAGTATGATTTAATTTTGTTTTTTTTTAACTGTCTAAAACGTTGAAAATTCAAAGAGATCAACATAAAGGATGATTTTATTACTTACCTTCTTGAAGTATTATATAGAAGTTTTTTCACGTACGTATTTCTTTTAGCTTGTGTCTGTTTGCGTGTGAAGTGCTGAAAGATAGGTATGATTAGGGGCTTAAGGGTTTTCTGCGAACTAGAATGAAATCTGTCAAGATATCGTGGTCGATTGTAAAATTATAAATAAGGAAAATTGCGCGAATCGCTGATAATAAATAAGTTGTCTATTATTCTTTGAACGGGAACAGAGTGCCGCTTCAATTTAAACCTGTGCAGTTGTTTGGCTGTATTGAATTTTAACAAGAGCGCCAGATAGTCTTCCACGAGCACCCTCTCCCATTCTCCCATCTGGAACTAATCGCACTCTCATTGCTTCTTCTATGGAAAACTATACCTATAGCTACGGCTCTAGATGAATTTCTCTGTACATCTGTATATATTTAAATATATTCCCTCGCCGCTTCGACCTGCTTATAATTATATATATATATATATATATATATATATATATATATATATATATATATATATATATATATATATATATGTATGTATATATATACGTATATGCATATAATATATATATATTCCGTTACAATACCCTCATATACCCGTGATAATAAGAAATGTATTCGATGTTATTCAGTTGTTGCCGCATTATACCTTATTAGTAAATTTCCCACGATTTGCTACCAGTCACTCTCCGCGTCTGCTCAGTCTCATCCACAGCTACACTCGGTCTCATTACAACCCCCGCCAACATCGTGTCCAATGATTTTCCGCTGCCCAACCAAACACTCAGAATCTTTTTAATAGAACGACACAGAACCGTAGCACCGTTGCTTTTTTCATCGAAACCAGATTCTCAACTTCTTCTTCCGCGGTGTGGCGGCAGTGGTCAAGAGAGTCGCTTTTTTTGTTTTTTTCTTTTATTCGGCCATTCTTTAATCTCTCGAATACTTTATATAAATTGTGAAATACATTACGGAAAATTGCTCCATCTCGCTCCAGTCGGTACGTTCTTTTTTGCTTTTCTGTCCGCTCCATCCTCGACCAGAATGTCTCGATGGTACAGCGCACGTCGCCATTATTTATCGCCTAATCGCTATTATTAATAATGTTTCGGCACCGGGCAGACCGAACGAAGAAAAACACGTCTCCCTAATTCCCCACCACCGTCGCCTCTTTGTTTTTGTCGTCCCTGTCTCGAATAATAATCAAAAGAAGAATGTCATCGAAATCTGAAGTTTTTTTTTCTTCTGTTTTTAATAGTAATTTTCATTGGAAAATGGGAAATTTTTTTCTTTCCTGATCGTTCGATTTTCTTTTCTTTTTCGATAACGTAAGAAAACGTATAAACCCCTCAGCCCTATTAAATTCTTAAGTAGGGCGTATAGGGTTGATTCGTAATTTCTCACACCACTGCTGTCTAATAAAGTTGACCAGATGTGTTTGCTACTTTTTGAAACGGACTCTACATGGATTATTAGTGGTCTTTAAGCAGAGTTACACATACGGACTGTAAAATAAGGAAAGAGAGAAAAACAAGTTGTATTTTGTTATTTTTCAGCTACTCGACCGAAACTTTGAATCATCGGTATTTTGCCAAATTGGCGTCTTTAAAAGGATTGTAAAAAATTCGTAATTTTAAAGTATAGAGATGGTTGTTAAAAACCAGTAGAAAGGTTCAACCCCTTTTTTACACTAAGGCGGTGTCGTCTGTTTATAGGGTTGCCGGAAAATAAGTTTTAATTATCCTTGGTTCAGAAATATCCGTAAAGTGGGTACACATAAGCGATCATCGAATTTTTCGCGAATAGGAGGGTTTGAAGATATTGTGAGGCAATTTCTTTCTTTTTTTTTGAATTGGTCCGTCTGTACTTGTATCCGGATCACTTCTCCGCTACCCAACATTCAATTTCAGGTGTTAGATGTATGTAAAACATACGTAGTTCGGAAAACCCCCGAAAAAGTGTGATACCTCTGGTTTCCACAGTAATTCTATTTATGGTGTCGAATATTCTACGGAGTTGGATTCTTCGTCGATTATATTTTTGTGATAACTGTGGCAGCGTCTTTTTTTGTTTTTTTTTTTTATTATAATTTTTTATTTTGGCCGCCATCAAGTCGATAAAAACTAACGAAATGGAATTAATTTAAGAAGGAGATTATAATCACGCAAAAACAAAATTCACCAGAAAGCCAGTCAAAGCCACGCGCTAAGAATACAATCATGGCCGTGTAAATGTTTTAATTGTAAGGATTCCAGGCCGAGTGCGAAGTGCTTTCTCGAACCGGACTTGGCAGTTGAGGTTGGGGAAGTGTGTCGGATTTACGGTCGAGAATTGTTCGAAGCAACCGGTTATCGGAAGAAAAGTGAAATATACAAAATTAAATCTACGATGCAGTTCAATATATGTATATTACGAGTTAAGAAAAATTAACAAGACAAGAAGCGAGTTTCATTATTACGCAGAAAACGTATAATATGAATATATACAACGTATAAGTGTTAAAAATAAACCACGCAACCTGTGAATCGTTGTTCACGTTTATTGCACTTAAATAAATGCGTTGCAAGAAGTTTAACGTACGCATAGCTTGTAAATTCAAACCCGCTCGAAAATAACCGATAACCGACATAACCACGTCTTAACGAATCGACCGAGGCCACAGGGGCACGGTTCTCGAATAGCACGTTGCCGAGAAACAGGAAGAACTAACGTCACTTCACAATATCGGCCTTGATCTTGATGATTTCAGCTGAATTAAACAACCGCACTCAACCTTAGATTGGAGGTCCAACGAAAAAACAAGAAATTCACCTCCAAAAATATAGTTTTTTTTTTTTATTCACAATACCACAACGATCAGAGAGACAGGTGTACACATTTGCCAAACATTTTAAAAAAATTGCACAAAAACAAAAAGACTCAATCTGGGGGTAGTTAGCGTTATTAAAATCAAATTCGAAAATCAGCTTAAACTGCCGATGTGTGATAAATACTTTTGATCCCTGTAAAAGCCTTATCGGCTAATAGTTTGCTAAAGTTAAATTTGACAATACTTTATCATCTGATATTGAAAATTTTTATTTCCCTTAGCTTTTCTACGTCGCTCAATTTAAAAAATTTTACCGATATTTCAGTGTCTACTTAGTATAGAGAGAACAACTCCTCGTTCATTATTATCTGCCGACTTAAAAGTATAGTGTGCTCGCAAAAGAAACTCTCTTCTTGTTTTCTATCATCATTAAATAAAATCGGCGTAAGTGTTGATGCGACAGTGGAGGATGGAAAAAGAAAGATAATATTGAAAATAACATAAAACAAATAAAAATGGAAAGCTTGAAAAATCTTGAACAGCTGATGAAAATAAATAGCTAGCGTAAACACGACGCAAAAGGACGAATAAAAGTAGCAGACATACTGATGAAGAATTGGAATATAAAATGAAAAAGCGACGAAAAATTCTGAAAAAAAAATTTGAAAAACTTAAAATAGGGACTGAAGAAATAATTTTGAAAAATTTTCCGAAAGATGGCTGGACAAAAAAATAATGCCGAGATAGGCAAAGAATCTGCTGAAGACTATGGCAAGTGTAGCGAAGTAAAAGAAGTTGAGCAAACGATTCCTTCAAAAAAAGAGGAAAAAACCGGAGAATTATCTTTCGCGACAAAAATAATGAGACCGTTAGAAGCGGAACAAGTATCTATTAAGCAAAAGTCTTTTTGTCGACATCCGGATAAATGCGAAACTCTTAGTACACTGAGCGACGGCACACGATCATGGACGAAAAATAATAAATTGCGAACAAATATTTATATTACGTTAAACTGGAATATAATGCAAAATAACGATTTCGCGTCGGCATTTAAATAATTTCGCCGCGAAGTAATTTAATGAAATATCGGTACAATTAATAATTTCGTTATAAACTAGTAGTAACACTGAAATGTATGCGAAATACACCTGCCGGGACTTTTTCCGGCATCATCAGCCAGTCGGCGTAACAAAGGGCTTATTTTTATTTATTGTAGTTATTCTTCGAATAATTTTCTAATCGAGTAATTTTCAATTAGTGTAAGCTAAATACGTAATCTATAGCGATGTACGGAGGGCTAGCGTAATTTTTTAAGAAAGTATATTCGTAATATCATCCTGTATCACAAACGATCCCACAACACTTTAAACTCTACCGTGCCCTCAGTCTGGAGATATCTTTTGTATATTATCTATTAGTATTCCTAAATCTCACGTGACAAATTGTAATTGTTTTCGTGGTCGTTTTCTGAGCTTTTTTCCTCTGTGATAAACTTTTAGAATCCGAGTGTCATCTTTAATCGGGTTTCCCTTCAAGTATGAGGTGCCTCCTCGATCCGGTTTAATTTAATATTTATACTTAGCCGATCTCCGCAACTATCACCGCGAATATACACGACAATCCGCATTTGATTGATCGCCTAGTTAGGTTGTTTATATAACCCGCGATTCCTGGTTTTTACCGTAAAATCTACAATCCCGGAAATATACGTACACGCGCATCTAAAGACCGCTTGAGATTCTCATTAATCACGTTGACATGTCTCATGTACTTAAGACACGCGCGTCTCTTTAGCTCTAGAATTTATATGGTAAACGTGAGCCAAAGCAGTATGACTTACGCAATTTATCATCTTCCGAAGTGGAGAACGGAGGCATATTAATATAAAGCGTGTCTCAGAGTGCTTTGTCGACGACTACTGTGGGTACAACTTTTGACAGGCGGTCAAGTCAGATAAAACGGTCGAGATGACGTTCCGATCTCACACCTGAACTGTACCTGGATTAAGCGATTAAGAACTCTACTCTGTACGTTCTTTCGCCGATGCCGTTTTTAATAAGCTGACGATTATTTCCGAACAATCTCGATTTCCGATCAGCTTGACGTAAGTGTAAACGGCATCGTTATGAATAGCATAATACTCCGCAATACGCTAGCTTCGTGAAACTGTTTAGCAAACTAGAAATGTCATTTGTATTTCGACTAAATGGAGCAGATCCGGAATCTCGAATATTGTGACCGAAGAAGTAATGTAAAGTCGGATTCTCTTTAGATCCCCGTCAGACACACTGGCCAGTATATTAAGAAAAACACAACTTCACAATACTCGCTAAATACTACCGACAATTTAGCTTACCTTTTGTAATGCGTTGGCGATTCGAGGCACGACGCTGAATCGCGGACCCTTAGCGCATTATGAGAAAAACCTAATTAAGTCCGTGACAGCATCAGGCGTACACTACTTGCAATCAGTTTACCTCTTTATAGAATAGAATATAGACGTAAAACGGAGCCAGTAAAGCGAGAAAGTATATACACAATAAGAGAAGAATACCTTTAGGTAGGGGGAAGAAAATGTGCTCGGGAAGCAGCGTGAAATGGGAGGCAACAGAAATGTGCAAAATATTAAGGATGGTTAACCCCAAATTTTACACATTTTTTTGATTCAAAAATGTGTAGAATATGCTGACACCACAGTCGAGCGGTAGGATTGTGTAATAAGACTATTAAATATTAAGACAACGCGATGAGTATAATATTTGGATAATCGGCGAGAATCAGATTTTATTAAACAAATTATTTTACAAAAAAACAAATAAGAAGTAAAAATACAAAAATGTCGGTGGTAATTTTGATAGGAATTTATCGGCATATTCATTCGATTCATTATATTCAGATAATTTTCGGAATGATTTCATTACACAGTTTGTCGTAAAACAAATCGCATTATAAAACCACCTTTTTTTTTCTTTTTTTTTTTTTTTTTAGTGAACTTAAAATCTCAATCTTTTATGAAGGAATTAAAAAACTTTGATAATTCAGATGCACGCTGATTCTACTTGTATATATAAGTATATATATATATATATATATATATATAAATAAATAAGTATATATATATATATATATATATATATATATATATATAAATAAGTATATATATATATATATATATATATATATATATATATATATAAATAAATAAGTATATATATATATATAGTATAATTGTGAGAAGAAACACGTTATGGAAACAAACAACCGGTTTTAGACAAAGCAAGAAGGCTCTGAATTCGCCTTTTGTATCTAAAGATGTAGTAATTATTTTTACTTTTCATTCTCAAATTTTGATATCCGACTATTCAACCGGATCCTCTTCGTGCTTGCTTTCTCAACTTTCTTTCTTTGCAGCATTCGCCTGTCGCTGCAATCTGTCATTTGTCCGCTCCTCACTTATATCTTCCTCATTTTTTCCTCTTTTCGCGTAAAGATGCAATTATTACACTTGCCTTTTTTCCTTTCCTTCCCCTGTTCTAATTCTTCGCCATGTTTCTTTTTCCTCGTAAATATTTTGTTCAAGAGCTTTATCTATACCTGATGCAGTTACAAGATTATTCTTTCGATCTTTCTACGAAAGATAATTATTAATGTGCTGCTAGGAATTACTTTCGTGGCTTGGAACTTTTTCGCACAATTTTCTCCAGTTATCGTTATAACCGCTACCTTCCATAACAAACTTAGATGTACTTGATTTTGAATCAACTGAACGAAATAACTAGCACGGAAAACAAAACAGTCCAGCAATGGAGTAACTCCAAACCAGGACTGATGGGAGTATTTTATTTTTTATTTAATTTTTTAATGTTTTTTCATTAATATTATTATTATTTATTTATTTGCAGAAGTACTAGGTTAGTGGGTTTTGAAAAATATTTAATATTTTTTTTTCATTTTAAGAGGGTCCCAATGATATTTTTGCCTCGGGCTAGCCAAGTATATTTGGCGGGTCTGGCTTATCTGCCGTCTGCGGTTCGATCATTCCTCACGGTATCGTTTTGCTCTTTCCCCGTCCCCTTATTGTGTCCTTTGCACTCTGGCGACTGTTGTTTGAATATTCCAATCTTTCCTCCGAAAGTAATATCCTGTACGTTCAGCTGTTAAAGCTGAATTTTCCTACTCCATATAATGTTTCCTATATCTTAGCTTCGTCGTCATCAAAGGTGGTTCCTATTCTTGCCTCTTTTCTTTCATCGATTTCTGACCGGATTACAATTTAATCTCTAATATAGTCCAATTGTCCTCGGTAGCTGCCCTTGGCTGCCCCCCCCCCAAAAAAAACGAATTTATTTTGGATTATTATCTGGTTCATTATTTTTTATTTACTTTCTCTATGTTCAGTAATGCAGAAAACCGTAAGCGACGTATGACGTTTAACGGTTGAAAACAACTTGCGTTGCGACTCCAGCCGCTTCAGTCGTGTCACAGGTTTTACACCTTAACATGAAACTTGGGATAGTTCTCACGTATGCTGCCATTTTATTTTTTCAATTTCCAACCCGTATTGGTGGAGACACTGCTGGTATATTCTCCTCATCGATTGGTCTTCTCAGTAACAAAACCATGCTACCTAATCTGTTATCAGCAGTTACAAAAATAACGTTCGCCGCAACGGATTTACTCTTCTGTAACCAACAGCAAAGTCATTATAGAATTCACGCGTGTAAAAATAAGCGCAGGCCACTCTACTTTTGTGACTGTGTCATCGGGTTTAATCTTAGGCGATCGAATTAGTAGCACTGCAATAGTTTTACAGTCCGCAAACGTTTAATCATGCATTAGATGTTGGAACGGGGGGGGGGCTAAGATTTCTGCAAGTAATTTCTCAGAATTAATGTGTACGGTCGGGCGATAAAATATGGCTCTCCGACTGCTAATAACAGCCGAATAGCAGTGATGAAACCAAGTAATAACTAATAATAATAATAGTTAATTATTAATAATAATAATGAAAGTAACAACGATAGTATATTGCGTATAATAGTTTTGCATTAGTATTTTCCGTTGTTTTCGTTTGAGAGAGGTAGTTCCGAGCAACGGCATATCGAACGTATTCTCATAACTGAGCAATTAATTTATTTAATAACTGTTCAACCGGAGCACGGTGATTTTCAGACGCATCCGTACCTGTAAGCGAAATATTAGCTAAATCTATTACGTTATGCAACCGCTGTCGCTGCTGGCCACGGGCAAAGGTATTTGTCATCGTGCCTGCATTCTCACGCACACCTCTATACGCAAATATATGTTCCTATACATCTATATGCGAACCTTAGCACACGTATTTGTTTTGCATGTAGTCTACACTACTCTAGCGTCTCTCGTTCTTTGGTTGAGTATTATTATTCTTGGAACTGCTGTAATTTAGACTTGTGCACAGCTACCGGTAATTGTACGTTTGCGTGTGTGTGTGTGTGTGTACACGTACCGCGGTGATACCTGAATAAGAAGATGGCCGTTTTACTTTTTCTTTGCAAGTTAAATTACCCGACGTACAGAGTTTACGCTTCGAGAAAAGGTACGCTGTCTTTTTTGATTTAGCCGCAACACAAGCATTTTAGAGAACCGACTGTTGCAAGTTGCAAGGTGTATCACTCTGTACGCATGATGGTCTTTTGCATTTGATTGCAAGATCTCTTTTATAAATAACGAATTGGACTTACCGGAATTTATAATTACATAAATAAACCTTAACAGCGAATTCAACAAAAATATAAGCAAAAAATAAATAACGCTTAAATTTTTATTTTAAACAAGCATAAAATAAAAGTAACGTTCCGAATGTGCAAAGCCTTTTTTTTTAATTCAGTGATTTACTGGAGCGGATGCTGATAGAAGTAATATCAAAAAAAATTTAACATTTTTATAATAATTGTTCGTGTCTTATTCATTTCAAAAATGTAAAAACTTAGATTGCACCTTTCCTGGCCCTCTACCGACAAAAAACTCTCTTTAATAATAAATATACGTTATCTGTTACTTTTTTTTTGTGCGATAATTTTGATATTACTTTTATTGAGATCCAGCTCCACGAAACATGACTGGACTATGCATATTCAAAACTGGCGAACCGCGTCACCCGCATTTTCGTTTTGGTTCTTTTGAAAATAAAAGCTTGTTTTTAAAAAGGATTTTTTACTTATATTTCGTTATTTTCTTTGCGGCGATTCTCTTTTTTTGTTGTTATATTTTTAGGGACGGAGAGCGTTTTTTTTTTTTTTTGAATTTTAATGGGTTTGACAACGAGAAGACATTCAGCCAAGAAATAGGAAGGACTCTAAATAAAAGTCTTATTTTTAAACATTTGAAGATACAGGGAATAAAATTAATTCAAGGGCAGGAATAACAGAAGCAGAATGGAATCCGGTAAGAGGATTAGGAATACCGAGTTTTAATAGAAAAGAGTGGAAGGACGATTGCCCATTAGAAAAGATACCGTACGTTCAAATAAAACATGACGATATCAAAGCCGCAAAGAAAGTAATTAGAAGGGAAATGAAAAGGACAAAAGGGAGTAGAAGTAGATGAAAATCGTGAAAAGGATACGGGAAGGAAACTGTAGTTAAAACGAAAACGGCAAATTGCAGAGATTGTAGAACGATTAAGAGAAGTGTCGCTTATCAGCTAATTGTTATATCTATATTCGAACCAGAATAAAAGACCCCGCCTAACTAACTACGGTACGGTTGCTGGCTATTTTTTAGCGAATGTAAATGTACATGTTTGTTTTTGTCTCGTTCGAGATTATTGCGGTTTTCTTCTTTTACGACGAATATGAAAAATTTAACCTTATTAAGAAAAGAAAAAAAACACCTAAAAATCGTCTGAAAAATTTCCATCCTTCACAGTCCTATCATGGTTTTACTTGTGTAATCTTCATTCCTGTAGTTAGATTTTTTTCGCGTTTATGTTCTTTTAATCGGGAAAATTAAAGGGTAGGTCAATTGAAAAATTCGACAACGTTACGGATTACTTATTCTGACGAGGGGGTTGGGAGTTGGGGGGGACCAAGTCACTCCAGTTCTACTCAGTTTGAAATATAGCTGAAGACCGTAAAAAAATGAAAAATTAAAGATGACCGAAGGAAAGTTGACTGTTCTAATAAACATTGTGAAGCGCCCGACCGACAGTTATCTTCGATCTGTCTCTCTCGAACCAACTTTTCTCCTATTTCTTCATTAAAACTGCCGAGATCGGCTAGATTGAGTTCCCCTTTCGCTACGACCTTTTTTCACTTGCCTACTTTTCGCACTCGCCTAATGGCAAATTCTTTTCACTTTATCGCCTGAATAAAGTCGAAAAGGTCCTACTCCTTGCAAAGTTGCAGCTTTTACATTTACCTCTCTTTCGATTTTTATACTATTCCAGTCTTGTTTGACCTAACTTTCTTCTCAGTGTCAGTACCGCTTAAATAGAAGGATAAAATTACCCCCAGTCCGATGCTGAGACTTTTATTATTACGATGTAGTCTACTTCTGAGACGGCCTTTACTTTTAATGCAGATTTCCTGAACAAATATTCGTAATTTAACGAGACAGATCCCCTTGCAACATTACGGAAATACGATTTTTGAATTATCTTTCCGCGTATCGAACTTCTTATTTCTTTCACATTTCAACGATTCCGCTAACAATCAGATTATTCCACTTAAACAATTTCAGCAGTGCTGGCACGGCGTAAAGCGAGAAAAGGAAAGAATAATAGGGGTTGACTCTTCGATACGGTAAGTTAAAATGTTTTATTTTCGAAGAAAAAGCAAAAAAAAAAAAAAATAAAGTTCAAAATGACAAAGAAACCACGCAAAGTCGCAATATTGCTTCCGTCGAATTTTTAAGCCTCCGAGCGAGCGGGTTTTTTATATACTTTTCCCGCGTTATTTCGTAGCTTTGATTTATTTAGGAAAAAGTCGAATTCTTTCCTGTGTTGGAACTACTCTTTTAAGCGACCGCTTCGTCACTCGCTCGTTATGGCTATCCACGCCGTGTTATCAAATTCGACCGGATAAAATTTCGTTAATGATTCGATACGATCCGTTGTTCACTCCGTCGTCCATATACTACGGTTGTTATTTTATTTCTTCCTTACGTTTTCATTTTTCCTCCAGAATTCGAGTACTTTGCTAACTAGAAAATTTGTTTACATAGTAGCGAATTCGGAAAGTGACCACCCATTATGAATGTCTCCGATATTACTGTATCTCGAAAAGTGTTTTATGAGCTATTTCGTCTGTTTTCCCTGAACCCTCTTCCGATTCTATTATTCTTCATATCCGTTCCTTAATTTACAATCCGATCTGCTTTGGATCTCTGGCCACTGAGACACATTAACGATCTTTGGCATTGCACTAAATTGTCGTTTCTTAGGCAGATCTTTCTCCCAAAGTTTCTCTTATCGTTCGTACCGTGACTTTTTGACTGATCTGTATCCGTCTCTTTTCTCGGACCCTGACTTGTTTTACTTTGCCTTACCAACAACCTTTGTGACCCCTTCCCCCTGCTTTAATAATTTTCCTAGCGTCAGCTGTTCCATTTTTTCGTTGTTTTACCAGCTTTTTTTTGCTAATTATTTTTCCATATTTCAACGATTTTTAGCCGATTCCTTTTTTTCCGATTCATGTTCCAGCGGTAAATTATTTATTCGTTTATTGTTTTTTTTTTTTTTGTTTTTTATTTATCGCTTGACGTGCGCCATAATTAATCAAGTTGTAGCGACATTTTAAGGAGCCAGTGCAGTCACGGATTAATTTTTAAAACTGAATTGACCGTTGTAGTTTTTGGAAGTAAAAAGATCTCTGAATTAACCAAAAAAATCGTGTCAAATTTATAATAGATTAATCTTAAATGTTGTTTCTTTGAGTATGACCTTTGATATAAAAAGGGTTTAACGGATATTGTACAGTCGATATTTTCTTCGCAATATACCTAAGTCTAATAGATTTGAAAAAAATATTGGGGACCAACTCTTTCCGCCTGTCCTTCTCTGATTTTTCTTTGGCACACAGCATTCACTTTCAGATGTTAACGATGTATACACTCTACTGCGATAGCCGCATAAAGTCCGAAATAGGACGATTCCCGGAAATAACGGTTACAGTTTGCTAGCCAAGCATACCTTCACTCTGCTCCTGAGAAAGCAAAACCAGCCAAGCTCCTCTAGTCTGTCACCTTTATTTAAAGAAGAACATGAAATTTCCTTTTTTTTTATTCAATTTTTCAGTTAAGACTGATTCTTTTCTACTGTAGCCGATTTTTTTTTTATTTTTTTTTGCTCATGATCCTTGTGTCAAAATGGCAGGAAAGAAAAAAGTATGATCTGGACGGTATGGAAGCTAAATGACGATATCTAACATCTGTTCTAAAGAATATCGATTGAAAAGAAGAAGAAGAATAAAAGAAAGGAAAAAAAAGGGTCAATAAAAATGAAGTCAAGTCCGTTTGCGACTGTGAACGGATTTAAAAGGATCCAGTCATTTGAACGTCGTTCGAAAAACTGCCAAAATCAGCGTCAAGATTTTAATTATTCTTATCCAATTGTCACCGAAATTACCATCTGATAAAATGTGCTCAACACTATAAATCCGATTCTCATTCATTAAACTTGTGTCACTATTTTGCCCTTTCAAAGTTCCATCGCGAAAAACTCGCTACGAAACTGCAATTTATTTTTGCTCTGTCGTATATCGGACAGAAGTCTTTCCGGAAAAAATCTAATCGGCAAAGGTAGCTTACCGGTACAGAGAAAACGATTGAATGAGGATCGCTAGATAATCGAAAGTTAGACTATCAGACTAAGGTTGATTAATTAAGTTTTCCGCTAGCTCGTAAAGTTTGTGAGAGGCGTGACCGCGTAAAACACTTTGAAGCCTTACTAGTAGCTCAGCCCTCCCACTAAATGAAGTTGTTTAATTACTCGCATTGTTGATAGAAAAGTTGTTTTCCAGTCCGGCGGTTACATCTCTGAGCGAATATACGTTGTGCAAGAATAATTTCGGAACCATTTTTTATCGTCTGATTCGTAAGTGCGTAGATATTTTATTTATATCGAGTATCCCCGTTGGTCGCGCTTGTGCGTCTGCTATTTCTTGTTTAGCCATTCAGTGTGGTCAGATGTTCACACGTTCGCCATCACGGCGATATTAATACGGCAGAGATTGTGGCGTTGAAACTGCGTCACCAGGCAATGAACTTGGTTACTATCGGGAGGGAACAAATAAGATGTTAGCTCTACAGCTATATCAGAATGTTAGAGATTGATCAAGCGGTTCACACGTTAGTATATCTGAAAGTGGTTTCGATTGTTTCGACAAAAATGGGACTGCTTTGAATATTGGAAGTCACCTAAGCTTAGAAAGCGAGGGAGAGAGAGTAATTAGAATAAAACAATTTTCGTATTATCCTTAATAAAAAAATTGAATCGGAAGAGCGGATAATATTATTAACTGTATTAATAGCGTAAATTTAATGAATGATAAAATCCCATTTTATAGTTAAAAGCGTAATAGATGATCGTATGCGAGCTTAAAAGATCGAACTTGAGAGTTTAATTAATGCGTTTTTCGCACCTGGTAGTATCGAAGCCACTACTACGATTTGACTCTTCGACAACATAACTCAAAAAACACATTGGGAAATCTTAAAGAACACGGCTGATTTTAAATCAGCGACATAACTGTTCGTTATAGGAAGCATTAAAATATCATTCAGCTTGCTCCGTACTTGACTAATTTCGGTTGATATTTTAAAAGTTGAGCGTGCGATTCCGCCAAATTGCCAGAAATATAACTGTGAAAATCTTCTTATTCTCGTGGCCATCTCTGACTGTAATCAACCAACAGTCTTGTCGCAGTCTTTGCTTGCATATGTCTAGGTAAAAATTCAATTTTTATTTCATAATCGATCGCGTTTATACGCCCTTAGATTTTTTCGGTTCATTTTGAGTGTAACGGCTATGACGGAAAATATTGACTTGCCTACAGGGCTCTGGTCTCGGTCGTGTCAATAAATTTCTGCTGATTTTATTATTAATGTCTTTTCTCTAGCGTTTCCATACCAGAGCCTAAATGTACATATAAGTTCGTTGTTTTTAATACTTTTTTTGACCGTAATAATTGTTCAGTAGTTTAATTAGAAAAATAAGACGTAAAGAAAAATTATCTCTACAAACACACACACCGGTTCGATTAAAAATATAATTTTTTCCTATACATCTTAATTAAACTAAAAAATTGTTACCGTAAAAAATACTAAAACCAACGAAATCTCGTCTTATAAAAAATTTTAATAAACCAATGAAATCTTAATACCTTCGTATCGTAACCAAAAAAATAATTCAGAGTAATCGAAGTAAACTTTTAAACAGAGAATTCTTATGAAAAAACGTCTTATCCTCCGATCATATAAAATTTACATTGATAACGGCTGTTTTATGGTATACAGCAAGCTACTAGTGTCTAAAACTTTAGATACAATCCAAACCCAGACAACGGCGTCGCCAGCCGATGAGCCAGGGAGGGGCAAGCTGATAGAAAGAGGATATGAGTTATAGGAAAAATAAAATTTATAAGTTGTAAAGGCTTAATATTTTATTAAACAAGAATAAAATCTTAATTAAAACATAAGTTTTCCAAATTATCCATGATTGCGCGCGTATGAATATTCATCAATGCCAGTTGATTAAAAAGTTCCAAGGCTCCGGGAGGGGCTGTAAAAAGTTTGTCGGAACTTTTATAACTAGCCGTAGAAGTATGGTTTTAATGCCTTCATAATGCCATGGAAACATCGAAATTCTGACAAATTATTTCAAGGTCCTACGACGGAAAGAGGACATTAACTATTACCGACTAACAACTGCAATATAAAATACTTATCCTAATTACTAATTCAAATGTATGAAATCTGCACTGCGAATGTCCATTTCCCTTTCGTCCGCCATCCGTCACATACAACAAAAATGACATGCAAATACTCCTTATTCAGACTCCATACTATCATAGATGCTATGGGAAAAATCATTATTTACCACAAATCGCCGAGATGAAAAAACACTGCCGATCGGGCATACCTACCCATCATAAAGAACACGTCCCATTTGCAGACGTTGTAACTAAAGACAGATCCAAACTGTTTGTAAAAATGTCTCTCTCTCCCTCTCTCTTTCTCTGTTGTAATTTAAAATCAGAATGATACCGCTTGATGAAAATAAAAGATTTAAATTATAATGCAATTCCGGGCTCTTCTCGCTTTCATCATTAAAAAACTACAAGTCCCGATTATTACAGTATCATAATTTAAAAAAAAAGAAAAAAATCGTATCGAAGCTTATCCTCATTATTAGTTTAATATTAATTTCCGGAAACTTCCTGAACAAACAGAAGCAATCAACTGTAATTCCAGTCGTCGTCAAACCACGGGTCGTCTTTCTACCTTCGCTTATTCCTAATCCGTCCATTTCTTATCCATCGTACCTTCACACTTTTTTCATTTCCTGTTCTAGGTAATTTTCTTATTTTTGATTCGTTTTTTAACATGGATCAGTAACAGCCTAATTTTTAGCTGTTTAGACTTCGTGACGAGCCAACATTATGAAATCATTGAAAGGAAATGTCTGCCGAAATAGGATATGTAAAGGACGGGCAAAGCAATAAACACGGAGACATAAGGAGCGTCGGCCTTCGTAATTCGGCCAGAACAAGTTGAACAGATTAGAAATCTTCTCTGATGCGAAGCAGAACAACGAATCGACGAGGAAATAACTGCTGACGGTAAATCCTTGCCTTCGTGAAAGAAACAGTGTCCGCATGATAAGAAGAAGATACTTTATTACGCCGTGAATCACGAGATAGAGGCTCTACCGTCTAGTGGAATGATAATAGTGGGGTTTGGTTTTCTCCCTTGTTAATATCGCCGCGTTCAGTAAAATCTAGTGTGCGAGTAGAATTCCAGCAATTAAAAAAGTTGCCGCCTCGCACCGACGACAATAGTGTAAATTATTTAATTAAAATGGAAGAGAAACTGAAAGTGGTAGTTGTGGAGATGGGCTGTGTATGTGCTAGGCGCAAATTAGCTGTTATAAAAATAGCGAAATGATGTCGAACGCGCGGCGGCTAATTAGGAGTGGCCGGAACGCGTGATCCTGCTTGTAGTCTGTCTACACTTAATAGGTTAATTTGAATTGATAGCATCTGCTGGAAGTCGGCGAACGTTTTTCGATATTTATATATTTACCGATACGTCTGTACAATGTTAGTATAGTCTGCCGTCCTCTAGTTAGCGTATTGACGTACGAAAGTTTGTATTCGAGAGCAAATTAGTTATGGACCGCTTGATAATTTCCCATCAAGGCGGCTGCGGCGATCAATCTCCCCATCTTCAGACCACCCATTTCGAGTTGTTCTGACTCGGTGTGTTTATTCCGAACGAGCCGTTCGATCAAGTACGCATCACGTTCGATTCCGGCCGATAGCTCGTCGTTTTCTAATACTAATAAGAGGATACCTATTAATCAATAATATCGTCGAGCTCTTGTACATATCTCTCTACTTAAATAAACACGTAATAATAATAATAATAATAATAATAATAATGATAATAATGATAATAGTGGAAGACGATAACTAGTTCGAGAAGATGGATCTGTGATCGATGATCACGGCCTAATAAATCACCGCACGTTTTCCCCTGTCGTCAGCATAGCAATTTAGATCTTGTCCTTTATCGCGCTGCACTTTTACATTTTACTCTCCGCTTAAACTTCAGTTTCCGATAGTCTGGTAGCCAGAAATTTGAGCCGTTTCCTCAGTCTCCCATTTTGGTAATTGTTTAAACTTATTTCCATTTCATTTTATGCTTTTCTTTTTGTCTCATTTAAATTCCTCGTTAATTGCCGGACAATTACAAGCTAGAAGCACCTAAAATGTTTCCAGTGCCATTTCATTTCGTAATATTTCTGAAATTTATGGGCTTTATGATCGTTCGAGCAGGCAACATGACATTTCATCTTTTTAATTTAAATTCACACCTGAAAAAAATCGCGCTAAAAGTTAAAATTAGTTCATTATTTTTTCTTCGTCTTCTTCTTTGATTAGCGTGCCGTGTACTGCCGCCTAGGCCAGAGGCACGGATAAGATAAGAGTTAGATGGAGTGAAATATGTTTGTGGTCTTGAGAAAACATAGGAGGCGCTCAATTTTGTTGTCGCGATCAGACAGGATTTCGGAAAGGTTGGACGACTGGAGAATTTGTGCTCGGTATAAGTTTTAGGTGGGACAGCTGACGAGTAAATGTTGGATTGTAACAGGAGAGAATTGCAATTGGAACATTGTGGAATAGGTTGTCTGGACAGGAGATGACTATGAGTGAATATTTTTCGTATTTATAATATTCAACATTTTCACAAATTCAGTACTGATTTATTTCCCTAGTTAAGAAAAATTTTGGGAATATTTCGAAAATAGTTCCTCATTAGAAACAATTCAGACTTTATTGTACTACAAGCTGGTCCACAACTTGCCGATTTATTACTCACATTTTTCCGTCCAATTCTCTATTTCCCGCTGATATGACGTTATACGCTTTTATAGACGATTGAGGCCCGTTAAAACTACCATTACAATCAGTGTTAATTTTTTTCTTATTTTAAAGACCAATTGTGTGCCAATGTAATTTTCGCAAACGAGACGGAGGATAATGCGGGGAAGACGCTCGCACTGTAGCTGATTGCGGACGGTTCGTCATTTAAGAAAACTGTTTCAACCTGATTTCGAGTTTTTTTTTTCATTTATGGTATATTGGATAACAAAATAATTCACTTTTCAGTGTAAAAATTTCAGCCCTGGAAGGTGACTAGGTGTTAAACTGAAACATCAGTAATGAAATTATGCCATCGTAAATGTTATCAGGGCGAAAAGTTTATTATAGATGTGTAGTATTTCATAGAATCTGCAAGTTCAAGAAAGATAAACCCGACCACTCCAAAGAGAAGTAGCGATATTTAAAGTGAAAGTACGTTGACAATATTTAAACCGGCTTGATTTAGATTTTCTCGATTCGATATGGACGTGGTAGTTGTGGAAGAAAAATAGTATGAAAGATGCGACATATATAAAGTAACTGCAAACGGATCTATAGCGGTGCAGTATACAATGCGCCGTCGATCAAAGAATATAAGTAACTGGTTCATTAAGTGCTTCGTTTTGATTGGCCGTTTACACTGTCATTGTATTATCAACGCGCTTCTAGTGATTCGCTAAAAAAATTAATTGGATTTAGAATTTATTTATTTTTTTTTTTTGTTAGTATTAATTGTAATTAATTAAGTTAAAATTAATAATATTATTACTTGTTTAGAATTAGAATTTATTTTTTGGTATTTTATTTTTTTTTATTTATTTATAAAATATATAAACTTTTAATTTGCATGAAGCCGGTGAATATTTTTCGCGGGAATATTTAAAAGGATGAAGAAAATCTCTAAAGTATGACATTGAGGAATACTGTGTCCTTGTGTTGTGCTCTTCACGTTACTGTCGCAGATGCCTGCGAGCGCACAAGTTTTCCATCTCTTTTGTAAATTTGTTCTAGCCGTGTCTTGTGTGCAAAGACATCGGGAAAATGGCAATTGTCTCAGAATTCCGCGTCCAAATGCAACGTCCGTTGGAGGGAAAACTTCGATAATACGGAAAAGGAAATTTCTAGAAGAGTCGGGGAATCTTTTTGTTTTCCACCGTGTGTTTCACAACCAAATTCCGCTATCCTCGGAAGACCACTGGAACTTTAACAAACAAAAACAACTAAAAAACACGCGGTAATTGAAAAATTTACGAGGAAAGATGTTTTAAGGGGAAAAAAGTAAAAGACTGGAAACAACCGGAAAATCTAATTACGCCAACTTCCCGCTTGCTCCTAGTTACTGCCTATGTGAACTGTCGTTATACTTTAAAGGTACACGGGTATCAGCGTACGCGGAGCCTAGGCACACGTGTTATACGGCTCGTATGAGGAAAGAACAAAAAAAAAACAAAACAAAAGAAACATAAAAAAAAAAAAACATAAAAGCAAAAAGTCTGCGAGAAGTATTTCCCTATTGACGTGCCACTTGCCGGCAGAGGGATACAGACAGTGCGCTCGACTGAAGACCTGACCTGGAGAACTGCATTCCTGATGTTCCGTTCTGCAATAATCGCATGCGTTCGATGGCCAATTCTGCCGTCACCGCTGCTACTCGCCATGGCCCGATGATGATGCACGCGTTTTTGACCTCGTCTCTCTCTCGCTCCTTCTTCTTCGGCCTTCCTTCAAGTTACACGCTCCTTCTCCGACATTTTTACTCGCTGCATTTGCCTTCACTTCACCGTGTGCCATTACTACTCGTTCTATTTTCCTCTTTGTTTCCATTTCGGCATTGTTCTTTCTCTAGGCTGCAGCCTGCACGAGCTGTGCTAAAGTATAGCGTAGCACGTAGCTCGTGCCCAAGTTTTTTCTACAGTAATTTACATCCAATTCCGTAATCCGTTCTTCGGACGCGGCGATGCTTCCGATAAGTGCAACGTGTAATGTGCGGCTATTACCGCTGTACAGCATTGGCACCAGATTCATTAACTGCCGCCGGATGAGCTTTCAATTTTCTATCCGTTTGATCGGTAGATCAAACCGCAAACTTATTTCGCATCTAGCAATTCTGCATGGCTTTCAGTGTTAACTTTTCCCGATAGAAAACTTTGATCGATTTTTCTCCCATTACGTTAAGAAAGCAATTCCGTCTCGACCAATATACAACACTGCAACAAATTCAGATCTTTACAATTAATGAGCGCTATCGGCGCAAACATAACCACAGTCGCTGTTTAGAAATCGTTCTTTAATAATTTGCAGCTGTTCTGACGTTATCTACTCCCCTCAAAGTATGTGTAACAACATCTTTTTTCGTTTATTATTAAAGAAGTAACTTTTACATTTTTTTTTTTTTTTTTTTTTTTTTTGAAACAAAAAGTTTCAACGGTAAAAATCGAAAACGTTTCCGATGAATATAGTCGTCAGTTGATAAATTAAGCGCTGTCAGAAATCAATTTTCGTCAAAAAATCGGAAATTGGGTTTTTTGCATTTTTGAATCCTCCATTTGATTCCCTTCAAAATGATATGTAATATTTTATACTTATCATTTTATTCAAAAAATTTGGCAATACTGTTTTTATGAAATTGAATGGCAATTCCTCGCTCGTAGCGCTCCACGTGAGGTTAAAATGTGAACTGCGCAATGTGAAGGCAACGTAAAAACCCAGAGTGCACATGCGTTTTGGGTGATGGTTAGGCGTTGCTCCGAGAACTGATAACCGACTTCATTACTGTTATGATGAATTTAGTTCGTATTAGTGGTTTGAATAATATTTTACGTGTAAATGTGCCGAGAAGTCAACGAATTTTCAAAAAAAAAAAAAAAAAGGTACCAACGTTGGCGTACCGAAACATGTTGTTGCCGAAACTGATCCTAGTAAAGCTATACGTCGGCAGAGCAACAAACTGCTGATCCTAAACAACTCGATATGTTCATCGTCGAAACGGAATGTGGAAGATCAATTTATGACCAGTTTACTTCAAATAAGGAAGTTCCTTTTTTGTACTTGGTCGTAGATTTGAATTCTTTCAACGAGTTGCTCAATGAAATGTGTTCTTGGAAAATTAGTCATCAACCACCGGTGAAAGTGTATACATGAAACGAATCGATGGATTAGTTGAAAATATTCATAAAGATGTGATGTATGTTCTTACTGATCGATTCAAATGTAATTTCGATAAACATGATTACAAATTAGATGATAACGATGTGTGTCATTCTACGACCTGAACATTCGATTAGTCTAAGGGGGGGGAGTATTGGTAAAGGAGAATCAGAAGCACAGAAGAGTTTTTCGAAATCATGAACTTACCACCACCACCCCCCAACTCAGTTCGCAAAAAAAAAGAACAGATATGCCGTGAATCAATGGATGAGGCGGTTGAAAAGCGGTACAACTCAGCGGCGATGATACGAGATATTGATACGACATTCGATGGATCGTGGCAAAAACATGGACACACACTTCTGTCAATGGAGTTGTCGCAGCCAAACTAGTGTAACTACCGGTCGTCGAGTTATAAACTGCAAAACTTTATCCAAGTTTTGTACTTGTGAAAATACTTATTATTCACGACGACAATTGTGTAGCAAATTATAGCGGTACAAGTGTCGGAATGGAAGTTGAAGGTGTTGTAAAAATTTATGAAAGATCGCTTCGGAAGTATAATGTACGATACAAAAATTATCTAGGAGATGGTGATTCCAGAGCATTCAAAGCAGTCTGTGAAAAGAAACCCCGTAGAGTACGGATCCAATTATGAAATGCATTAGAATGCGTCGGCCATACTCAAAAACAGATGGGATCTCGATTATGAAAGCTGAAAAAAGCACTTGGTAGTGAAACACTAAGTGATGAAAAAACTATCGATGGCAAAGTCACCTTATAAACAAAATTCAACAGTATTACGACCAAGCAATCAGAAGCCACACCGAGGATTTAGAAAGTATGAAACGCGCTGTTTGGGTACCATATTTTCATTTTTGGTCAAGCAATGAAAATGGTCTTTGTCCAAAAGGTTCGTATAGCTGGTGTAAGTATCAGAAAGCTGTATGGCGTTGTTAAACGAAATATACAATCATGACGACTACTAACCAGAAGCAATTATGACTGAAATCGAAACCAATCTTCAAAGATCTTACCGATCGGAGTGCTTACATATAAGGCAACACAAAATGCGGATGAGTCGGTAAACTCGGTCATCTGGACACGCCTTCCAAAAACATCATTCGTTCGCCTTAGTAATACCTTGAAATTCGGTATTTATGAAGCCGTAACTTCATTTAGTAAAGGAAATGTAACAAAATGTCGGATTTTTCATCGCCTTGGAATGCGAGTCGACGATAATTGCATAGCCGCGATGAAAAGAGAAAACATATGGATCGGATCAATAGAGCGAATTTTCCATTGAAGAAATGTTCAATGATGCAGGACAACGGAAAAATAGAGCTAGGAAAGCTCTTGAAGATTTCTACAGTTCCGAAGAGGATCCGAACGATCCTTCATTCTACCAAGCTGGAAGTCATTTATATTCTTAATCTTTTTCTTTCTCAAAAGAAATAATGTTCAACTTTAAAGCTTTTTTTTTCATAATGTACTTTTTCGAACTCTACGTACCTTCCTTTTTGTATCGATTGGGTTCATTCTTTTTTTAACTTTTTTCAGCGAATTAAACTCCACAAATAGACACGAGCTTTTTTGTTTTACGTCAGTACAATGACCTGTAGACTTCTATATGCACTGAAAAACATGTTATCTTCACGGAGCCTTCAAAAATTGCTCATACTCATACAACTACGAATCCGATTCTGAAATTTTTTATGTTAAAGTGTGTACTAAGATTGGATCTGGTTGTCCTCAAAAGCGCAACATCTTTTCTAGTTACTGAGAAAAAGGAACACATAAAAATAACCGTCAAAACCCTTAAAAAAATCACTATTTTTAATTATTTCTATCTGTTTATTATAACTATATAAGTGTACCTTGTGCATTCAAAACTTGCGGATCAGTTAAAGTGTTTATGCACATGTAAAAATACAATACGCATGTAATGCGAAAGTTGCATAATTGTATTTTTCGGATTTTGATAATGTACGCTAGTTCGCGTAATATTTAATATTATAAATGTGCGAATATATTTCATTCTCGAAATTTTAATTTTTTTATTCAGCGTAAACTACTTTTTTTTACATACGTATTGCAACATTTGTGTTGAAGTATTGTCGCGTTACAAAAAATTAAATCCAAAATTCATAAGCCAAAAATTACCATCCCCCCATAACTTTACAACGTCGCGTATAACTTATATTTAAATCCGTAAGTAAATAAAAACTCAGCCCTTCGGACCTTGCAAGGTTGACCACCAATCTTTTTTCTTCTGAAATTCTTTTAGAAGAAAACTGTTTTCAATTGACTACGACATTCTTCCCCGTTATTTATTATGAAACAAAAAAAAAAAAAAAAATTAGCAGTTGTGCAACACAGCATTTAATCTTTGTGATCTTTTATATTTAAAGTCACAAGACATAATCGTGGGACAAAAAATATATCATATCTCGGGCTGAGAATAACGTAGTCATTCACGAAATTATACTTTTATACCATGGGAAATGAGAATTTTGCTTACTTTTTAATAAAGCCTGAAAATACGATAATCACAATAATCACGACAATCATGATAATCACTTAAACATTGGTCGTCTCTCCTTTACAATTGCTCGTTTCGTAGAATATTCTCAACGATGAGATCTCGACCGACTCTAAAAACCCCTAATTCGTGAATTTCATCGAAACTGTTAAAACCATTTCCGAGAACCCAATTACATTTGTCTAATAGAAGTTTTGCTCGTATTAAAATAACAATTTTACACTATATTCTCTAAACATAATTGTGATCGGACGAGGAAATAATTTTAAAAAAAAATGGAACATTAATTATCTAACGATGACAGCGGTATGTTCGTAAGCATTGCGATGTTAAGAGATGCAATAAATAGAAAAATTTAATAAACAAACTTCCTATTCCTAGCTTCTCTGTTACGGTTCATCATCATCATAGTGTGCCATACTTAATTACTGAGCGTCGGCGATTGCCTATTCGTACATTTCAGCTGTACAAATGTACTAGGCAATTGTTTATATGCAGTATGAATGTGTACACACGCAAGACTACATTCGAAACTGATTAGTTATTGTTTGATTTATCGATATACAAATGCAGTCCCGTGTGTGTCTGCTGTGTACTAACTAGCGCGCATATGATGGTATATGTAGTGGTTTGCCATTGCTTTCCGTAAGATTCTATTAGCGAGCATTTTAATTTAATTTTTCGTAATAACTTCTATCGTCGCCCCGGATCGAACCCGAGACTTCCGAAACGGAAGCCAAGCACTTTAGCAACTAGAGGCTATCGTGACGCTTTAAGAAGGATGAAAAATTTCTGAGCAACGTTGAGTGGCAGATAAGAAGAATAATTATTGACTAGAATGAAGTTTAAGTAAGCGCTCCAGCTCACTGTGAGGAATATTTGGGAATGAGATGGCAGACAGATTTGAACTGAAAATTATAAAATACTTTACTATAAAGTGGAGAAGGTCTATATCAATGAACAGAATCAGATACAGTGCTATAAAGTTTAATCAAAGATTAATGAAACTTAAAATCATCCAAAATTAACTAAACCACGTTTTTGTGTAAATAAAAATTTCGCAAGAGATAAGAAAGTTAATACGAATGTAGACATTACAGTGCAGCTAGCCCCACTTGTTAGATTGGTGATAAATTCTATGTGAAAAAAATGTGATGAGAAGGAATCTTTAGAACGATATATATGGCAGTGCATTGAATTTAGCGGTGGAGAAGATCACTTAATGCGTTGTGTCGGATGAAAGGAAAAACATTACCTATAACGACAATGCGAATCATTAACGAACCAGCGTCAGTAACTGCTGGAGAACTTTATAATTTTGTAAAAATCAATCGAATAAATGTTCAAACATTTTAGACAATTGGGAAAACTGGAGATCGGGGCAAAAAGAAAAAAAGAAAAGTATTTAAAAAAATGCACGGTAGAAAATTAAACGATCCACGAAACGTTTATTTCTTTCGGTCTAGTGATTTGTAAACTTTGTCATGTATTATCATCGAAAAGTACAATCAGTTAAGACTAGCCGAACTGGAGCTGTTTTACGTAATTTCCGTGAGTTAAATAAAAAGGTAAGAAAATACGAAAATAAGATATTGATCGATTTCGACTTACTTTATTAAAATGCGCGGGTAGCCCTGAAAAGGGCTATTTCGAATTAATTGCTTTCGGCGAACGAGAAACAAAAGAACTGACGAGCGAAACAACAACCAAAATAAAAACGCGAGACAAACCACTAAAATCGGGAACAAAACAAAACGAGCGAGCAAACGTCATACGTGATCGAAACCAAAACATAAACTCAAAACTTACATTTCGAGTGATAATAAACAATAAATGAGACTGCGCAAGGAGGAAAGAAAATGCCGACGATCAGATCTAATTACACGACCGCACTTGCATGCGAGCCGTGTAAACAATCGTTCAACATTCTCCCCTCCTTGCGACCCAAAGGGTCTCAAAACAGTGTAATGTGGCTGGCGTCAGTCCACCAGCGTTTACCATGGTACAACGAGATGATTAAACTAGGATACAAATAATAAACGTAGTGAGTACAGGCGGATGAGCAGTTTGGAACGAACGTAAACAGAGTTTTAAACTGTCGTCGTTCTTGTCAGCATCGCATTGGAACTGACCGTCGAATTACTTGCATTGAGAATGACGCTAAGTTACTGCCGCTGTCATGGCTGTTGTTTGTATGTTGCGTTGTATAGATTGTTGAAAAGGCAAAACTTGCGCCAGAGGAGTCGATCCATGCGACAATGTAGTACTATAAGAGGCGGCAGCAGCAGACGGTGCAGCATGACAAGAAGATGGTACTGATTTCAGGAAAGCGGGTGGTTGTTGTTGTTGCGAAATGTTCTGAAACGAGGAAGTACCAGGTGATGGAGCTCCATACGGCGCCAACGTTGATATTATTTCCGAGTTACTTTTCAGTTCCGATCGCTTAGAAGCATTTGAAACAGACTGTGGCGAGGAGTCGGTCTGAAAAATTAATTCATTCGAATTTAGTTTCTGCTGCTGCTGTTTATTAGGGACAAGCATATTGGATATACATCCTGGGGGTTGATGATTAACTAGTTTCCGCTGCACTGACGATGACCGTAGTGACTTTACTGATAATTCTAAATGATTTGAGTTCGAGTTAAGTCGATAATAAAAAGTAAAATTTATCGGTTTTGTCGATAAGGAACACTATGATTTGGTTTGCAAACCAAAAAAAAATATTTTTCCGAAATATTTTCTTTCCAATTAAAATTCATGGCCTGCGATGATTTGCCTTTTTTACCAACTTACATTTTTTTAAAAAAATAGACCTTTTAAGTTTCCTTTACTCGAATACCTCTTTTATTTGAATATTTCCGAGGTTAGCTGTTTGGACTTTCTTGATTCCGCTGCCCTTTGAAATTCGGGGAATTATATTTCTTTCCCTTTTGATTCTTTTTTTCACGTTTTAACTTTCACCGTTTACCTTTTTTTTTTTTTTTCTTTTTGGAATTATGGTCGTTTTAAAAAAGAAATAAAAAAATGCACACATCAGATCGTATCTTGTTCTCAAAAATCAACCCAACTCTAATTTCCTTAATGCGCTCTTCGTCATTTGCAATGATTTCTTCCGCAATCGATAATCGATCTTTCTTGAAATTTCCAGAAAATACAAAGAAGCTAAAAATATCTTTCACGTTTATAAAAACTATTTGAGAGTATTTGAATAAGCAACTGGTTTTATGATTGGAATGCGGCTCTCTGATTGCTCGCAGATTTGCTCAGCTATTTCGCGAGAAATCGTTATTTGTTTAAAGTTTTAGGCTGCTGTACAGTTTTGTCGATTGACTAATTATACACCGATTGAACCGAATGAAAATAATTCCATTTTCTTCGCAGTGAACGCATTAATTAAATTACGAGATATCAAGCAGAAGTGACCGAGGACGAAAATTCCCTAAGCAACTAACAACAGTTTGCTAAACCGATTGTTCGCGTTTGAATCGAATCGCAGCGAATGAGCGAAAAAAAGAATCTGCCGGAGGAATGTTGGACGTTTTTAATTGCCGAATATTACGCGTAAAATGCGAAAAACGAGGAATTCGTAAAGCGAGAGAGAGAGAAATCTATCCGTATTATTATATAATAATGTAAATGGCAAAAAGTGTAACAATTTTGTCGATGATTTCAGTTTACATTGACGAGATGATGTTGAAAGCGGAGGGAAAAACATTGAAAATTTTCGAAGATTGGTTCATTAACACGACCATCTCGGCAAACGCTTCTGTCCGATCGTTTTACCGTCAGCTGGACGAGTATCTAAGCAACAAGACCGAACTGGATACGATCGCCAACTGGAGGACGTCCGTTACGGATCAGCAACCGATTACAAGCGGCGTTGGTGGTGCGGACGATGCAGCCTCGTCCGGTATACACGAGACCAGCAAATTGACTGAAATAACTAGTCGGTTCTTCACCGAATTGTTTCCGTTAATCTACCGTTTTAGTTTGAATTCTTCCGCTACGAACAATCAACAGTTTCATCCGGAATTCACATCTTGCCTGCAGAGTCACCTCGACGATATGAAACCGTTCGGTGAACCGGCCAGAATGCTGGAAAAAGATATCGCGAAAACGTTGGAATCTACCAAGGTGTTGATAGCGGCCTTGAATTTCGGCGTGGACATACTGAACGAAAGTAATCAACTTATCTTAGCCGACGACAAAAACGACCAGTGCTACCAGGCGTTATTGAAAATGTCCTACTGCCCTCTATGTAACGCCTATCCGGCAACCGTCAAACCGTGCCCCGACTATTGCCAGAACGTTATGCAGGGTTGTCTAGTCCGATATTCGGCCGATCTGGATGTTCCGTGGAGTGGCTACTACAAAGCCATGGACAAATTGATTTTGGTCATCAACAGCGGCCAATCAGTCATTTGCTTGGAGGATCTGCTAAGAAGCCTTCATTCGCGAATCGTGGAAACCGTGATGGCGTTCATGTCGCAGAATCAGATTATCCATAATAAGGTTAGTAAAAACTATTTTTCATTTTCATTCACCGCCTTCTGTTTTTTTCTTCTTCTTCTTCATCTTCTTCTTTTTTCACCTCACCTATGCGCACTCACTATAACTATAGCGAAATTCTTTTTTTTTTTTTTTCTACTATTTCGAAAAAGTGAATTTCGCTGCGACCTTTTAAATTGACAACTGGAATCTCCTCTCGAGCGCACGATTACCGGATAGAGCCCCATGTGCTTCAGATCCGAGTTTTTCAACTGTCGGAGCTCCTGTCCGGTTGAATTTGCATCTGGCTCACTCCGTCAATAATCCCGAGCAAGAAGCTCTAACTCTACTTTTAAACACCGTTCCCTACTTCTTGTTTCTTGGGCTCTTTCGTTTCACTTTGAAAATTTCTTGTCTCCGCTAAAAAAATCAATCGCAATATATTACATATTCGTTTATGTTCGACGACGACATTTCCGAAATTAATTTTTCCCTTTTTGACATCGAAAACGTTTCGTGAACGAAAGCTCGGTAAATCCCGCCAAGACACATATTCTTATATTATACGCGTGGAGGAGAAGCACTATCAAGTTATCGTGTTTGGCCGATCTCTGCGATCGACTCATCGATAAAACTTTTTTTCAATGTGCAAAAAAGAATAACTTTGTTCGTCCAGATCGTCAGACACACGTTAGAATTCGGCGATACGAATTATTAAAAAAAAAAACAAAAAAAAACAAAACAACTCTTGTCGGAATCGCGACTAAATAAATAATTAATTGGACGAAATGTCCAGAAGACGACTCAAAGTGTCTGGATAATTTGTCGTGTGGCATCAAAGATGCTTAACCGTGCGCCTGCGTTACATCCGCTACTGCTACTATTTGAGCATTTGTGCACACGCGTATACCGTTCAAAGCGAATGCGCGAATAACGAACGATCATAAGTAATCATAACAATAGAGATCCCCCTCCGCCGATTGGGCTTGTTTGAGCAGCGTATGAACACCATTTCGAAATTTCGTCTGAAATTTTACCCAAAATTCAATCGCGTCCTGATGGAAGCAACGTAAACTGCGTGTTTCAATAAACGCCTACACGATTTCTGTTGATACGGTTTTTTAATTTGTTGGCACTCAAGATGAAACAAAGTTGCCGAAACGTATGCGTTGAAGTCAGTTTCGAAAATAGTGAATTTCTAAATAAGTGATCGCTGAAATGCTATTTATGGCGGAATATAAAAGGATATCATGAGCGAAGAAAAAGGAAGAAGATTAAAAATAGTAACAGCAATGTTAAAAATATACTATAGAAACATCGAAGAAGGCTCGACTGGACCTTATAGAGACCTATTTTATTATCTACTAAAACATTACTTCGTAGATCTTATTTATATTTCTAAGCCTTTGCTCGTTTTCGGCGTTGCCCCCCCATTGGACTAACGTTTTACATCTTTTTTTTTTTTTTTTTTTTTTTTTTTTGCCAAATTGCTCCTAGCTGATAACAGCTATCTGGCAATTTTAGTATTAGAGCGTAACATTGAGTAGCACTCTATCCAGCGATAGGTGCAGAAGATTACTTTTCCTTTTTGTTAGGCTAAGTCCATCGGCTTGACTCTGTCAAGCCGCCGAACTTCCATCGAATTATCCAACAATACGATCGCTAAGTAATTTGGATGTATCTCCAGTCTGCTAGCATACTTTTTTGCATCATTAGTTATTACTTCTAGCACGGTCTTGATTTTTAGATCTTCATGTAGTGTTAAGTTGGTGATATACCACGGAGCATTGACTATCATTCGAAGGATTTTATTCTGTATCCGTTGGATGATCGCTATATTGCTCTTTTTCGAGCAGCCCCATAAGGGGCAACCGTACCGCCAAATTGGCTTTAGGATTTGAGCGTATATTAATAGTTTATTTTCAGGAGATATTTCTGATTTTCTGTTTAATAGCCAGTACATTTGCTTCAGTTTTGCATTTAGTTCGATCCGTTTTGCTGTTATGTGTTTCTTCCATGTTAATCTTTGGTCGAGATACATACCAAGATATTTTACATCTGTGTGTTGTGGAACTGGAACATCATTCAGGATTATATCTTCCGTTGGCACAATTCTTCTGTTAGTAAAGATTACTCGCCTTGATTTGCTTTCATTAGTTTTAATCTTCCATTGGCTAAACCACGATGAGAGTTCAGTAACAGCTTCTTGAATGGTGTTACGCGCTTTAACCGGGCATACATCCGAGCATAAGATCGCGGTATCATCAGCAAATGTTGCTACCTGCACGTTGGAGGGCGTAGGAATATCTGACGTGTATATGAGATAGAGTAGTGGCCCCAGCACACTTCCCTGCGGAACGCCTGCTTTTATCGGATATATATCTGATGAGTCATCTCCATACTTCACAAAGAAGTATCTTTCGTGTAAGTATGACCAAAGTAATTGATATATTTCATGGGGAAAGTGACGTTTTATTTTGTGTAACAGACCGTCGTGCCAGACTTTGTCAAAAGCCTGGCTTATATCTAAAAACACTGCGTCACAGTACTTTTTCCCTTCGAGGGATGCCTCTATAGTGTTAACTATGCGGTGCACTTGTTCTGTTGTACCGTGCTTAGCTCTGAAACCGAACTGATGTTCCGGTATTAACTCTTTGTCGTTAATAATTGGCATTAACCGCTTCAGCAACAGCTTTTCATAAAGCTTAGAGACTACGGACAGCAAGGAGATGGGCCGATACGAGTCCGGTTCTGTCGGTGGTTTAAGCGGTTTCTTAATGACGATAATTTGTGACAGTTTTAGCTGTATCGGAAAATACCGTAGCCGGAGCATCGCATTGAAGACATATGTCAGAAATATAAAACCTTTTCTGGACAATTCCTTTAAAATCCGTGCCGTAATTAAGTCATAACCCGGAGATTTATGCGGATTTAAAGTTTTTACTAAGTTATTAATTTCCCCCGGAGATGTGAGTTTTATTGGTTTAGAAACATCATAACAGTAAGCATCAGGGGTCAGCGTTGAATTTCCAGGATATGGCTGAAATATGTTTGCGAAATGTTTTGCAAAGACTTCTGCTTTTTCTGAGTCCGTTTTAGCCCAAGTTCGACTTGATTTTCTTAACGGATGCACCGCATGTACAGGTCTTTTAAGATTTTTTGTTATTTTCCACAACGAGTAGTCATGTTGCGGCAGGGGCGATAGATTTGTTAACCTTTGTTTTAAGGATTTGTTTTTTAAATCTTGCAATAATTTCTTTAAAAACTTCGTCTGCTTATTTAATGCTGTTTTATGGGTAGGGTTTCTCGATAATTGCCATTGTTTTCTCAGTTTCCGTTTTAACTGGACCGCTTTTTTAATTTTATCTGGATAATAGATAACAGGCTCATAACCTCTTTCCTTTGGTGTGGATTTCCACGCAGCTCGTTGTATGACTTTAATGAAGTATTCTACCGCTTCATCTATTTGTTTTGCAGTTTTCAGCGGTATTTTAACGTTCATTGTACGTTCAAGCTGCTCTCGAAATGCATCCCAATCTGTGAATTTATTATGGAGTTTTGGTTTCCGCATTTTTCTAACTATATGCTGACTAATTGTTAGTGTAACCGATGAATGATCTGATGACAATATTTCGTCAGTCCTAACATCAATAAATGGGGATGAAATTCCTTTTATTATGAAGAAGTCCAAGAGATCCGGTGTTTTATTAAGGTCGGTTGGCCAATAAGTAGGTGTTCCCGATGAATAGACCATGCTGTATGTTTCGTCCATGGATGATTTTAATTCTTTCCCTCTGGGCACTGTCAGTCTTGACCCAAAGTGAATATTTTTCGCATTGAAATCTCCTCCTACAATGTATCTGTTACCTAAAGTTCTGAAGAAGTCGGTAAAATGTTTTTTTTTATAATATGCCTCGGAGGGCAGTATACTGCTGAGAGAGTAATATTTTTATTTGGACCTTCAGTGATTACTACACTGGTCGCTTGTAGGTAATTGAATTTATATTTGTTCAGTTCATAGTGTTTTATATTACTTTTTATTATAACACCAGTGCCACCGTGTGCTGTATTATCTGGATGATTTGTATAATATGAATTGTATCCCGGGAATGTAATATGTCTTGTGTTAGTGAGATGTGTTTCAGATATTAGAAGCGCATCAATATTGTTTTGCAAAATGTACATTTGTATTTCATCGATATGATTAAGAACACCGTTAGTGTTCCAGGTAACTATTTTTAAATTCTTCATTTTTTATTAAGTAAAGCAGTTGTAATAGTCTGTATAACATTGTTAAGCACCTGATTTTGCTGTTGCATCATTTCAAGAAAAAGGGTTTTTATTTCAGTTAAGAATGTATGTAGCATTGTTGCAATGTCATTATTATTACTGTCATTGACTTCAGAAGTTCTATTTATTTCTCGTTTATGCCGCTGTCCTGCGATTTGCGCATAAGTCAAGCGCTGTGTTGAATTAAGACCTTCAGTTTGATTTGTCTCTGTATGTTCTTGGAGACCGGAAGGGGGCAAATGTCTGGAGTTTGCGTATTTGTCTAATGTATTGTTTCTACTTTTTACTGCATGTTGCTGGTGATTTCTGATATTTTGCAGCTTTTTATAGACGGCACATCCTTTATAATTTGATGGATGATCTCCATGACAATTGGCACATTTTGGTGTTTCGTCCCGTTTTTTATTACAATTGGTGGATGCATGGTTATTACCACATTTGATACATGCATACGCCCTGTTACAATAGGTTTTAGTGTGGCCATACCTTTGGCAGCGAAAACACTGAGGGATAATATTCTTTTTATGCGGAGATTCTATCTTAACTTTCATATGAAGTAACGTTTCAATTTTGTATATATCAGAATTGTTTTCGTGCGGTTCGAGGTCTACAAAGAATAATGGTAAGGGTTGCTTAGTTACCCTATGCTTGATATTAGTTATATGCCTAATTTGGTGTCCATTTTCTTCTAGGGCAGTCTTGATATCATTTATTTCTACCGAGTGATGTAGGTGTCGGATTACTACCCGAAAGCTTCTTTCAGATTTAATTTGATATGTGTGATGTTCTATTTCTTCCTGACGTAGATATTTAACTAGTGTACGATAACTGTCTATACTGTTTGATTTAATTTCGACTCTTTTGTCTGTTAGGGATCTGCAACGTATGTCACCAGTTGGGATGACGCTGGCAATATCTGACAACATTTTGGTATAATCTACTACTCCATAAATTGTTATAGCAGGAGGTTTTAGTTCCTTTTTGTGCTGTGTAGGTTCTATATCTTCGTTCTCGCTAGAATCATCAGATGCCAAGCAAGCAAACCTGTTTTTATTTTGCTTAAGTATCTTTTTCTCTACTTGCTCCGAGGAAACACTTCTAACGTATTCTCTTTGCCTTTTCCTCTTATTTACGATCTCTTGCCAGCTGTGGTCTTTTACTTGAATATTGTCAGTTTGCATGGAGGCTTGCAGCGAATAATTTTCCTCTGTTGGGATAGGAGATAATACATTGGTATAAACAGATTTCGGTTTATCTAACGATCGGTTTTTTTTTGTATTTGTATTTATTTTATTGTTAGAATTGTTAGTATTATTATTTTTCGTCACATCACCGTTAGTGCATGCGAACGGAGGTAAAGGAACGAACTCACCGCCGGTTTGCATTGAGCCGTCATTTTCTGTGTCAGGATTTTCGGAAGCATTATGTGTGTAATGATGCGATGAGGCAGCAACATCTTCGATTTGTCGGTTGTTATCCGATTTACGGTTTAGAATAGGCGAGCGCATGACCATAACGGTAGTTTACGCAGAAAGCAGAGATAACAAATACCGGCTTGCTGATAAGCAAGCCGATCACTGTACCGTACTTACGATAATTATACGCGATTAGAATGTAAATACTGTCAAGAGCAATTGAACGCGAACAATGAACAATAACCCGAAACATCTGGGGAAATAATCTTAGCCTATCATAGTTTATATTTCAACATTATGTAATTTCCCGCGGTAATCCCGGCTATTTTTCTTCAACTTTTCCGTTTTTTCTCATTTGTCCGAAGCATTTTTTCGAATTTTTTTCTCGAGCCATGATAAAGTACGAATTCCACGGCGCTAACCTTAACTTCACAATTCCCGACGCCCTGTCAAGGGTATGGGACTTACTTTTTACTAGTTCTCTCCATATTTCCTACCAGCGATTCAAGAAAGCCTAGTGTGCCGTTAGAATTGCTTCTTTTATCCTTCCACATTTTAACTCTCTCCTGAAAGCCTCCGTGTTCTTTCGCTGTTTTCATACAATTTCCAATTTTCACATAATTATTTCCGACTTCGTGGTAGCTCGATATAAATCGATATTACATAAAAAATCGATATGCGCACTCGATATATCGAATTAACCCGATATTATCGAATCACGCAATATCGATATGATATTTCACATTCGATATAAGAAAGATCGTGCAAAATTGAAAGCTTACCATTTTTACTCTAAATTTATTTTCTGTTTAAAAATAAAAAAAAAAAAAAAACGTTTAAGGTTGGTAACACTTGTACATTTCGCGTGAGAGCGTGCTCAACAGTCATAGTGTCAATCTATTTTAATCTGTCTGTAGTCGCTCTGCAGTCTAACGCAATTTTGATAGAAAGGAAGGTTTTACAGTGTGCTTGTTTATTTGATTACCTACTCAGTTACAAAAAAAAACTTTGGAATAAAGGATTTAGGACGTTCCAACTAATAAAAAGTGATAAGAAATCTGTCTTAAAATTTTTGTGAGACTAGTTAAATACAAATTACATACGATATATCGAAAATATTAATATATTCAATCGATGTATCGCAAAATATCGATACAACATTGCGATAAATTATATCGAAAAAAATATCGATATTTTTGTAATATAAACATCCCTACTCCGTAGCGTTTCTTTCCTAATACTGCGATTTTATCATTCTTCCTATACGCTCATCGCGATGCTTTTTATTCTCGCCTATCGTCCGTATTGATTTGCCGCAAACTACACGCTTGGTTGATAATGAATCTTTAAAGCTCAAATTGTTGCCAATTTCTTCTTGATCCCTTTTTTCTTTTAAAAACTCCTAATTTTCCGTTCACAAAAAGTGTTTGGCTTGAATTTCGTCGGATATTTACTCTTTTCTCATCCGTCTCTCTGAAATTGATTCCTCTTTGAGTTGCTTTCCCGTTCTGCTATCATTTCTAATCGACTTTCTCAAACAACCTTACTCGATCGTATAAATTATCATTGCCGGATGAATTTTAATTTTCCGGAAAAACACAACTTTGACCCTTTGCTTTTCTCCGATTTTTCAATTGTCTCGCCGTTCTTTATAATCCTACGTTGGATTTACAAAAAATAAATCTATTTATTTCGTATTGTGGACAAAGTTTTCTTCAATTATTCCTGTGAAAATAATGCACTTTTTTTTTTTTTGTTTTTATCAGACTCGAATGAAAAACAACGAAAATGATAAGATTCCCACATCACGTGCAAATATAATAAAACCAGAGTTCCCGGAAATGTATTTAAATTTTATACGGGGGGGGGGGGGGTCAGAGACTTAAATTTCAATTGTCTTCTTGAAAGAATCGGTATTGTCAATTAATTAATCGGGCGCTAACCAGATGATGCATTGTGACCAGACAGTTGCTTGTATTCAGTTCGACAATTGGACAGCGGTGTCGGGAAAATTCTCGCGTCCATTACTGATTATTTCGAGGTCGTTTATATTAGACGAACCTGCTGGTCGTGGTGCAAGAGAACGCTTCAAGTCCGGATAGAAACGATTTATATTCCGGAGACAGCCGAGCACCTTGCACACGCTGCTAGATTGTATTTCCTATTTAGGTTCGTGTGCGGAATCGGTTGGTGCCGTAACCGTCTGATGATCGTTGGCGCGTGTATGATATTTGTCACTTTTCCGTATGGTGAAAGATCAACTCTTTGTTTTTCTGAAGATACCGTGTTTGAGCCATTATCACTCGATTGTGTAAAATTTTTTCTTTTTTTTTTTTTTTTTTGATTTTTATGAAGTCAAAAAGTTTATTGAGGAATTTTTTTTAAAAATTTAATTACATTAGTATGATGCGGAGGAACGGGCATTATAATGTAATTTCGTTTAAACGGAAGTACACGGTTAGAAAGCCCACATTATTGTAGCGCATTGAAAATATAGGAAATTATCCTTCCGTCAGTTTTCGCCATGACTGAAATTACTTCGAGGAGATATATTAAATGCCGAGCGGCGGCACATTCAACTGCTAAGTTATTTTCATTCATTTTTAGTTTATTGTTTTCAACTTTTACATTTCCTCGCGGAGCTGTCTTTTTCGTTGTTTTTCATGTACTGCAGTTAGCTGGAAATGGGCAATCCTCATCGCACCCACGCGTAATATGGTAGAGCCCACTTTTTTTATCCGGAATAATAATCCGCTAATTTATCATTAATGTTGAAAACATTAAAAAAAATAGTGTGAAACGCGTAGTTTTTGTTTTTTTTTTTAATTATTACTTTTTTTTTACTTTTAATAATAATAACAATGATGATAATACTAAAAAAGTGTGTGGGAGCTTATACGCTACCATTCAAAGCTTTCTGTATTTTTTTTCCCTTTTTTTCTGATGTCTTTTACGATCCACGCGTTATACGTGTATCTGTCGCTGAGGTAATTAAAACACGTGGATCTAGTTTTATTTATTTATTTATTTATCTATTTTTATGATAGCTCAAAGGTTGCTCCGGAGATTTCCGATATTTAATGGTTTTATCGCTTAACTTTATAATACCATAAATATTTTTTTTTTTTTTTTTTTTTTTTTTTTTTGGGCGCATCAACTATGGACCATTGCCCAGACACAATGGGAAGAAGAGACAACTAACTAGAAACTAATTCGGTTGGAGACAGCTGAAATAAAGGAACCAAGGACAAGAACAACAGACTGGGAAGGAAGGGACAAGATGTAAGACGCACAGTAAGGAGTGGGAAGCCCCAGCTTTATAAGGTGAAGATGGAAAAGAGAGCGCTCCGCAGAAAGAGCAGAACACTCGAAGAAAATGTGATCAGCATCACAGACAACTGCTTCATCTGGATGCAACAGACAATGAGGAGAGGGAAGCAAAGAGAAACGATAGCGTGAAGAGGGCAGCAGTGTATGATTAAAGCGCAGGCGGACAATAGAGGAAATTATAAATCGTGGAAGAGAGGGAAACTCCGAGAACCATGGATGAGAAGGAAGTGTAGGTTGGATTGAAAGGTAGAAGGAACGATTGTTGGAAAAAGAAGAAGGGTACACATCCGACCAAAATCTGAAGTGAAGCTTCTTAATTAGGGGTAATAGATTAACAGCCGGGATTTTTTTAAAATAGAGGCGAGAACGGACAGCAACCTGAGCCAAAGCATCCGCCATTTCATTACCCTCGATGCCTCTGTGACCAGGAACCCACAGTAAGTCAATGTGTACAGAGTGATGGAAAGAAAGATTATAAATAAGAGATCGTATACGAAGAATGAAGAAGTCAGAAGAGGGAGGAGGAAGCGGTGAACTGATAGCCTGGAGAGCATCCATGGAGTCAGAAATGATTAGATAGTCGGAGGACGTACGATTGCACGAGATATGTATGATCGCACGAAGGATAGCCATCAATTCGGCCGTAAAAATAGAACAGAAAGATGGGAGGCGAAAGGATTCGGAGAAATTAGAGTCGGGAAGAATAAAAGACGATCCGACCCCACCGGGTCCTCTAGAGCCATCAGTAAAAATAAGTGCATGAGAAGGAAAAAGACAACTGACCGTACTGTGAAATTCCTGTTTAATGACGTTCTGAGGCATAAACTTGGAAAATTTAGGGAGAAAATGTACTTTGGGAGGGTGCAAGAGGTCGAAATAATTGAATGAGAAGTACGGAAGATTATTGCTGGATATAATATGGGAGGACAATTAAACAACCTACATCAAACAAAATAGTCCGACCGGTTTAGAAGCGGCGTATTCTCTACTTTATCAGATGAAAAAGTGAATCTCGTTGCATACGAAACTCAAATTTTATGTAATTTTAAATAAATTACATATTACAAAACTACCTGAAAAAAGCGTAATATTCTAATGTTAATAAGGACCGACTTGAAACATCGAATAACGTAAAAATTACCTAAGTGTTAACATTTTCCGCTCAAAAACGAACGGAAAAATCGAAGATATATAAAATAATAATACATCAATTTTTATATAATGTTTATAATACCATCTAAAAATAAGAGCAATTTCCCTCTCAAAAAAAATTTCATTAAAGGCTTCAGCCTTTTGGAAATAAATGAAGCTCCCAAAAAGCTATATGTATTATACGAATCGTTTAATAAAATAAAAACAATAATATTACACGAATTTTGATGAAAGCCTTTTTTTCTTTTTTTTCTGAATTCGTTAACTATGGACATTATTGTAGCGTATGAGGAATTGATCTATATTTTGCAACAGTGGAATCCAGGTTCTGCCCGAGCGAAGTATAGCTGGCTAAACAGCATTGAACTTCGCTAAAATGACCTGTCAACCGCGATAATTAAGGTTTCATTGTAAAACATTAATGTTAAAAAAAGATATAAAATTAATCTTCGGAATAACATATATACATGTGTAAATTGCGAACTAAATATAAAACAACTGACAACGGGAGTATCATTTATTATTAGATAATATTCTCTCGAAAAAAAAATACTTTTAAAAGTTTTCAAATACTCGGAGATACAAGTAAAAACCAAAAAAAAAAAAAAAACGTTTTATGATGCTGCTTATAACACAATCGGAGTGTACGAAATCATTTTTAAACTGATCTCAGTGTATTAAAATGAGACAGTAATATCGGTACATTATTTTTCAACCACCTTTCTATTAATAATAAAAGCGTAATTTTTAATCTTACTTTGTAATGACGGCCGAAAGAAAGGAACACTCTTCTGGCTCATTAGGCTTAGTACACGGTGAATATCTTCACAAACCCCAACACGCCCTGTCAAGGGTAGGACACTTAAACTTGATGACGTGTTTATCTACAGTACACGATGTATTAATAACATCGGCGCGGATTTCATTCGTCATTTTGTTTTTCCATTGAAAGAACCTTGTTTTTTTTTCTATCTTTTTCTCTATTGAGAACTTTAGTGCGACACGTGTGAAAAGATTTTCCGGTGTGCTGCATCTTGAACATCTTGCGAGATCGATCACCTGGTAAGCGATGTATAACGTAAGAAATTGTGACGCTGATCAATTTTGATTTGGATTAGGTAAAGATAGTTAATTTCTTTTAATGTAAAGAGCGCCCAGGACGATCGGTCATTGGATGGACATTCCAACACATTCTTTCAATCGAAAGTAATGATTATACTAGCTGTTCGCAGTCGTGCAACAAACGAAACCGCTCTACTACATGAAAAGACGAGATGCATTTTCAGTGCGGCCACCACGATGAATTAATCAGTTAACGTATGTCGAAATTATTCTCTTTTTTTTTTTAGTTTTTTTGTTTTGGTAGGGCTCGCCTTTGCCTCTTTAACCATCCAACCATTTGAATGTATTATGCTAAAAAGCTAGATTCTGAGTCCGATTTATTAAAAATCAATTGCTATTATTAAGATAATCGATTATTAAAAATCAATCATTAGAAAAAAATAATCGATTAATATGAAAATCGATGATTTTTTTACGTTGATAAGCTTTGGTATATGGCGCGTTTCAGTCGGAATAGAAGGCACTGTTATCGCAATTGTGGGTCGCGGTCCACTTTCAGCAGCTCGTCTGTCCATTAGGGCCGCCGATGGGCGAACATGGGCTCATGTAAACTTTATCAGCTACACTAGTACTGACCGAAATTATTTTTAAATTTTTTCTTCTAATTCGCTGTATATGGGGGGAACTTTGAGCGCTTCACTCCGTAACTGCCCAGTCCACGTTATACCTCGCTTAAATAATCAACATGATAGGGATTTCAGGAAGGGTTAAAAATAAATTAAATTTTTCCTCTGAAAAAAGAAAACATGTCGGTACATTCTATTTTTATTTGTACACTTCGGCTGGTGATCTCACGCGATGATTTCATTTCATGTAAACGGATTAATTTGAAAGAAACCTTTATTATTATACGCATATATTTAACTTCGGCTTCCCACTTCGGGCTATGTGTGTTATGCTGCCATAGTGGGAATTTTTGACCAATAATACTCGGTTGCGGCAGGTAGCAGGTAGTGAAAGGCTACACAGATGCCCGTATTTTAATTTCAAATTATTTCACTTTTTTCCCCGCGAATAATAAATAATTGTTCCTTCTATCGCTGGAGTTCTTTGAATGGCCTTTGTATGTATTGTTCGTCTTCGTTTTTAGTAATCTATTTTACTGTCTCCTTTTTTTGTTTTTCTTCCCTTAGTGTTCGTTCTGCGTGTTCTCTGCCACAATCGGACAGTTGCCTTTAATGTCGTTTATTCTTCGAATTCTCTTGAGCTGCTGAACGTTACATTCACATTTGCGAAAGCCTATGCTTCTTACTCTTCATTGTACTTCCTATATTTCTATCCTTTCCGGATCGAATTAATAATAGATTACCTTCTCCTTAATTGACGAGTTCATTCACAAAAAAAAAGAAAAAATGTAATAATAATAAAAATTCGTGCTCTCCCGGCTTACTAAGATCGCAGAAGAATGCGCGAACTTTTTCCGGTAACATAATCCAAATCGGGTTTTATTTTATCGATGAATTCTGACAAAGGGTGTATAGTATTTAGTCATCGTAAGGATTTATTATTTCGCCTAAAATAGGGGATTCTCGTTATCGGTCTCTATGCGTTAGTCTGCGACGTCACAGCCACGGCCAATGCTAAATTCTTCGCAGGTTTTGTGCACGGCGGATCGATCAATCGATCATTCGATTTCTCCCTTATCGCGTCATCGCTGACTGCCGAATTCCTTTCCGTTTACTATGCGAGACGGTCTTCATTCAATTCGGCTTCTCGTAGCTTTGCGGTTGCGTTTGTGCGGCGAACCAGCGGGTGTTCGACCGTTCTGGTTTCGCCTGAGCCAACGTTTGCGAAACGAATATAGTCTGACGGCAGAAACATCAGTCGATTTTAACCGGTGTCTTATCGATGCATATCGTTAATCACACGCTATGTTGTTATTCTATTAACGCAGCGTAGGCCGACTTGTGGACCGCCGTTGTTCGATCTCCCACCACGCTTGCACAAACACACGCACACAAAACTCGCAATCAACCCCTTTTTTTTCCGCTCTCGCTGCTACACTTTTCGTTGTTATTAAGCAATTTTTGGAATTATTTATATATATATATTTTTTTTCATAATCCGGTTGTAGGTAGTGTGTAGATATCTCCCAATATTTTTATAAAAGAGAAGATGGCATTAAATGGCAGGACTCGCAAGCGCCATTATAGCATTTATTTAATTGTCTGCGCTACACCGGTATCTTACGAGCGAGTCACTGATTTAGAAAAAGATTCATTTGAAAATTATTTCGATTGTTAACTTCGTTTTCGATTAGTCTGCGAACTGGAGCTTCGAAAATATGACGAAATTTGATATTTTAAATAATTCCACGTTAATTTTTATCCTATATCAATGTAACGTACGAGCAAAAATGTTGCGTGTATGTATGTATACATTAATTGGCTGAAACGGTTCTTTCAATGAAATTCAGGGGGGGGGGGGGTAGAAACGGATTGGTCGAAGCGTTATCGGCGGTGAGAAAATTCCACAAAACATAGTAAAGACGAAGGAACCACCAATGTTGTTCATTTTGGTAATCATCCACTTTCAGAGTTTATTAAAAAGTAAACAAAACGCTTATTTACCATGGTAAAAAAAAATATATACATTACAAATACAAATATTACAAATTTGTTTACAATACAATATACAATTATTATAAATTTCAACATTTATGGTTATTCTAGTCTAGAAATATGAAAAAATCGAAAAAATGTTTTTTTTTCATATTCTGATAGTTTAGACATTTAAGAATATGTCCCTAAAAGAATTTTTCAAAATTAAAGTTATTTACGGAGTTTTTGTCTATTTTCGTAACGCAGTAACTAAATCGGCTCAGTCGGAGCGGATCAAACGATAGAGTTGCACGAGCGACGGTGAAAAGATTGGTCCGGACATAGTTGTCTGCGAACGTTGAAAGATTTTAATTGCAGAGCGAACCCGGAAATAGTATGTGAAGAGAATAGAGTAATCGCGAGATAGTTGATATGTTCGTAGCCTGGGATATTGCGCGTGATTAAAAAAGAATAGCGTAAAGCTGAGATGTGTGTATGCAAGCATCGAATGTTCTGAAATTGAACTGATCAACAGAGACTTGAAAGAAAAAAAGGGGCAACTCTTCGAACCTATCGGACATTTCGGTGTGCATTGCGGAGGAATGTAAATTTCGCAAAGGAATACGCTTGCGTCATAAGTAAAGCTGCGCGGAATAAATCAAAATTCGAATTGTGCCTTCAACTTCAGTTGATTTTTAAAAGTGATAACAATAATGAAAAACAAAAAGAAAAAAATCGGCGACTATTTTTAAAATGTTTAAACTAAAAACGGAAACGTGCTTTCCTCCCCCTCGCCGCCAGTCCCATTAAGAAAACATCCACGAAATTAATAATCGAAACGGTATTTATTTGTACATATGCGCGAACCACGCCCGCAAAAGAATCATTTATTTTCATTCCGTCGTCCGCTGTGGGAGTATTACAAGCGTTTTTTTGTATATATATTTTAAATACACTTGTAAAATTCTAATTGGCTACCGTACCTTGTAAATTCTTGTCCCATTGGATTACTGCTCGCCCACTTAATTCTTCCGTCACCTCGTATTTCCTTTCTTTTTTTAGGCCAGGTTTAGATCATGCTTAATGTGGAATCTTTACCATATTTCACAAAAATAAAAAACCTATCACGTTAACTCCTAATGGCGTAATAAGAAATTTTCAATATTTTTATCAATGATATAGAAATAACTTTTGTTCGAGTTGAAAAATAATATTCGTCCATAAAGAGAGAACTATGAAAATGAGCGGTCATTGAATCATACCGGTAATTATTCCGAATTTTCGTTCGTTGCACATGCAGCAGCGGGTATGATAAATTATTTTTAGAACGATGGGCGAATAGCATCGGTGATGATCGTAAAATAATAATAATAATAATAATAATAATAATAATAATAATAACAACAATAATAATAATAATAATAATAATAATAATAATAATAATAATAATAATAAAAGAAAAAAAGTTTAAAATAGGAAATGTGTTTTTATTTGTTTAATATCATGGATCGTCGCTTGGTTCACAATGATGGTCTGCGAAGCTCCCACGCTGAGCCTTGGATAGTTATTTCGTTTATAAAGAGTTCACCCAACACCTACAATGCCACCATTAAGTACATTATAGACGTAAGGCGATTCTTAGTCGAAACATTTCTTTTCTTCTTTTCTCTCAGACACACCTTACCATTATTTTTATTTCCTATTCCTATTTTTTTGTCTCCGTCTTTTTTTATCTTTATTTTCAATTCCTTTTTGTGTTTTACTTTCTTTTCATTTCGCTTTTTCCCGTAACCGAAGCGTTCGCAATAGCAGTGCGCGGTTTGAACTGTCATAATTTCGTCCCTCGTCTCACAAGTACAATCCGTAATTAGGGGTTTTCTCTGAATATGTGTAGTTGTGAACGCGTTATATGCAAATTTGCGCTGCTAATGTCGAAATTCCGACCAAGATGTCTCGCATCTGCGTTTTCACGTACTAAGCAAGCGGTTAAAGTGATTAATGAATAGCCGCATCGTGTGTTGACATTTTCTGCGACCCACCATCCGGATGAATTTTCCTTTACACACACACACACACACACATGCATATATATAGAACAGAAAAGTTGCCGAAACACTTCAAAAAAGGTATGGAAATTTTAACTTTTTAAAGAGCTGAAAAAGAAAAAATTAATTCAAATATTCGCAAGTAATTCGGCCTTTGGCAAAATGTTTGGTCAGCGGCGGTGCAAGAGATCGCAGTCCATTGGTCGAATAAATTATTTTTACACGGCGAACGGAAACATTCGATAGGAGAGGAGTCTCATCTCAGTTAGGAGGTGAATTGATCAAAGCAACAACGAGCTTGGCAGTTGAAATGTTTACTTTCGACTGTGGAAACTAATAACGTAAATTACTCGTTTTTAGCAATTGTTGTAGCATCTTCGCTACCGACTGCACAAATTTCTTCACTGCCGGCAGTAGCGTCCTAATCTAATTGTTTCACTGTATCCCGTTGATCTCTCACCTCTGGGCCCGAATATGCAATCATTTCGTCGGCTTGTCTCCCTAATTCGTAAAATCATTTTTGCATAATGCTACGATATTTTCATCATTGACGATTTTTTAAACTCTCCGTGTCCAAAATTATAAGCTTAGAATAGCCCAAAATGAAAATAAAAAAACAAAAAAAAAACTCGCAAAATCTTTTTTCACGGTTATTCCATTATGAGCACATGGACCCCGCGACATTATCAGTTTTCCTCCACGCGCTTCTTGTGTAACACAAAGTTGTCTTGCTTTCTTAATTCCATATAAAAACTACAACAACAGCTTTATCCCGTGTTATATATAAAATTTTCCCTTGCGTCCTCTCCGAAGAAAAGAAGGAAAAAAAAATCCCGGTCAAGAATCAACCGTATCTAGGGTTAACGTTGGATATTAATACGTTTATAAAAGCTATTTTCGTGGCACGCAAACTATATCAGTGATAAAGTGGAAACGCGACACACCCTCTCAATGTTATATCTCTCTATATGGAACCTCGATAAGATCTCGTATAGATTAGCGCCCTTTATCAACTTTAATCAAAGTAGTTTTTAAAAAAATTCAAACCGTTCAGAATAAAACACTTAAATATGTACCGGAGCAACGATGTCCACCCACCAATGTACATTGTGTATTAGTAGAGCCGCCGATAGAATTGCTAATAAAATATATTTCGGATAAATTTTTTATGATAATGCCGGTAATATTAAGCGTAATAGATATTGGGATAATATAATTACGATCATTGTTTCTATCGGAATCACTCGCAACAACTAGAAACTATCGCGACGAATAGCTAATGAACAACGTAGTTAATAATGCACAATTTAACGAGATAATAGAGAATAAATATCCTCATTACCCTCTCCACATTATTCTGCTCTTATATGCAACTTTAGCCACGTCCTCTTTGAATGCTCTGCTTTTTCTACCGAACGTTCTCTTTCCTATACTCTTAAACTCTTGGCGTAGGCTTCCTGCTCTTTTCAGTGCGCTTCCTGTATCCTTTCCTTTCCAACTCCAGCTGTTATATTCTCCTGTTACTTTTCTTTGCCATTTCTAATCTCGTGTAACGTTTTAAACTTTCAATGCTGTTAGGTCAAAGCCGTCGAGGTGGCCAAAAAATAAATAAATATAAACAAGTTCATTTCATGCGCTGAGGATTCCCCGTATGTTAAGCTACCGATAACTATAATTTACACTTACATAATAGCAAATTCGAAACAAAGAAATCTGATTTTCGCGTCGCAAAGATACGGGAGAGATAGGTAATTTATTGCGTTTTTTTTTTTTTTTTTTAAATTGTCACTAACTTCAAAAATTTAGTTAAGACAACGAAATATGGTTTCGTTCCCGACAACTTTCCAACGATATATTACAAGCCCGGAAAGAAAAATATTTTTTTTTCCATAATTTCCAGCTTTCGGCGATCTGAGGGCCTAATTTTAAAGTTGTAAACTCGGATGTTCCAAACCGGAGAAATTAGTCGCATATTTTTAACCTTATTCGAAATTTTTAGCTATAATACTCGCGGCGCCAGGGGGGTCACGTCATTTTTATGCGCGCGTTCTAATAAATAAGTATTCATTGATGGCTCCTTGAACAGATCAATTGGAAGATATACTTCATCCCTCTACCACGAAGATATGTGTCATGAGATTAGAGTCTTTAAAAGGGATAAAAGACAAAAAGGTTCTTATTTTATTATCAGGTTCCCGAAGTGTACTGACCCGGGGGGGGGGGAGAGACAAAACGAATCGGAAATGGATGTATACAACAGAGCGCTAGAAGATTAGGAGGCGAGTTACGATTATGTTTTGATGGAATTAAGGTGGATTCCCTGCAAACTAGTAAAGCAGATAAACTAATAATATCGGGCAGGCTGGTAAAGTGAGATACGGAAGAAATAAAAAATCGATATGCAAGAAATGGGAAATAATGCGCGAGGAAATCATCCTCTAGAAAGGAGAAACGTATTATCGACGTACGACAACTAGGATACGTGAAAGAAGTCACCAAAAGCACCTAACTGTAATACTTGGGAAATCTAGGATGGGACATGATCCTTTTTTTTGTATAACATTATAAGCTCGTGTGGAATACGCGTTCTAGCAGACAGGTATGTAGTTTGTAGGCAGGTTTTTAGTGTATTTTATTAGATACTATTATTATTATACCGGAATTATTAATTAAATCTCTTCCGATAAGTGAATTTTTTTATCCAATTTTCAATTATATATTACGCACACTAGGTGTTAGAAAATTGTGAAAAGTCCGATTTATATCCTAGGGTTTTAAAATAAAAAATTTTACATGCGGTATACACATAGAACCTTTTGTTGCCAGTCAATTTTTATGGCGTTTCTAATGTATATGATATTAAAAAAAAATTTTAAATTTAAAAGCCATTAAACATATACAACGAGAATAATCATCTGTACAATTCAGCAAGTCTAATTACAAATATCATGCAGAAAGGAGGGGTAAAAAATAAAAAAGACGGTGGGAGATCGCGTGTATCATCATACATTTCTCGCTTGACTATTCCCCCGGTTAGTGGTATTAGTGTGCGCAGTAACAAGCTCCGCCGCCCTCTCTGACGTTGCTGGTGATAAACGTGGTTTAGATTTTCATGTTTAGCTATGCACCGTATGATGTTTAATTCGTTTTGTTTTTTTATTGCAATCTATTAGAGGCACTTTCGGTTGTCTTAATTATATAACAGAGGCAAAACGTAGGTATTAAATTTCATGAATTTCCGAAAGAGGAGAGGTGAACGACGTGACAAAAATATTATTTGTGTTTTAAGTTGCTATATATGTACATACATTTTGGTCGGTCTAGTTATTTTCGATGATTTAATTGTTATAGGTGTTAAAACAACAAATTGCCTAATTTACAGAAACACTTAATGTGTTTCAAATTGCGAATTAACAAAATCAAAAAAACATGTCTAAATGAAAAACGTTTAAAAAGTTTCATATTTTTCGGGATAATTTTTCGTTTTTTTTTTTGCGAACTGCGTGATAAACTTACGAATTTATTACGTAAAACAATTGAAAAAATTTGGACTTTGTGTTAAATTTTGTTTAATAGTTAACTTTTAAGGAGGTAAACTATTTTAATAATTATTTTTATCGCGCGAAAAAAAAAAGGTAAATTACGCGTCATTTCCTTTTATATAAATAGACGGTTTTTTGAAATAACTGTAAAAAAAAAAAAAAAAGATCACTTAGGAAATCTAACAGACCTCCGTGAACAAATTGGAACATGTTTGTTCTAAATAAAATGTAATGTAACAACGATTTAATACAATAATTAGCGCACGTGATCCCTCTATTACAAATAGAAATAAAATAAGAAAAAATACAAATAGAACTAGTTCCGCGTCACTACTGACGTCATTATTCTTAACGTTAAAAACACTTTATATCAAAATCATCAAAACTGTATTTTTTTTTTTCTTATATTTTTCACTGCTTGTCTTTCGTCTTTTGGTGGTCAGCTCTATGTTCGATATGATTTTTTGAATTCCGCCACGTATAATGTACTGGAAATCCTGATAATAAGAAGGGGTTTCGGGAACGACAAAAATATTCAATTTTAATGCACTAGCTCGGGAACGGCTAGAACATAAATCGCAAACTTCTCTTTATGGCAGTCTATAATTTTAAAAGGTAATCTGAATACCCTCTGGCCAGTGGAAAAACCCGTCAAGAATATGTGTATAATGTGGAACTTAAAACGACCTCAAAAATCACCTTAAAAAATTCTTAACTCATTACCGAAGATAATTCTTTAAAAATGTAATTCGCAAAATATAGAAAATAAAATGCAGAAAAAAAAATTATCGATAAAAATGTATTTAAAATCCCTCATACCAGTAGGGAAAAAACAGCAAAAAAAGCGCATGTTCATATAAGTAATAGGCCGAATGAAAAAATTGGTAAAGCAAAATTTCTCTAGTTTAGGGCATTCTCCGAGTTTACAACTTCAAAATTAGACGACCCGTAAGATGCGAAAACTCGAAATTTTGAAAAAAACATTTATTTTCCCGAAGTTAATAAGAACTAAACTATATTTCATTACTCATTTTTAAATGTTTTTCTTAACTATTCACCAATATACTTATATCAGTATAAAACGAGGATTATTAAAAATACTCGCAGTATGTCAATAATTATTAATTCTTTTTTTTCCTGTAGAAGCGAAAATCGAAATAGGATGTCAACCTGGAGTTTAAGTAATTCGAAATGAGATTACGGATAAACTATTCGCGTACACTATTGCGAAGATTTTTTCTTTTTTAAGGGAACTAACTAAGTGTGTTTTGGTAATTCGAAGAGTATCTAATAGCACGTAAGGTGATAGATAAATGTTAGAAGGCGTGCACGAATGCAAATGTAAACGAACGAAGAAACGTTGCGATAACCGGCTATTATAAATAAGACAGAGACCTGTTCCAAACCGTCTCTCGATATTCCTTTGAAATAACGACTTCGCTGTAAAATATAAATAGACTTTTGCGACGTATATTTAAGACTTCGCCGCTAGTAAGAAACAGACGAAAATGATTAATATTACTAATCGGTCAAATTCGTTAGCGAATGGTATTTCTTTCCGATTTAATACATAGTCAGCCATATGTAAAATGTTATAAAAGAATTCTGCGTCATTTGAAACGTAACATAAATTAATTCGGTTCCAATACACATTTGTTCTTTTACCTTCTTCATTCGTATTTAGCAGGTTTTAATTGATATGGCATGTTCGGTGAAGTTTCTTTCATTAATTACGGTTTTGATTGTATTTAGTGATCGCGTTCGTAGTTTGTATATACATATATATGTTGTTGTTTTTTTTTAATTTTTATTGTTAAAAGAAGTCAAACTCATCCGGGTATAACATTTCTTTTTTTTTTTGTTACAATGTAATAAAATAATCAAATTTGTAAGTTGTAAAGTCATTCTCGTAGGTTCGTGAGGCTTTCCTGAAAACGCCTCATATACTTAACGGTTATAGCTCTTGTGTGGAAGTAATATTAATAAAATTCAACAATTTCAGTCTAAAATCCTCCGTGGAATAGTTGGGAGCTTCTTACTTCGTTTCGAATAGTACGCTGCGCAACGATCTTCATATTCCATATGTTCAAGAATATCACGCTACTATGCAGTACAGAAAATTCTTCGAGAAGCTGTTAATTAATGATAATATCAATGTGTCTAGCATGTACCACCAATATCGTCCAGGAAAAACACAGAGAAGATTAAGAAGAACATGGTGTCGAGATGCGCTAAATTATAGCTAACGATGGCGTATATATCAGAGTTGTTGATTAGAAATAGTATAAGTAGGCTATCCTCACCTGACCCACGTGAGTGGTGTAGTGTAGGAGTAGCAATGATGTTATCATCGCTTCAGCGGAGATAAGTAATAAGCCTTAAGAATAATTTAAGTATATATATATATGATTAAATTATTATAAATAACTATCTAAATGCTGTTAAAACTTAATTGGGGGTGGACAGTATAAATTAGAAGGTCTTATACAAAATAAAAATAAATTAGTAATAAACGGTAACAACGCCAATAGTGTTCAATATGGATTGGGGAGGTGTAAAAAAAAAAAAAAAAACAAAAAGAGGTTTTAAAAAATTATGAAAAGGAGTAATAGAGAGTAATAAAAATTTTTTTAAACACATAAAAGTACACATACACAAGAATGCTGGGTGAAAAATATGTACGATAATTTAAGATTGGGTATTTATGTTTTGAATTTAGTATAATCATGTAACAATTGCCTGGTACACCATATGCCCCTATATCTGTACAGCTGAAATTTACGAATAGGTAGTCGCCGACATTTAGAAGCTGAGTATGGCACTATAATGATGAGGTATGTAAGAGTAAATTAGTAAATTATGGTTGCCTTTAACTTAATATATACGAAATAATCCTAAGCGCATGAAACATCATGTTTGACTGGCCTTGTTTAGTTTTTTTTTTTTTGAAGTGAAACTTCTTTAGCACTGCACCTTATTTATAAATAAATTTATGTGGAGTTAACATAAAAAACGAGCGAGCGAGCGTACGTTATGAATAATTAGAGTATTAACACATCCAAAAAATTTGTTGCGGACACGTAGCTGGTAATATATTGAATTAAAATTTATGTTGCGTGTTATTGCATTTTATACTACTTTGAGATGTATATAAAAAAAAAAAAAAGGAATAAATTTATTAGAACTTGAAATATCAAAAATTAATCAAACATAAAAAATGGATATAACGAATTGTAAAAAGAAGAAACAGATCGAGCATATATAGAGAGAATGTCAATGATCTCAAAAGAAAACTGAAGCAAGCGGCATTTTAATCTTAACAGAAACGTGGATGAATAATGACAATAATATCGACATGGCAGATTTCGATTGTATCGTGAAATTTAAACGTCAGAACGTTCGAGCAGGAGCGGTTGCGGTTTATCGCAATAGAAACGATAAGTTAAATATTGTTACTTTTAATATTTATGTCAATACACACAATGATATGCAATTAGGTTTCGGTCAAACAGATGTTAGGGATATATTATTATTATTTCGAATTAGCCACTGGTGGACTACGTTGTCAACTGGTTCTGCCATTCTTCTTCCTCTCTTTCCATACTGCTTTCATTCTTTCACTGTGTCTTTGTTTTCTTTCTTCGGTCCACGAAACGCCAGTTTTTCCTTTACGTTTCCCCGCGAATCTTTTGCAGTCAAATAATTTCTTCTTTAACGTTGATCGCTGTTCTATATCTTCAGGCGTGATCTTTAGTTCATCCAGGTCTTTTTTGGTCTCTGTATACCACGTACCGTTTATTTTTAGCTTTCGCATGTAACTGAACAACCTTCCGGTAAACCTGTTCGGCTCCATCCTTTGCATATGCCCGTAGAATCGAATTCTTCTTTTCCGGATCTCGGTAGTGATGCTTTCCACATGTTGGTATATTTCCTGGTTGCTCCTTTTTACATATTTTCCACATTGTTTCTCTGGTCCCAGTATTCTTCTTACGATCTTTCTTTCTGCGATTTCAAGCTGTTCATTTAATCCTTTTCTGTTCATTGTTAGGCCTTCCGCTGCATATAATGCTTCTAGTCTGATCACAGTTTTATAGTGCCTTAGTTTGGCATTTCTTGATAGATATTTCTTATTATATATTTCTTTTGTTAAATAAAAGATCGCTTTCATTCTATCGATCCTATATTTAATTGCTTCTTTTTCTGACCCACTCTGCTCGATTAATTCTCCCAGGTACTTGAATTTATTGACTCTATTCACTTGACCCACATCAGTTTTTATTCTATTGATATATATATATATATATATATATACTATTCCATGTAAGGCGAAAAATGAAAAAGAAATAACTATTATCGCCATTTATATTTCTACAAATAAAAGGGGATCCATGATATAATTAAATTTATACATAGAAGATTACTCCTTTTCACTCCAAATGGTTCAAGGTTATTAAAAGAAACATTCAGTTTTTTTTTTTTTTTTGATAATTTTAGTTTTATTATTTTCCACGCATCAATCATTTGCATTCCTTCTTCTTTGCACTCAGTTCATATTAATAAGCTGTTAGTTCCTAGCCATTTGGTTACTTCTGTGGCGCGGTTACCGCATTTTTCGCTTCCTTTCTTAAGAAAAATCCCATCCTGTAACCTCTTGCCGCCATGTAACAGTTTTAATTTTAGATTTTCATGTTATTTCGCTTCCTCCTTTTTTTCTAATAATTATTCATTCCCTCTGTTTGCCCTAATTATTCTTCCTTCTTATCTCCTTCTGCGTGGCCTTTACTCTTCACCGTCCTATTCTTGTCACCATTACTCATCTACGCCTTTTTATCTTTCTTTATTTCCTTCTTCTCTACATTGTCCTCTCCATTAAAATGATGCAATTATTGGCGATGATGACCACGTGTTCCTTAAGCGTTTATCTGCAATTTCAATAATTCGCACCTCTCCCAGTATATCCTTAAACCTAAATTCCCTCTTCCCCAGATAACTACTGTCAAATTCCTTGGACTAACCGTTGATTCTAGCCTTACCTGGAAGCCTCACATCGCCAACTTAAAACATAGCTGCACCAATTCCATTCCCATATTGAAATACTTGGCGAGTTCAAGATGTAATATCCATCCTAAATTCCTCTTCAATATATATAGATCTCTAATCCTATCAAAAATCCACTATGGGTGCCAGGTGTACTTCTCAGCCAGTAAATCCTTATTGAAATCCCTCGATCCTGTCCACCACTCCGCATTGAGAACCATTCTGGAAGTGCATCGAACCTCTCCAGCTACCATCATGTGTGTTCTATCCGGGTGCCCACTCCTTTTATCCCGAAAATACTTCACACTGCGAAGTATGTACCACCACTTCAACAACACACGAAACCTTCCCCTAAAGTTGGAGCATTACCACCTCGAACCAAATTTTCCCGACGACCCATTACCAGAATTACTGATAGAACTGCGAAGATGTGGTATCATGTCCGTACAGTCGTCAACAGCCAGCCCCAAAATCCGCATTCCTCCTTGGATCACGGTCCAAATAAATATCGATCTATCGCTGACACAAAATCCAAATACAACGAGCCCCCTATATCCAGTGGAAGTGGCAGTTAGGGCAATTAACAAGTACCACAACCATCTAATTTACTACACAGATGGAGCCAAGGCAGTCGGTGAAGAAGGTTCACTGCCAGCAGCCTGTGCATTCGAGGGTGATGACATCTTATACGAAACCAGGCTCAACGATGCCTGTTCAGCATTGGACGCAGAGCTGCACGCAATCGCACACTGCTTCCACCACATCACCACATCTCACATCAGAACCAGTAACTACCTCCTGGTTACTGACTCTTTACAATCCTTAAACATGATTAGGGGCCCAAAATACAACAACCAGCTGGTACAAGAGATATGGCACAACTTATACCAATTACACCTAAAGGGCAGTCATGTGTCGCTGATATGGGTTCCCGGACACACTGGAGTGCCTGGCAACGAGAGGGTTGACATAGCAGCACGGTCTGCTTTGCTCTTGCCAATGCCAGAAGACGCAGAACTACCGACATCAATGGAATACACATTATTAAGAGCGTGCGAAAAACAGTGGAGAACTGAATGGGCAGCTGCTACAACATTCTTAAGAAGCATAAAGGCCACAGTTGAACCATGGTGGCCACCAAAACGAACATCCAGAAACGACTTTAAGATCCTCAGCCGACTGCGAATCGGGCATATCGCTATTTCCCACAAACACATAATCGATAAAACCCCGCCTCCGGCTATGTGTCCCCTGTGCGGCCAGATAACCATACCAACAGTCTCTCATATACTGCTCACCTGCCAAAAGATGAAGGTATTATGAAAACAACTGGACTTGCTGGGAAACATAGAGTGCATACTCTCTAATGAATCAATAAACATCACTCGAGTTATAGCCTTTGTTAGGATGAGTGGCCTAACACAACAAATCTAAATAACCTCCCCTTGTGTGTGCTGTAATGACCACAGTAGTTACAAACAGCACACACAATTTAAAAAAGGGAAAGGAAAAAAAAAATAATAATTCGAATAAAATTCCTAAAATCTAATCTACAAATTAATTTATTTTCTGCATCTTTTCATTAACTAGATTCTCTTCGTGTTAATTATGTGATCGTTGTTACGCAGCGACAGACTTATTCGTCGTAGCGCGACAATAGATAAATATTTTATTTCAAATTTAATCTATTTTAAAAGTTCATCTGGTGCTTTTGACGTATATTTTTCATATTTCCCGATATATGTTTTGTTATTAACATTAATAATAACAATATTACAGAAACAAAACAGAAACGTTTATCCAATAAAATGAATTCGGTATATAATAAAAAAAAAAAAAGTTAAATTTGGAGCGATGCGGTTAATTTTTTACTGACGGCTTCAGGTGACCTTTTTGGTGTTTCCGAATTTCACTTTTCGAAATCATTTCGTCTTCCTTCTTTGTGTCCTACCTTTATGAACGAATTCCTGACTATTTCACTGTTTTCATATAATCGTCTTTCTTTATCCAATTCTTTAATTCGCGAGTAGTTTCAAGCGACTTTCTCCTCCTCTTGCATCGCTGTCTTCTCCATTTTCTTTCTTCTTGCTACTCCGTCTCTGTGTTGATTTGCTGATGATTTCTGACCATACCGGCATTGAGAGTAATTAGGTAGTTTGGCACAGATTGTTCTAGCTCCTTTTTTAAAAAGATCCCATCCCCTTATCTCATGTATCTGTGTAAAAAATCCCCATCCTAGATATATTTACACTTCCTACTTTCGTATGATCGTTCTTATCTGTTCATCCTAATCTTCCTTTCTAACTCCCATGGTTCCTGGAGTTTCCGTTCCCGGTTCTGTTGTCATTTCTATTAATTCACCTCCGTTGTTTTAACCGTTCTCTTCGCCTTTCTATCATTTTTGATTTTCCTTAATTTCCTCTCCAATTTTCCCTAACCACCTAAACGAAGAAATGGTATCTGTAATGCTGATCACATCGTTTTTAAATGTTCATCCTTTTCTGTCGAGCGCTGTGTTCTATATTCCCGTTTACTAATTAACTCATTGCGAATCCTAAATTCCGTCTTTTTCCTCTTCATCCATCATCCCCCCCCAGCTATTTAGTTTCTTTATATTGACAATATCTGACCAAATCGAAATTTAACTTGTACGGTTTTTCCCCTTCTTTTTGTTTCTCGGTGTAGGTCCCTAGCTGACGTGCCAAAAAAATAAAAATAAAAAGACTTACGAAAAGACTTGTTAGCGGTTCTATTTGTAACAACCGATGTCGCGCTTCGGTTACCACCAGCGATGTCACAACCAAGTATACACGTGACGCAAACAATGTAGTTCACGGTATTACAATAATAAATGTCACACATATTCTCATCGTTTTATGCTAACCACTGACGATTGCTATTTTTGGTGGTCTGCTAAATGATAAGAAATTTTCATCTCCTCCTTATTCAAACGTGATCTACACACATTATACGTCATCTTAGTTCAGAGCATATCGTTGTCATTTATGTTATCAGCGTGGAGATCGCCGTCGTCAGCTGTCGAGTGCCGAAATGTATTATAACGGTCGAATAATTGAACACAATATCGAAATGTCGCATTCGGAATATTCGCAATGCTCGGGCTCCGAAACCTATTCGGTCAGAGTTTCTACGAGTTTTCAGTACGCGACATCTGCGAATGAGATTTTACTTCAGTGCCGTTTCAAAGCATTCTTGCGCGATGTTACTGTCCTTTGGCAACGTTACACTTTCAAATGTATAATTTAGCGGACCCTAGTGCTCCGCAGCGAGTTCGGTTGAAGGGGACGACGATGCTCGAGAAAATTGCCGGTTTGAAAGTTTGAAAAGACCGGTAATGGAATACTGCGACCAAGGGTATCGAAGTCTCCGATATAATTCGAACATCGCGCGTTTCCGTCCTATCGCTGAAGAATACTAAATAAGTGCCCAACTCGGATATTCGGTCTTTAGCCGGCGGTGCCAGCTATAATAATGTCCAGCCAAACGAAAATACCGCTCCCGCCCACCTACAACTAACCGACCATTTTGCTTCTCGCTTATAATTGACACATTCGTGTTATTATATTGCGCGTTTATCCGGCTCTCTATATATGTGTAGACGGGACATCATCGGCTATAATCGTAGACGCCACATATTCAAATGTGATACGTGCGGAGGTCTTTCGGAATTGCAGTCTAGCCAATTTATGCAGACGGCTACATCAAAGATAAACTTGACAAACTCGTTTGAGCGTGCATTTAACTTATCACGACTGATGTATCTAATAACAGTTCTGTTCCGAAATGTTAAAAGTAAATTAAACGATGAACCTGTGTGCCTCTATGTAAATACACATAATATGCACCCCTATACATAAATATATATATATATATATATATATTGTGTGTGCGTGTGTGTGTGTGTGTGTGTTTTAATTAATTTTGGTAGTACTTAAACATATTTTAATCACACATTCGCGAACTAAGTGTTAAAAAATTGAAGTATCCTAAAGAAAGCGACCTTACGACACCAGGTGGTTAACAAAACGTCAAATCGGCAACGTTGGCCATCACATTCTATCGGTTGTCTCTATTTCGTTGTTTCCTGTAACTACGAGTAACCGTCTAGAGCAACGGTTCCCAAAGTGGGTTCCGCGAGAAAATCATCGAGGTTGCCTCCCAACTAGAAAAACCGGGAAACCAAGAATAAGCCAGAAATTTTTCGTAAAACGGGAAAGAAATGTGTTTTTTTTTTTTTAACTTAAAATTTCTTTTTACGTTGTAATTCCTACGATAACTTTTAAATGGAATTTGTATTATTCTGGTTAAAATTAAAATTTGAAAATAATCACACATCATTTTGCATAAAAAAGTGGCTGTTCGTTTCCAAAAACTATATTACTCGTTCATTTCAAATAAAATTGATGCCGATCTGACTTTTAAATGAATTAATCATTCAGTTTCGTAATTATAAAAAAATTAAACAACGAATTTGTAACATGATAGGTTTCGAGAAGGGGAATGTGATTTTCTAATAGCGTTTAAATATTAAAGCAATGTATATATATGTTCATTCATCTATGCGTGATTTTCGTATGTAAGTTTCGATTATATGTAGTTACGGATTGATTCTTTTTAGTTTATCATGGATCTTATGACTGGCGGGCTGTTTTAAAATAAAAATTCAAACTCTAACGCAGTTTCTGAAAACGGTTCATTCAATAAGGAAAGCGAGGCATAAGAAAATATTTCCGAAATCGTAGTTGTTGATTGGTATGATTTTATAATTAATTACGAAGAAGTAGATTTTTAGTTATTTCATAGATTGTTTTTTTTTATTTTAATTCTATTAAAGGTGCTTTAATTATTTATATAGAACGCAAATTTGGAAAGTACGGTATGCTATACTGCAATTGTTGAGGAACTAAGAGATGGAAACGAACATCAACGACCTTTGAAAAAAAGAAAATGCAACGAATCTTATCTTTCGGATTTTTACTCGTAGAAAATGTAGACGCGAGCCATGCAAATCCAAGTGAAAAAGACACAGTTTTTTTTTCAAAAACAAAAAGAATCGCATCAAGCGGTAGTGTCCAACTTCAATAAATTTGTAAAAACCGATAATGAACATGCTACAGAAGCATCATTCCTCTTAAGCTATAGGATTGCTCGATCTGGAAAACCACGCACGATAGCCGAGAATTTAATTAAACCATGTGTATGTTAGACATAGTTGGCTGCATATTTGGGGAAGAAGCAGTAAAGAAAGTTATAGCAGTGCAATGTTCTAACAAAACTGTATCTGACTGCATTCGTAAAATATCTGATCACATCGAAGGTGAAAATATCGTATGCAGATTGAATCATTCTACGTTTACAATCCAACCTTGATGAAAGTATTGCTGGACTGTCAGTATTACACTTATATTTGTGATGTATTTTTTGGCCCATCTATGGAAGAGGATTTGCTTCTCCGTACTCCTTCGGAAACCAACACAACTGGAAACGAAATTTTCAGTGTAATAGATTGTTATATGAGGAAACACGGCATTGATTAGAATAAATATATTGATGTATGCAGTGATGAAGCTGCTGCAATGGTAGGAAAACTAAAAAACACCATATCAAGAATTAAAAATGTAGCAGCCGTCATTGAATTTTTGCATCGACATGCTTTTATAATGAAGAAAATGCCGAAGCTATAAAGATCGTAAAGTACATTAAATCCTGCCCTCTTCTTCAGTCAAGATTGTTCAAAACAGTGTGTGAAGAAATCGGTGGTCAGCATGCATCCTTAATACCAAAGTCCGATGGCTTTCCAGAGGCAAAGTTTTAGTTAGGTTATATAAACTTCGAGACGAGCTGCAGGATTTTCGAGTGAGGCAAAACGTGTCGGAATCTGTGAAAATTTTCGATGTTTTGCATAATGAACAACGGCTTATGAAATTAGCTTATTTTTCCGAAATCTTTGGAAAACCTAACGAAGTCACTGCATCTGTACAAGGAAAAACAACAACTATATTTACTGCGAACTCAAAAAACAAAAATAAATTTCTGGATTTTTTGCATGGAAAAAGACAATGTTGAATGTTTTCCGCTTTTAAATGAAATTATACAAGAAAACATGGTAGAATTACCAACTGAAATACAAAACATCATTAGTAAACATTTAGCGAACCTGTTAAAATCTTTGTCTGAATACTTCCCGATTACCAATAACGTCATCGGCTGGATTCAAAATCCATTTATCAATAAAGATAAATCTGAGACTTTATCAATGCTAGAATATGAATCACTCGATTGATATTCAGAGTTCAACCGCTTTAAAATACACATTTAAATCAGTATTGTCACTCAATGAGTTTTCGGTTAGTATTAAAAGTAGCCAAAAAGACTATTTTAACTCTGCTCTCTTTTATAACTACATATAGATATGCGAGACAGGCTTTTATGCATAAATGAAAAATAAATTCAGGAGCAAATTGGATGCTATTCCGGATGTATGCATATAACTGTTGGATATTAGTACTAAGTTTTAAAACCATTATTAGCAAAACAGTGAAACCATTTCATTCTTCGCATTATTTTATTTAAACATTTTTATTAAATAACTATTTTATTCATATATTTGAAATTTCTATATCTTTTATTAGAAGTTAATAGAATGTGGAATTGCAGTGAAAGTTGTAATTAAAAAGAAAACAATCAAATTTGTTTACATAGCAACAATTACTTGTTAAGTTTTCATTTGGCACTGAGGGTTCCATAAAATAAAATTGTTTTTATAAAGGTTCCGCGATCATAAAAGTTTGGGAACCGTTTGTTTAAAGTACTATCAGTTAAACTGGTGATTAGTGTACGTCTAGAGCTCAGTCAACAAACAGCTGAAAACACGTACGCTTTGTAAGAAATTTCAGTCGTGAAATAATCCTCTTTTTTTTCTCTTTTTTTTCTCTTTTTTTTATTGGTCTAATGTTCGCCCGCGACATCCAATCAATAGTGCCTATTTAAGGAAGCAATTCTGGCGCCTTCTTGAAATTAATTCTTCTGATGATTATTTGCTATACTATTTGTGGCGATGATAATATAAACGGTGACTTATATTACACGGCGTTTATGAAATAGTTCTTTGACTTCTTCGGTATTTTTCTTTTCGTATTATTATATAGAATGTTCTACCCTATATACAAAACAAAAGCGAGGCATCTACGAATTTGCATTCCGTAGGCTAAAAGCATCTGGCTGCCTCTGAAATTTAATTCTTTATATTATTTAGAATGTCATCAATGAGAAATGGCTTTGATGTTTCCTTTCTATAGGTTTCGTTTTCTCTTATATGCCTCTTCGAACTGTATGATCCGCTTATCTGCAAACCCTAATCATACTTTGAATGACCTCCTATTTTCCTTGAACTGTTCAAAGTTGAATTTCCTTATCTTTTAAAATTCACCCTTTCCATTCGTTGTTGCGTTTATTTTGTCTTCACTTTCTATGGCTTGTTTTCTTTTTTCATTTATCTAACCGTATTAAATTCCAGTCAGTTTTGTCTCGAAAAAGTTGCTCGGTAAAGACTCCGTGTTTAACCAAATTTGAATACAATAATAACGTGTGTATGTCAATGACTGTATACGTGGTTTTTTTTGTTTTTTTTTTAAAAACGTATATTTAAATTTTAACATTTTATAATCTTATATTTACGTCCTTTAAGCTTGCGCTTGTCGACGGAGTTCTTATTATTTATCTTATTCTAGGTTTTTAAAGTATATAAGCGCTCAATCATCCATCACTTTTATCCATCCATCCACTTCATTTACACATAGTTTCCTTTATTTAATTTTCCCTTTCGTTTATATTTAAAGGCTATGTTATGTTTTTGCGTTATGGAAGTTGTAACAGAAATTTCTACGCAGATTGTGCATTAAATTTACCGCTTTTGAAAATGCGTTCGATTATCATGAAAAAAAGAAACTTTATTATTTTGCGAAGAATAACAACCAACTGACAACGACTCTTTCATAAAAATGATAAAAGACCGTTATCCTAGGGGGTCCATGAGGTGTTTCATATATATATATATATATATATATAATTAGGTTTGTTCGTATTTACTAACGAAAAGGGGGTGGAGCTTCATCACAAAATTATCTTTTAAATATATATTTATCAGAATCTTTTGGTTAGTAACGAATAATTGTTTAAAAATAGGTATTTAAACATTTTCTCAGTAAGTAAATTTTCTTATAGAATTTTAATAGGCACATTTTTGTAGCATAATAGAATTTGATATTTTATTAAAATAAAAAAAATATATTTTATTAAAAGAAAAAAAAATGTTTATAGTATTTTCGTTAGCCATATTCAACAGCTTTCATAACCGATGGAAGGGCTGTGTTGATTTTCGTTAAATGATTTATATGAGAAGAGGATTTTATAAGTAAACTACTATTCAATATTCGGACTTTTGATAGGATAACGTGTAAGTTAGACCGACTCGAAAATTCTTTATGGCCGATATAGCTTTATCTAACGTGGTACGGTAGAATCGACGAATAGTAAAAGTATATGCAGACATGATAGGAAATTGTTTTCGTGTACAAGAAATGGCCTTTGGTTTTTAAACGAATAAGTAACTAATACGCAAAACGACATATTTTCGTTTAAACTTCAAATCGATACTGTAGCTACTGATCCATTCGCAAGACCTTTTCCTGCCCAAAGATTTCTTTGCGAAAGTGTTATTGCACCTTTAAATAAACGTAATTCAGCACACAATCCTTGAGCTTCATCCGATGAGCCAGTAGAAGCTTCTTGGCAGTTGCGTATAGCTTAGCTTTAATTAAGTCAATAGGTTGCTGCTTAATATTTTCTAACATTTTATAACTGAATTTATTAGTGTCAGCATTTTTTCGATAATACGTACTGCAATTCCAAAAGATTTATTTCCAATATTATTAACATAAAACTGAGAAGATAAGAGTTGAAAGTCAATGTCGGTGATAGTTCCATTTAAAATTCTGTTCAGAGTTTCTCTATCACCCAGTTGTCCTATAGTTCATTTTTTTGAACTGTGCCTATAATAAATGTACCTAATATAATAACATTTTTCCCGATGTTATCTAAAATCAGACACGAGAGGAAGTTGTCACCAGTCTGCTACTAATACACATACATAGACTGTAAAATGGAAAATTTGCAGATTGCGGCTTGGCATCTCTTAATCTCTGATCTAAAATTTAAATAATAAATTTAATACAAGCGTACTTGCTCGATCTATAATGACAAATTTTATACTCTTAAGATCCTTTTGAAAGTCAATTTTCACGTCTTCGTTAAGTTTTTGTAAAATAAATGTCTTGAAGCAAGTATTCTAAAAGCTGAACGAAGTGTTTACCCATTTATGTTACTTGCTGCAACTCCAGCAGGAACCATTAAGCAATTATCATGATTCGATAACTGTTCTCTTAAAAAAGATAGTGGCACCGTTCGTTGCTCACTGAAAACAATATTTAATGATTGAACGAGTTCATTCTGACTTGTACCCATTTCCTCGCATCGTTCAATAAATTTTCTACTATCTTTCATATTTTCATAATGATGGAAAGTTTCTTTCCAATCATGAGGTATATCGATATCTCAACTATCGATAGCAATTAAATATAATAACTGCAGCACCATTCTGTCTCATTAAAAATCATTATGTTACCACTATTTTCATGTTCAAAATGATTGTCTAAAATGAAATAGTTCAATATTTAGTTGCTGTCGTTGCATCATATTGTTCAGTTCAAATCTTCTGTTTCCTGATTGCCTCTTAAATCTTGTTCGTTTCCCCGTGGTTTATATAACGTCAGATGTTGTTTGAACAATACTTCAAAGTTTGATTCACTACTATTTTTGTCGATTTTAGGGTAAATTTCTACTATTGTATTTTTTCCGCGCGCAATAATTCTACTTCTATCCTTTATTTTCCGTATTTTGAGGTCTTTCACTGTAGAATTCTATAAACGACACACTAGTAGCTTTATCTTTATTTCATCCAAATTGTGACATAATTTTCTCACCCGACCACAATCCTTGAAGATTTCTCGTGAAGTGGAATAGTGGAATATTCAAAGTGACAAGTTGTTCGTCATTATTTTTTGATAACGATTTCCGTAACCATTTTGAGTAAATTTTTAGAAGCAGACTACTTTGATATGTTAAAAAGTAAGTCCCATACCCTTGACTGGGCGTCGGGGATTGTGAAGTTAAGGTTCACAATGTACAAAGCTCAACAGCAATTTCGCTCGTGTATTAATACCCGTTTAAATCTGTACTTTGAAATTAATAAAAAAAAATTTGATTTAAAAATGGTCTTTATGTTTCACGTTTAGCTGAAGATTATTGCTCATTCTACACTAGGAGCGGGAGACAAAGACTCAGAAGGTCACAATGAAGAATCACTGTTAAAACTTATTCAAGTGGAAAATTATATTCAACCTCTCATACATATGTATGTCGAAAACAAATATGAAAATAGGAGAATAACTTCTTAAGACCAACAAACAAATTTTTTCAATAAAATTCAGATGCTAGATCGATTTTGCTTTTTTCAAATTAGTAGTTTTTCATAATCATTAAAATGAATTTATTTTTAATTTTTTGTGCATGTAAAAATGTATTATAAAGCACATGGTTTTTCCTTGAAAGCAGGCCCGGATTAAGTGTATGACAGGCCCGGGGATGCGGAAATATTAGGGGCCCTTTTCGGAAGTAACAAAATTATCACTTTTATAGAATAACTAAATTTTCTTCAATTTAATTTAATTATGTTATTTTGAATTAACGGATTAACGTATAATATAAACAAAACTAAATATCATATAGACAATGGGTAGAATTTTCGATACCAAAAAAAAAATAAAATATATATATATATATAATTTTAAACAATGAATTTTTTTCTTGTTTTTTTCTGCAAATTCTTGTATAATATCGTTAAAATCTACTGAACGGAGAGAAAATCTCGATAATGGTGATAATCTATCATCTAGCATGATTGATCTGTACATATTTTTTATTCTTTTTAATATCAAAAGAAATCTTTCCACCTCACAATTTGTTATCGGTATATGTAGTTACAAATATTCTATATGCAATATAAATGATTGGAAAAACATCTATTATTGCACGTTTAACCATCCATGTCGGAGGTGAGAGCCTCTTAGGGGCCTCTTTATAAGGCGAGGCCCGGGGCTGCAGCCCCCCCCCCCTAGCCCACCCATACATTCAGGCCTGCTTGAAAGCAAACAAATATGTCACAATGGAAAATTATTGCCTTGATTGACTAATTTTTTTCGAAATTTTTTATTAAAATAACCCGCTAAATGAATATTTAGTCAATATTTCAAGTCTTTGTAAGAAGAAATAATATTTTAAGCGATGTATGAACGAAAAAAAAAAAAAAAGCATTGAAAACTACCGATTTATTTTCTAAGCAAATTAATTCCTAATTTCGCTTAGGTGATTTTTTGATTCAATGATTATTTTACGCCTTAAATTTGATATTAACTGAAGAAAAAAAAATTAAAAACTCACTAACACTAAACTAGGTCTACTTGGAAAAAGGACGAGGCCGAAACATGTTGCGGTCGAAACTTAACGAGGCCGAATCGTTGAGGCCGAAACGATAAAGACCCGGACTATTGAATTTCGATTTTTCTGCCTATAATATCGAACGTTGCTTGATATTATCGTGTGTCGTTGAACCGAATTAAATATAAACGAAATCTGGGTTTATGGGCAAAACGTTTATCTTTAAGTTGTAAATAGTAATGTTCATTTTCTGTTATTACTTTATTAAAAATATTATTAAAAAAATGAACTACAGAAAATTATATTTTAAAATGTTAAAAAGAGCCGACATGTTTCGGATCTCTAGTACGTGTTTTATAATCGTTTTAATAAAACGTTTATCCTCATTCTGCATCAAAAATTACAAGTATTCGAGAAATGTTAATTTCATATTATTGGAATGAGAATTATCATTCGATTCCGCTGAGCCGGGCGGGAATAATATGCTTGGAAAACGATTGTAATGTACCCCTGCCGCATTTAAATTCATTAACGTAAATAGCCCGTGAACGTGGCCATGACATTATTCATCATCGTAAATACGATATTTTTTTTTTTTTTTTTTTTTTTTTTTTGGCTATTTTACACCTAGTCTTATCAACTATTTGGTAATCTATGGAATAAGTTAAAATGACATGAATAAGCAACCCAACCAGTGAAGGGTGCTAAAATTAACTTATATATGTGTATACAAAATGCATACACACATATTTTTGCATTCTCATGGACACATACATACCATCACACACGCACACGCACATACACCCTCACACATCAGCACACGCATATACACCCTCACACATCAGCACACGCACATACACCCTCATACATTAGCACACACACATATTATTTATACTTTTTTAATTTATAAGAGATCTTGAGGTCGTTTCCTATTCAGCCTACGTCCCTCGCTTGGGTTACTCAGCAGTTCTTTTGCTGTACTATTAGGATGTTCTTTCAATCTGGCAGCATATCGTCGGGCAGCAGTTTCTATTTCTTTTTTTACAAATTGAACTCCAAGATCTTCATGGATCGTGATGTTGGTTATGTACCATGGAGCAGAGATGATCGTGCGTAGTATCTTATTCTGTACTCTTTGCATAATTGAAATGTTGCTGTTTTTGGCACAGCCCCGTAACTGGCAGCCGTATTGCCAGACGGGTTTGAGAATTTGCTTATAAAGAAGCAACTTGTTTTCAAGAGATACTATTGATCTCTTACCCAACAGCCAGTACAGTTGCCGCAGCTTGATGTTCAACTCATTTCGCTATAATGTGATTCCTCCAAGTCAAGCGTTTGTCGAAGTGAATACCAAGATACTTTACATCTTCTTTCTGAAGGATCTCCACTCCACTCATCATTATATTTCCGGATGAATCGATTCTTCGGTTAGTGAAAACTACTCGAGATGATTTATACCCTCATTGATCTTCTATAATTTGCACCAAGATGTTATTTTATTGACTGCTGTCTGCAGGTTTTTACGCGCAACTTTTGGACATTTATTTGAACACAAGATCGCTGTGTCATCAGCGAAAGTTGCTATATCAACGTGCGATGTAATAGGAATATCCGCTGTGTAGATCAGGTAGAGAAGCGGTCCAAGTACACTCCCCTGAGGAACTCCTGCTCGAACCGGATATATACTCGATTCGTCATCACCATATTTAATGTAGAAATATCTTTCGTTTAAATACGACCGGAATAATTCAGCCAGTTGATAGGGAAAATGACGTCGAAGTTTTTGCAATAGACCATCGTGCCAAACTCGATCGAATGCTTGGCTTACATCTAAAAATACGGTATCGCAAACCATTTTTCCATCCAGGGATTTTTCAATTTGATGAACAATCCGATGCACCTGCTCTATTGTACTATGTTTTGCTCGGAAGCCAAACTGGTGTTCAGGTATTATCTCTTTGCATTCAACTATTGGCATTATTCTTTTTAACAGTAGTTTTTCGTATAATTTAGAAAGTACCGGAAAAATTGAAATTGGTCGATACGATGATGGTTCCGTTGGAGGTTTTTGTGGTTTTTGAACTACAACAATTTGCGACAATTTTAGTTGTATTGGAAAATATGTTAATCGCAGCATTGCATTAAATATGTACGCTAGTAACACCAGTCCTTTTTTTGGCAATTCCTTTAAAACTTTTGCTGTTATTAAATCATAACCTGGTACTTTGTTAGGGTTCATTGTCCGTATTATACTGTTAATTTCACCTATATCAAATTTTTGAAATTTGATGTCATTCAGTGTGATACTTTTATAAATATTTTGTAATTCGTTTTGTTCGTCTAGTACTTTGATCAATGGCATTGTAAATATTACTATTAATAGGAAGTTGCGAAATATCAGCGTAGTAAGGATTAATTAAGCTTCAAAAAAATTAAGAATTTTATCTTGTCTAACGTGAATTTTCTAACAATTATCGTGGCCAATGGTGACAGAGAATTAACTACCTCTGTAACATTTTGCCGGGTACTCCCTTTGCATGCGTACACCTGAGGGGGGAGGGAGTGCATGTGATTTCATTCTATATTTCAATATAAGTGACAGCTCTACCGGTACAGATTCTGAATTCACGCTTCTGAAAATTTTTGTACATTTTTTTTTGTACATTTTTTTTTGTACATTTTTTTTGTACATTGTTGAAGACTTGGAAATTTTTTGTTTTAACTAAAGAGTTCTGTCACAATTTTGACATTCGTAAAATGGGAAGTTTCTCGCTTACTTCACGAAATTGTAAGTTTCTAAACTGAGTATTATTATCATTTATAATATTCGGACACATTCTAACGACGCATTGTCATCTTCAACTTGAGAATGTCGGTGTCCCCTTGAAAATGTGACCGACGACAAAGATTACTTCCTCTCCGCATTAAACGTGCCGCATGTTTATTATTTGACCAAGCCCATCTGTCGAGAACTCGAAGTTTAATTAACTGTGAGCCTCGATCGACATCAAAATTTTGAATTAACTGAAATTACGGTAGTTACTTACGGTAAACAACAGCGCTACTTCAACAAATTAACTATGGTAAATCTATTTTTATCGCTCAAATTATACAATTTACAGTTACAATGCTGATAAGTTGTTAATCTCGTTAAAAAAAAGAATGTTCTTGTTTACGAATAATAGAACGAACGTTGCCGATTTCACGAACATGCCTTCTAAATTGCAGTAAGAAAACAATTAAAAAACAAAAAATAAAACTGTCCACTTTAAAGTATATAGCAGACAAAAAAACAACTTATATTATTTTCGACAAGTTCAGTTATACATTTTTTGAACACATTATTTCTAATCCTTGTCGAAAAAAAATTAAATATAACACGATTATTATTTCACAAAAAAAATTATATATTTCCATTGATTATAAATTTTTTAATTATTTAACTGTCACTTAACCGATCAGTAGTACGGTTCTAGAGGCACCGTTGCGCGTATAGAATTTCGCCACGTATAATTTTCATTATACAAAGCTGCAGACAGACGCGCTTTGCCCCCCAACAGTGGAATGGGAAAAACAAAATAATGTACGAATCACGTCGGTTTGAAAATTGCGCGCGAACTGGAAATTAAAATTTTTTTTAAAGTTTTACTTTTGTTATGAAAATGAAATTGGTTATCGGGTAAATAAATTAACCGGATGAGCGCTATTCTAAAAATATCCCCCCCCCACACACACACACACTCTATGGCATCCATCCACCTCTTCTGGAAAATTTCTTTGGCGAAAACTACACGTTTTTAATGAAACGTGTTTTCGGGTTTTAAAAGTTACAAACGTAGCAGAACTTTGTATAGCGTAAAAAAGGGTGGGGAGATTCATTTCGGCTGTTTGCAGGCGGGCAGTTTTCCTTCTACTCGTATTATTAAAAAAAGAAGGTTAATTTACGTGAAAATCTAATCGAACCACATTTAAAGATGTAATAATAAGTACAACTCGATGACGATCTCGTCTGGAAGCAGAAAGTTGTTTTCCCGCCAAAACGGCCATCCTCTAGGTCCTGCAACCGGTACCGATTTTTCTATCGCGTTCCCTCATTCGCATCGGTACCGCCTTCTTGGTAAAGTCACAGTTCAAGCATTAAGGATTATCCAGTTACAAGTTTATACATTAATTATGGATAATTCAAATTTCAGAGTTGAAGTACATTTCCGTAAAAATCTACAATACGAGTAGTGTTTAAGAAATTTTCATGTAACGCGTACATTTATTATCATATTTTTCAGAAATTTTCGTAAGTTTCGTTAAGAAATCAAAATAGAGTTTCATTAACTGTTTCCGATTTTTTTTTTTTTTTGAGGATTTCTTTTTAAGGTTTTTCTTTAAGGTTTTCCCCGGCTTCCTCTAAACAGTCTCTATTCCCGAAAACGTACTTTTTTATGGAATATAGGATTTCTCTTATATATATGCTAAATATTTTGGTGACTGGGTATGGATTTTTTTGTGCGGCGTTTTAAGTTCTCGGTATTTTTTTTTTCTTTTTGAATCATTTTTTGCTACCTAGTAGTATGGTGTCCTGAATAGATCACGCAGAACGTTACTATCATCTGTAGTTATCGCGAAGGGCGTCGCTAGCCACCAGGGGGGGGGGATAATAGAAAGAGGATATGAGTTATAGGAAAAATAAAATTTATAAGAAGTTGTAAAGGCTTAATATTTTATTAAACAAGAATAAAATCTTAATTAAAACATGATTTTCGTGTGTTTCTGGCAAATTGTTCTATTACTTTATTATAGAAGTCTTCCAAATTTTGTCCATGATTACGCGCCTATGAATACTCATCATGACCAGTTGATAAAAAGTTTCAAGGCTCCAGAGGGGCAGGCGCCCCTGCCACCGCTGGCGACGCTCATGATTATCGCACACTTTTGAAACTTCCAAACCCCATCTTACTACTAGGCATTTATAACGAGAAAATTCAGGATAAATTCTGAAGACTACACGTATTTTATCAATTTTTCTATTTCTTCCGAATAATTCAGCGTGCTGCAAAAACTTGATGGAAAAAAAAAGCTCCATCAGTGTACTCTTGCCGTAACTTCGAATGGAATAAATATTCTTCATTCTATAGCGCGCAATAAAACCTCTTTAACATGTAGAGTTCTGTCCCAAGAGCTCACTCTGTCGCAGTTCCAGAAGATTCCAATGAAATCACGTTCCACAGCGTTACGTTTTCCGACTTATTCCGAATACGCGTTGTAACTGGAAGTGTCGTAAAATTTGGCGCGCGCATTTCGGAAACAGTCCTCGTTGTCTCGAAAAAAAAAAAACAAAAAAAAAAACAAACCGAACAGAGGAAGTTGTTGTTAGCGCTGAACGGATGTAAAATGCTCCCTCCGGGAGGGGGGGGGGATATGTCTTTGAGCCGTAATATCTTTCAAAATATAAACACTGTATCGACGCGTGAAATAAACTGCGCAGGGACAATTTAAAAAGTTATTTTTATATAACAGAACCGATAGAAGGTGAAATACCGCTAGTGAGACTGCCGCGTTACGAGGTAGCCTCAGTCAGAGGACCCGCGGGGTCTGAAGAGAGACGTATCGCCTGCAAACGGTGTGAATAACCCGGCCGTCCGGAAAAGTATGGTCCGATGCAAGCATTTCAATAATTCGGATTTGGCAAATCCGATTCTACACCCTCGGCTTCGGTAGAACTACTTTTTTGTTTTTGTTTTTTTTTTTTTTTTTTTCAATCGCCTTCTATTATTGCAATTAATAGGCGCGATTGCATAGCGTCTCGCTTCGTGTTTCCATCTCGCTTAGCGACTTATATTTCTGCGATAATGGGACCGTTTTTGCTAATTACGCTCGGTGTACCGGTTATTTTCGTTATCAGTTCCATCGTAAATTCGTGCTTTTTCGCATCATTAGGGGGGCTTGATTAGCAACACAGTGTGTATAAATCGCACGCCTATGCGAGTATTTAAATAACGCGCGGCATCGGATGCGCGAGACTAACAGATGTGTGTAAGTCGGCGCGCGGTTGAGAGGAGAATTATTTGGCGGTTTCTCAAAATAGCTATTCCTATAAATATATTCCTTCTCGTTTCCATTTAATTCTATCATTTATTTTACATTCCTTTTCGTACGGACGCCGTCTGTGTATTCCTAGTTCTTTTGCGATTTTTTGTTATTTTCTTCGCGGAGATGGTTGAACTTTCCGTGATGGCCGATGATACTCGTCTGGGAATGTTGCCGAATTCGAAACGTTAACTGGCATTCTTTGACTTATGCACTTTTCTTACCTACACGTGCGCACGCGCATATGCGACAACGCCGTATCACATTATATAGTAGGGCCGCATTAGGAGGACAAGTCGGACGCGTAATTGCACAGAAGTTGTTTGTCCTAATGCATTTTCCGCTGCAAATTACGTGCGTATATATGCATAACATTCGAATATAAAAGTCAGTGAACTTTTTCCCGCGGAAAGGGCGAAAAAACACATTTAATAAATAAAAAATTACTTTTTTTCATTTTGTAACGTATATAATGTGTGAAATAAAGATGACACACTCCATTTAGACCGTGCTGGTGTCACTTTGAAATTTTTAAAATATTCAATAACATTAATGAAATAAATGTAGTTGAATACATGCCTGTTTGTTGAAACTGTATAATAAAAACAAACTTTAATAACAAACAAATATAAGGGTAAAAATAATTGTTATAAACAATAAATTAGATAAATACCTTATTTAGGAACGTTTTCAGGTATAAACGCTAAAACTAACTTAATCAAAACTTAAAACACACTGGAAAGAATATAAGGAATACATGTGTATATGTAGTAGATGCATAGGAGGAACAAACATGGAAGGTATAAAAATCAATAGGGTGAAATTACTAATACTTAATACAAAATATAAAATAAAATATGAAGACCTAAAGTTAAATTTTTATATGAAAAAGTGGATTGTTATTACTATTAGGTAATTGAACGTTTAAAATATTATTTTTATATTTATTTATGTAATAATTTTCTGCAATATTCATAACAATTCCTTTGCCATAAGTGGCCAAGACGGTTACAGTGTTTTCTAGTGACTAAGGCTTATGTTTATTTTTAATTAAATGTTCGCCTCACAACGATAATATCAAAACTAATAAATCGCTCTATTGAAGAAAGTATAGCGTCCCTAAAGGACTTAAAACCGGAATTATCCGACCTATGTACATATATATAAAAGTGGCAGAGCATGCGAAACTTTATCGACCAATTACGATTAAATTTTGAAACAATTTCTTGCGTATCACTTAAGAAATTATCTGGAGGGAAATAATCTACTACAACAATAACCAATTCGGCTTTCGAGAAAGGAAATCAACAGTATCCTTGTTAGGAGCATTAATAAGTAGAATCAATAAGAAGGATTGGTAATTAGCAAACAGTTTCTCGTAATTATTATAGACATCAGCAAAGCATTTGATGCGATAAATCATCAAATACTGTTGCGGGATATTATAGGCAAACAAAATAAATCGTTTGAAAGCTATATGCATAATAGAGCGAGAGTTGTGAAAATCGATGAAGAACTAAGTAGAAAGGAAACTGCTTTAAGAGGTTTAGGTCAAGGGACTATTTTAGCTCCGTTGTTGTTTCACACCAACTCCCTTCACAAATATGTGTTAAACATTCGACTGTATATGCTTATGCAGATGATATAGCACTTGTAATTGAGCATCACGACATTCACGTGACCGAGAAACTGTTGCAAGAGGATGTTGATACTATGAGTAGGTGGATAAACACACCTAACGATTAATATAAAAAAATCAAAGATTTGTTATATATATATAAATATATAAACTCGGCCATTTTGGCCTCGCAAGGGGCTGTGCCCCTTGACCCCTCTTGCTTTCACTTCTGTCTCTTTCTCTTCTATACTTTGTATAAAATGATCAAAATTTACAACGTAATTCTTACTGGCATCAACACACACAAAAAACAACATAACCACAAAAATCCTATTCTAACATTTAACTTCTGTTATGTAAAATTAAGACATTTTTTCGTTACATTTTTCGATACATAATTCATTACATAAAATTGTGACATTTTTTAAATAACAATAACAAAAATCCTACAAAATATAACAAACGTTACATAAAATTGGGACATTTTTCTGAGACATTTTTTTGGGACATTTTTTTTTTTTTTTTTTTTTAATTCATTTATTATTAAATACAATTTTACAATAATGGTATTATGGCCTGAGGATCACTTTTTGCTGAATTCGCTTATCAGTGTTCCTCAGGTCATCACAATTATATTAATTAAGTACGCGACTTAACGTTAATACCTTATTATTTAAATGTACTTCTCTTTGTTTTTCATTATTTCATTTACATATTCCATCGTTGTTTTTGTGTTTTTCCGGTTGGTAAACCATTTCTCATTGATTTCTTCTATTTTATATTTTATCCTGATTTGACTGAAGTTTGGACAGCTTAAAAAGGAATGATCCGGAGTGTCTATTATGTCTTTTTTACAGTTTATGCATGTGTCTTTTTCTGTTATTTTATATTTTTTGAGGTATTCTCCAAAATTTCCATGTCCTGTTAAAAATTGAGTAAGGTAGAAATTAGGTTCTAGTATCTTATTTTTAAGTCTTTCTTCGATATTTGGAATTAGTTTAAAGGTTCTTCTTCCTGTTTTTTCAGCGTTATACTCCTCTTGCCAGAGGTTGTTATATTTAATTTTTATTTCCTTTATGTTTTCTTTTTTTTGTTTGTCGGTAATGCTTGATGATTTTGTTGCTTTAATTTCATTGCTTTGCTGTATCTGTAGGTCAATAGGTAGTACTCCTGCAATTACATTGGTTGCAGTATACGATACCGTTCTATATGCAGATATAATTCCCAATAATATTTTCCGTTGCTCTTTTCTAATCTTTTTTTTATCTTCTTTTTTCATTTTGGGGTAGTATATTGTGCTGCCATATTCTATAATGGACCTAAATAGCGCCGAGTATCATAATTTTTCTGTCTGTAGATTTGATGCCAAAGGTATTGTTGTATAGAGCAGTTATTTTGCTGTAAACTTTTTTGATTTTTCCTACTATGTAATTGATGTGACTAGTGAAATTGAGGTTTTCATCTAATATAATGCCCAGATACTTCATTTCCTTCTTTAAAAGTATATTTGAATCTTCCAGTTTCAGTTCCCTTCCTATGTCTTCTTTTATATTTTCTTTCTTATGTTTCCCTGTTACTAAAATGCTGTTCGTTTTCTCAGGATTTATTTTTAGCCCTAATAGTTTCAAAGTGTTATTTATTGCCTTTATGATGGTGTTAATTGGTTTGATATCTTTGACATCCTGAATCCCTACTATTAATAGAAGATCATCTGCATAGCTTATTAGTTCCATATTATTCCCATTAAGGTCGCATACATTATGTACCTTAGCCATCGCAATGTTAAAAATAGTTGGGGATAGTGCTGATCCCTGCGGTACTCCTGCTTTTAGTGTTTTTCGATATATTAATTCTTCATTATTATAGAATTTTATTTCTCTGTTTAGTAAAAAACTTTTAATTATGTTTAGCAAGTTATCTTGAATATTGTTTTCTTTAAGACAATTTAATATGGAGGACCATTTAATTGCATCAAAGGCTCCACTTATATCGAAACTGATCAGTAGTGTCATTTTCATGTTACTGTGTATTTTGTTTGTTTCTATTTTTTTGATACAGGTGTCTATTGCATTTTCCGTGGATTTCTTTTTTATATAGCCGAACTGATTTTTTTTTTTTTTTTTTTTTTGGGGACATTTAGCGTTACATAAAATTGGGACATTTTTCTGGGACATTTTTTTGGGACATTTTTTCGAATGGGGGGTAGCCTAAGAATTACGTTGTAATTAATATATATAAGGGCGTCCAGCAGATATATAACGTACAAACGTTCTATTATAATGCATAGAATAGTTGCTTACACAACTGTTTGACTCCTATCTTGAATTGTGGTTGTACTCTGCTGGAAACGACGGATGAGGTTAAATAGCTTGGATTAACTTTGACAAAATATTATCTCTTGAGACAAACATAGTCCAAAATTTATCAAACAAAATTATCCAAACGCCACCGGCATTATATAGATTTGCTCAATCAATACCATATGTGATGGTCTTCGTGTACACTTTAACGCTATTATCACGAATCTTGTACGGAATATCAATTTGGTGGGAAGCAAAGAGTACAATAATCAAAAGAGAATTAGTATAATCAGCAAAAGAGATGCTTAAAGATAATAATCCCTAAAAAAGATCAGATTAGTAATAACATTAGCTGGTGGAGAGAGAAAAAAGAAATGTCCCCAAAGATGTTATATGATTATCACCGACTGCTTGAGTATCAGAAGACTAATAATACTCCATTATCTTCGATCAAAAGAGGTAGAATAACTAGGAACCATAGGGAAGTATACCCGACACCAAAAGGTACCAATAATAGACAACACGGATGAGGCAGTTTGAATTAAATTGCTGATACGAATTCCAGAAGATTTAATAAACACAGAGATAGGACTTTGGAAACTAATAATTAAGCAGTGGCTGATTGATTAAATGAGGGACAATAAGTTACTTTTTAATTGTATATAATGGTGGAGAATCGGTCATATGTATATAATTAAGACGGATGTTCGTCAAGTGTATATGATATGTGTACTATATATTATAATGTTAAGTAGATGATATTAAGAAGCTTTGTAATTAAATTTCATAATATTTCATAATGTGTTCGTCTGGCCCACAACAGAGATTAATAGCAACATCTTATACATCACATGGACAGAGATCATAGTCACGATATCTCCACGAGGGATTCACGACTCATTGATGATGATGTAATTATATTTATGAATAAACCATAATAGTGTTGGGCACACACAGACTGGCAGTATGCCTTGTGGGACCCGCAACTTATTATAAAAAAAACAAAACAAAAACAGTATAGGTGCAGAAATGAACGATGAGGTAATATTAAGCTGCATAAGCAGAGAGCTGCCGTTTTACTAAGAATCAAAAAGAAAACGTCGAAAGAAAAAATTGAACTAAACCTAGTATCTAAATTGATAAGAAGCAAAATTAGGGAGAAATGCGAGTTTAATAAAACCGAGATAATAAGAGCAGCTTTGGAAGGGAATAAAAATATTTAAGAAGAAAATGAAAAAGCAGCTCAGTATGGGGACACATACTTCGAAAACTCAGTAAAACAAAAATAATTTGATAGACAAGAAATAAATAAATTGGGGTAACTCTACTTATTACTCGGTATTATATAATGACGAAGAGAAAGATAGAGATGGAAAAGACAAGTACGATAAAAAAGTAGCTGATTCGGAACCAGAGTTCTTAATCAGTGAAATAAGAGTGGTAGTAGAGAAACTAGGAACCAATATTAGTCTAGGACATGGCGGCAAAACAAAAAAATATACTAAAATTACCGAGAAATTAATGAGGAAGAGTTTTAATGGTTGCTATCGGAAATATTTAGATTCAGATCTTACATCCTTGCCAACTACATATATTGCGGAATTATTTATGCTTTAATCATTGTAATATTTGGTAATATCCTCAGAAAAACGGAATAGAGGAAATAGTTCTTTAGTGGAAATATAGAATTCACCGCATATACATATATAAAAAAATTAAAAAAAAACAAGTATTAATATGCTATTGAAACCGCGAGCAACACAATTAGGGCGGATAAACGAGCAGTTTACAGAGTTAGGGAATATGCAAAGTGGTGAATAAGAAAATGTAACGGACGAGAAAAGGCCAATTAAGAGAAAGTTTATAAAAGTGTTTATGAGTTGCATTAAAAATCTTTTTTGAGACACGCTCAATCATTCAGAATGTGTGTAATGTAAAATTTCGATTTGACCGCGTATATTGTATTTTTTGTAATTTTCTACTTTTTTCCGACTGTCAGACGTAGCGTAAGAAGACACCGACCAACGGCAACCAGTCTGGCATGAATTTACACTATTCTAAGGATCCGCACGATTGCAGAGTGTGGATTGGTTGAATCTGCACCGGTAATTAATTTGAAATATATAAGTTCGCTGACCTGGAAAATGCGCTATCGACTGTACGCGTTAATATATTTCTTAACTGGACTAGCGCAAAGGCGACAGCGGAATTTCGCTGAAATGCGTTTGAATTTTAGCCAAATTACCTACTACTCTCTGGCTAGGTAATAAACGCGAAGCTTCTCAACGATCCGTTCCTATTTTCGCTGTCCGTTTGTCACGCGGTAATTTCCTTTTTTAATTTCTTCCAAGCTGATGTTAAAGCCTTTTTTCTTTCTTTCTTTCTTTTTTCTTTCTTTCTTTCTTTCTTTTTTCTTTCTTTCTTTCTTTTTTTTTTGGTGCGTATGCATCAACACACACAAAACAGAGAATAAATATTTACTTTCGTACACGCATCCCGAAGTATTGTTATTTGAATCTTGCACGGTCGAGTACTTTGTAATTTTCATATATTTAGCGCGATATTTTCGCTGGTATTCTAAAATTTAAAAAAAGAAAAAGGATAATCGCAAATTGATAATAATATTTTAAGAATTTCCACCATAGAATATAACATTTTGTAATTTTTAGATTTTTCGGGATGGCAGTTTCCTGGAAATTATATTTTATTGTTATTTATTTTTAAGAACAGCTACGACACAAATTCTTCCTTTCGTATCAAAAATCTATAACGCTAATTATTTTGATTTAATCTATTATTACGCGTTAATCAGTCGTTTGTAATTTTGTTCTATAAATTTACACAAGAGTTCGGATTTACGTCATCCGGTCAATAATTAAATTTGTTATAATCAGTTTTCAGCTATTCGTTTTCTTTCTCTTTCCCTAAATGTATTTAATAAATTCGAAATCTCATTGTTATTTTCCGGTTAATACGCCACAAAAAGCAATTGCTAGGTAATATTTGTTACATCGAGTTTACCCCCCCCCCCTCTGCTGGTATCAACGCTCTTTCACCCGACCATAGTTTTGTCTCTTCCTCGTTTGTACAGAACACGCGTAATTTCTTATTCTATATTAAATTTCTAGTTATGTCTTCCTTCAACCATTCAAAGCTTTTATCCGGCTGGAATTGTTGGGCAATCCGTAGTGAAAGATACGAAATTATTGAAAGGTTGTATTATGAATATAATTCTGTTCCATACTGTTGTGGTATGTTATAAATCTTATTGAAAAGTAAATAAATACACTCTAAACCACAAAATTGTTATTTCAAATAATTAAATAACAATTTTGTGGTTTAAAGTGTATTTATTTACTTTTCAATAAAATTTATGTATGTATATTTTCCACGGTGGTCTTTTTTTTCTGAGATTGACCATGTTTTTCGCGAATTTTGAAACTATTATTATTGTTTTCCCGGCGCGCTTTTACCTTTGACATTAATTGTTTAATCTATGATACACGGATGAATTTCTCTAGTTTTGCCATCGCTTAGAATCAAATTCGTAACATCTGGTTATATTAATAATCAAACAGTCTCACGTTATAAACTATACCGCAACGACAATTGTAAATTACAAAAAGGATCATCACGATTGAACGAGTGTGTCTCTGCAGCCTTGGTATCAGTTTTGTTTTTTTACGACAATCAATGAAGTGTAAGATGAGAATGTATAATCGTATAATCGTAATTATTTAACTATTTTTTTTTTTTTATAATATTTCTAATTACACGATAAATGTAAATTTTATGATAATCAACTAGAATATGTTTTTATTTTAATAAACAGTGAAAACTTCTTGATCTATAATATTTATTAATTAATTTTAAAAAAGTATGTAATATTTATATGTCTTTGGATTTTGTTAAAATAACATAATTAAATTTCAACACATAGATTCAAACATAAAAATGAATTTAAACTAGGACAATAGTCTAATGTAATACATCTTACGTAGAATTGTTAATATTTCTTTTGTAAAATACTAATATTCGAGTATTTAAAACTTAATGATACAATTTTTTAAAAAATTGAAATAAAACGTTTATCGCGGTAAATATTAATTCTAGTCGCAGTAAGAAAAAAAAAATAAAGGAAAAATGATTAACTTCTTAAAGGTTCTTTATTAGTTTAATAATAAGTTCCATTAATTTATCGCATTAATAATTTTTTATAGGTAAAATGAAAATAATTTTTTTTTTTTTTTCGGTAATTTTTTTGTAGTCTCAGAGTTCAGAGGAAATTTTTAATTGTGCAAAATATTTTTTCACACGAAATTCTCCTTACGCAATAGGAAAATTATTCGCCAGTTTACAGTGTGCACGGTATTTTAAATTTCTTTTATATTTTGAAATATTTTATTGTAGAATCCTAAAATTCATTTACGAAAAAAAAAAAATAAATAAATAAAACCCCAGTACAAATACAATAACTACTGATAATGACAGAACTAATTTTAAAAATGGATAGGGGATAATTGTGACAAAAAAGGACCACGATAACACAATTTTTCTTCTTTGTTTTTTGTTTTTTTTTGACCGAATTTCAATATTTTTACATTGCTTCATTTAAAAAAAATTCATTAATAGAAAAACCGAACCGAAAAAGGAATTACTCGGAAATTTTTAAAAATTAGGTACTGCAAATAATTCATAAATTGTAAATTAAAATACTAAATAATTCATAAATTGTTCTATATAAAAAAAAAAAAAAAACCAAAGAAAGACCCCCTAATTAAAAACCCGCCGTTTCGGTATTTGAACTTCGTTGCGCTGGAAAAAGTGGTGTTGATACATTAGAAACAAGATGTCGTAACTAGCCATGTGTGTTCTACATGAAATACCTGTTGCTATTGTACTCTTTGTGGGAGCTAGTATTAAAACTTGTACCGGTCAGTTAGAGGTATTTTTATCGCCACCTGATTCGCGAAAGCCATTCTGTTCGGTAAAAATAAATACTGAAAGACGTTCTCTAAAGGCACTCATGGGATTAGCGAATGAACACTGTCAGTAGCGCTATCTTGCGGTGGTATATACAGTCTGATGGTTAGTTTTTGTTGTTTGGTATGTTATTGTTTGGTGCCCCAAGTTGAACTGATTTATGCGCGACACGATGATAAACAACGTTCTACACGTCTGTTGGATACTGAACGGCAAAGTTTCGAATGAAATATACACATGGGAACTCATCTCAGCCAACTGCTCATAAGTTGAGACGACGCCTGATTCGTTTTCTTCTTTGATGAAAACCCGCTTTTGGCGACATCATCCGTTAAACTATAAAAAAACGCGATATTTCGAAAGAAATCGTCTCCATTTATACCGTTTTACCCAGTGCGGGTACATAATGTATACATATATATATATATATATATACATATACATATATGTGTGTTTGACTGTTTTCACACTAATAAATAACTCCTTGCGAGAATACAAAATTAATCGGAAAAAAAATTAGGCAGTTTTCGGAACGAGTTTAAAGTAATTCAAAGTGAAGTCACACTATTTATTAAATTTTATTTTCGTTTAATTTAGTAAAAGTACAAATAGAACGTGTAGAATTTACCGGGACATCCGAAATTCCATATTTCCAGCATAGGACAAGATTTAAAGGGCGTATATAAAATATATATTTTTAAATGTTTCATGATCTTTTAGTGAAAGAAGCGATTCAAAAATATGTCATATCGAAATATCATATTAAGACATTCCGGATTATCGTGATAAAATGAGTGGAAAAATTTGAAACCGGTAGTTAATTAGCTTTATATATTTAATTGGCCTGAATTCTTCCGACGGCGTCGTGCAAAACAAATGAGACCACCGCTCTTTTGTAATGCACCTCTCGAAACGGAAAGTCTTCATTTATCAAAAATAACGAAAAAACTACGTAAATATGAAACGTTACTTTCATCGTTATCAAACTGTTATGCGTATGGCATGTAAATGAAATAGAATACGACCGAATATCATACAAATAGGAATGCGTATTAAACGAGAAAAATGAGAATATACGAACGTTCTATCTTTGTACTATCGCGTGAGCCTTTCGATAAATAATTTTTGGACCTCCCTCCGGTACATTAGAGAAATAATATGTTTAACCAGCATTAAGCGGAAAAATTTAAAGAAAAAAAATTGCGTTTTTGCAACAGTGATAAACTTATTTGGTACAGATCATTTTTTCTGCTGTACGAATACAGCAGCCCTGAGGAACTTACAGACTAAGTTCTATATATGTCCATTTCTCCAAAGCCTGCGGCTCAAGCACAAACTACCTAACCTTAAATCTCAACTACAAGACGATCCTTGCAACTATTCTATCCTTTCTTAAAGAGTCTAGACTAATTAAAAAAATATATGATGGCCAACTTTCCGCACTTCTAAATTGGATGCTGTACATGGTGCGATAAATAATAATAATAAAAAAAATAAATAATCTTAACCGGTTTTGGACAAAAAAAAGAAAAAAAATTCAACAGCATTAAATGAGAAATCTCTTGTAAATTTAGTTCTTTTTTTTGTAACAATTTCATTATTAGCTTCCTTTTTATTTTTTATAGTTTCTGTGACGCTGATTTCGAATGTTCATCCCTTTCTGTCGAGCGTTTGTTTATTAAAACACAAGCTCCTTACATCTCATTGCGCATCTTATATTTTGTCTCTCTCCCTTCTTCATCCATCATCCTTGCTGTATTAATTCCACATTATATGTCGTTGCATGTCTGACAGAATCATAAATATGCAACTGACACGGCTCTTTCTCTTCATTTTGTTTCTGAGTATAACCTGGTTTTTCCGGTGCAGTTTTATTGTTTTTCAGCTGCCGAAACGGTTTTCTGTGTAAAATAACGGTAAATAAATGAACGAATGCGTATCCTATTAAAAATACAGATACGAAATCTTGAGGTTTATGGTCAGAAACGGAACAACGTACGAGTGTGCAAATGAAACACAATATCATGGGGAAGTGACGAATTAAATCTTGGATCTTTTACAGATCAAAGTGGTAATTTTAAAATTAATTACGATTCCGAAATTACGTGTAATTTCAACCGGGCAGGTAGGCGTAATCGATTCAATTTTATTAATTGTAAAAATTATAATAGATAATTACGAATTCTCGTATTTTTCCAATTAATTCTTCGTCAAGGTTAATCATTACGGACAATTACATGAATACAAAAACACTTTAAATATCCAGATGATAATTGTTCTCAATAATGCGTGTACGGGGTACACAGTGTAAAAATATGTAAAAAAATAAATTATATATAAATAAATGATCATTCATCGTTATATTAAGTACGCATACTATTCCGGAGGATTACAATTATCACCGCCGGGTATTCAAGTATTAAAGCGTTATCCTATTCACCTGTTTGTCCGTACCGATTAATCTCGATGAATACGCGTCTCCTTTGGTAAGTTCCTGAGTTCCGATTGCTAAATACAGAGTATACACGTAAATAGCACTTATGAAATCGTCAACTCTGTTTTAGGTATTTGCTCATCACATCAGTAAACAACTCGCATATACACTCACCAAGTTCCAACTAATCGATCAGATCAATATATAATTACTAGACTTAGAACTGGCCACATCAGAGCGTCGCACATCCATCATATAACTAAAGAGGAGCCACAAAAATGCCCATACTGTGATCAAAACCTTGATGTATAATACCAAGGGCGACACGAGCCGATTAGCCAGGGAGGGGCAAAATGATAGAAAGAGAATACAAGTTGTAGGAAAAATAAAATTTATAACTTGTAAAGGCTTAAAATATTTTATTAAACTAGAATAAAATCTTAATTAAAACATAATTTTCGTGTGTTTCTGGCAAATTGTTCTATTACTTTATTATAAAAGTGTTCCAAATTTTGTCCATGATTACGCGCCTATGAATACTCATCATGATCAGTTGATTAAAAAGTTTCAAGGCTCCAGGGGGGAGCAGCTGCTCCCTTGCCCTCCGCTGGCGACGCCCATGTATAGTACGTCACATTTTAATAGAATGTCGTCCTCTCGGGACAACTAGAGAACAGTTCAACATCCCGGAATCTATCAACGACACACTTGGAAGCACAGAAAATTGCCTCAAATCTTTAAAGTACATTAAATCCATAAACGCAATTAGCTTCATTGAACTAAATGTCTTCCCTTGTTTAATTAATGTATAATTAACTAATTCTGAATTCTGTAAAACTTTTATATATATATATATATATATATATGTGTGTGTGTGTATATAGTGGTCGCTAAACACCTAGTTATTATAAAGCGACCATAAATAAACTAATAAATAAATAAATAAATAACTCGGTATCAGCCGATAGCGGGGAAGCGGCGTTATATGAGTATTTAAAGAAAAAGAAATATATCAGCAGTTCTTTTTATTATCCCATTCGGTGTTTAGTTTTATTGTTACAGTTTTGTGTACGCCTGTTATTTTATTTATTTATTTATAAGTTATATTTTTGTAATAGAGCACCCGATGATGGACGGATGACCGTTCTTTATTCATTCGTTCGTTCGTCCATCGTCCTGTATCGTCGCATCGTGCAGTTAATTTTTCAAAATCATTGCGAATCTTTAGACGGGAGCTTTAATTGCCGGGGGAAGGAAAACTAATTAAGTAAGCGGTGTTGATATCGGGGGAAAAAAGGGATGGAAACATAGTCAAAAAAAATTGAAACTTAATTTTTTTCGGAAACGGCTGTAGATTTTCTGTTATATTTCTGTCGTGATCGGTAACTGTTTAGAAAGTAATTTCGAATAACGCCGATGCAGGCAGTAGCAGTTTTCGTGATAACGTGTTAACTTTAGCGGTAAACAGATTGCTTCGTATAATGCGATTTTGATGAAACAGCACTGATAACTGTGGGGTCGCGTGCAGTCATTACAGTGTTATTCCGAACTGTCTTTTAGAACTTTGGATGCACACGGGATCGGAGCCTCTCGCTTAACGTTCGATAACTTTTACGGCTCGTGTAAATTCGAAGTAAAATCCGTAACTAGGTCACTCAAGAAATCTCGCAAACCCGGGTATATCACGGTGTTTATGCGGCGCAATTTAACCGTTAGCATAGTAAGAAAGTTCTAGATCTATCGCGAATGTACTAAATTATATTACACTTCGTGGGAATTCAAAATGAATAGATTGTTTCGCGGAATTCTTGAATAATCGATTCGTTTAAAACGTGGATAATTGTTGCCGAACAAACGTTTTTTCCGAGGGCATTCGAAAAAACCGTCAAAAAATAATGATAAAAGCTACCAAAAAAATTCGACTAACCTGCCTTGGAAACACATATATTTTCGAATATATAACGAAAAATGTAATCTTTTTTTTTTATTATTATTATTATTATTATTATTTTTTGTGGATTATAAAGAAAAACGTTTTTTAACCCGGGGAAAATGAATTTCCACGAAGTCGTTTATTATTTGTTTTTTTAGTTGTTATTTTTTCCCAGAACCCCCGTTACTCTGTTGCAGTTTTAATTTACCGCGAAAAATTCATACTGGCTTTCTACTTTGCGTTGTTCTATGTTTTTTTTATATTTTGCCTCTTCCTTTTTTTTTTTTTTTTTCAACTACAGACATTATTAACCCGTCGCAAGCGAAATCATTCAATGTGCGGCCGTGGGATTCGAACCCGGATCTCAACACCTAGTGTCTTCCTGCCAATCTGTGGTTCTCTTTGTTTCCTTCATTTTGTCGTTCTGTTGTTGTCTCCATTATTCGTCTGCGTTCTTAAGCCATAGTCTATTATCTTCCTCCCATTTTCGTTTTTGGTTGGTTTTCTCTCTCCGTACTGCCACTCAAACAAAGAGCGCGTGTTTGCGATGCTGATCACATGTGTTTATTTTAAGGGTTCGTTTCTTCCTGTTTAATCGTGTTCTCCCCTTTATATCCCAGTTTGCTGCGACTTGGCCTTCCTTGTCTCTATATTGCGCCTCTTATATCCTAGCTTTTCTTTCTTCACACATTATTCCCATTGTATCACAAGGACGGATCCAGAAGGACATGAGGGGGATTATATAATTACGTAAAATCTTCTACGGTAGGCAGTAGATTTGAGAAATACCCCTCGTTTCATAAAGAAAATCAAATAGCTTCATAGAAATTTAAAGAAATGTTTTAAAAATACATAAAATTATTACAATTTTGTCTCTTATATTTAGGGGGGTGAAAAATAAAACGAAATTATAAAAGTATACCTTAAATATGGTAGTTTAGAAATATGTAGTAAGAAAAATAGGTATTTTTATTAGACACTTTACTTCTTTTTATTTTTGTTAGTAATCCGATCCGAATTCTCTTTGTTCCCGTGGGCAAGTTTAAATATATCTCTCATTGAACTTCTAATTAAAATTACAAAATAAAAATTAAAAATAAATAAAAATAACAAAAAAAATCGATGACATTTAAAATAGAATAAAAAAGGTAACACTAATAGTTTTACCAGAAAACAGTATTAAATATTAATTATTAAAATCCATAAGTGTAAAATTCATACAAATCTTTTATAGCATAAATTTTATGTTTCTCTGTTATAATAAATTTGTTCATAGAGGCTTTGGTTCTTTGGCGGGAGGGAGGTTGGATCTGCCACTGAATATATATTGATTACTTCCTCCTAAAACAACATTTGATATCGTATAAAGATATAATTTTGACTCCTTAATTTTCTTATTGTTTCTGCGTAAAGCCTCACCCGTTTGAAATACAATTAACTAACCAACTACGTCGCAGTAGCTGGCTGTCTTCCTCTCTTTAAAACGTAATTGAATTTTTCTTTCAATGTTTTCTTCTATTTCTTCGCGATGCCGTTATCTGGTGTGCCGGCTGCGTTATGATTGACGTTTATTAATTTTTTATTTGATCGATTTCTTTTCTATCATTAGCCCGATTAATCGTCCTGATTTTAAAAACGCTTTTAATGTGTAACCATTTTATTATTTTCACCGTTTTTTAGCGTATATGTACTATCTGTGTTTTCGTTACTCGGCCCAATTCGTCATTTTCCTCGCTGAATCGTGTTAATCCTATCTCCCATTTGATAGAAATTACGGTATCAACATTAGAGACACGAATCACAGTATTGATACCACCACCGGCTTTGTTTTCCGCTTGTTTGTTGCTTCTCTTACGTATTTGATACCGGAAAAGATTATTTACAATTTAATAAGACGTTCTTTTTAATTACTGCCCCCCCCCCGAGCTCTCTTTGCATGCAGTTTATGTGCAATCGTCGATCTGTCATTTCAATTAGGGCTGAATATTTCCTTTTTTTTTTTAAACATGTTTATTTTTACAGATATGATGCCCGTGTTTCAGAATCGAAATTTATCATTGCCGTTGTTACGGAGTAATTTACTCGTATATTACGGCGAATAATAATAATAATAATAATAATATTCTGATCACCGGGGTCGGATTGCAATTTATGTTATTTGCTTTCTTTACCGTTCTTCTGTCTTCCCGATAATAGGAGGCGTGTGCAGTTTATGATTATATTTTTATGTTTTAAATTAACAATGTATACATATATATATATATGTGGTATATATCAAACGGCATACATAGGGGAAAACTGTTGCTTGTAAAAAAATATATACTCGTATGTATATACATCGCTGAAATTAATAACACTCCAAAACTCCATGTTTGTTTTCTGTTCTTTCGTCGAAAGGGTCCTGGTTTCGTTCTCCTTTCATATAACAGGTTTCCAGAGAGAAGTATTGTAAGATGTTTGAAATCCCCGGAGTAAAGCGCACAAAAATGTCAATTTCCCGGGAAAAACTGCGAAAAGTTCATTTGAAAAAAAAAAAAACTTCGTAAATTATACCCCTCCTTTAAATACATTAAGCGAATTAGTATTAAAAATAACAATTTAAGGAAGTACTTCGAATGATGAACAAAAAATCGATTTAGCCGAGAACTGACCTAGATGGATTAATAAAATAGAATAATGTATAATTTTAAATAACAAACATCTTAAGAATATTCAATATTAGTAAAGATTCAAAGGGAACAGTCGGAAATACTTCAGATTATTACTTCCACGCCACGATACGTTTCGAATTTAACGTTGCACAGATTTGCAGGTGCCATTTGTCAAGGATACATTTAAGTACAGAAAGTTTTTCGACAAGCTCCAATGAAGCTCAAATCCGAACATTCCAGGAAATCTACCCATCAGACGTTTCAAACGAAGAAAATGTGGTGCGGAATGCGCTTCCGATCACCTAGGAACTCGGTTTGTCGCGTATCATCGTCGCCTGATGTCATCTCTCTGCGACTAAGTGATCTTTTTTTCAATCCTAGTCTGTTGTCTCACTGGGGTCACATCATCGTCCTTCCGATTCTTCTCCTTTACTCCTCTTTAAGCATTTCTAGTGATCATCAATGTTTGTGGTTTTTCGGCGCAATGTAAAAAAAGAAAAAGAAAAAAAAAAAACAGAATGAATATAGAGTTATATGTTAGGAACGTATTCAGGAATAATATTCCACCTTCAACTAGGAAAGAAAAGAGAAATACCAGTCACAAGGTGTTTAATATAGCTTAAATGGCCCATCTTTATCTGAAAACGAAAATAATGGTTGTCGGTAAAACCCAACGCATTGTGTATTGTCCTAATTTCTTCGTTTCTCAGATGAAGATGAACGATTTAAGACCGTATAAATACCTCTTATTAACTTTCAACTTTTCTTAGCATTTTTCTAGTGCTGACAAAGGATATAGCCCAAAGAGAAGATGTTTCTATTCATTTAACATTTTTAAGATGCTTGCTAATATTTATTAATTATTCATTCCACTGAATACACAACTATGCAGTCGTTCTATCACATCGTAAGTATTTTACGCGTAATCTTTACGGTGTAAAGTTAAATATTACATCGGGATGAAGAGAAATAAGGAAAGGTTCAACCGGTGATGTTACATTTTTAGCTTTTCGAACTTCCATCAGGCGCGCAGGGGGAGCTACTAATAAACGGGTTTAGGTAGATCAATTTTTCAACGAAATTTTCAGTTTCAAATTTTTATTTTGCCGTAAAGAGAGGCTATCTTACGAATTCTCCGAATTGGAAAAAAATTTAATTCGAACTTTTAATATTTCCATTGAGATTACGCGGTATCTAAAAATAGTTATTAAAGTAATATATTTATATATAATTCGGACGCGTTTCGACGCTTAATTACTTGTTGTTGTTTTTTTTGTGCTATGTACATTCGAAAAAGAAAACTTGAATCAACTGTGTCCTCCTTCTAATCTAAATTTAAGGTGTTTGTCCGTCTTCAGGATTTATTGATTGCAACCAACCAAGTTTGTGTACAGAAGTCGGAGATTTTCCCTTGAGAACACGTGTTCCGTCTTCGAACATATTTCTTCGTTTAGTTCATAACCCGGGCTAGACGGATATAAGATTTCGTCTTAATATCCCAGAAAACAAACAAGTACTCCATCGGATGTCTTACAATAAATTTGCAGGTTGTAAAGCGCCCGCCCATCACCAGTTTGAGAAATGTTTTTTCCGTTTATTTGGAATTTTCAGAAAATTTGAAAGTATACACATTTAGTTTTTGATTAACAGTTCAAATTTTAGTTATTTCGACTTTTGACGAAAAAATTTCGGTTTCGACCGAAAAATTAGAAATGACGTAAAACTTCGGTTATAGTTTCGACTGAAACATAAAAATAGAATTTAAGTAATACAAGTTTTAATACTGCGCTGACAAATAAAAAAAAAAAAAAAAAAAAAAAAATAATAATTAGCTTATGTAATGAATTTTTTACAAACTCCTCCAAAACATCTTAGAACGCATTTGGGAGTTTCTTTTTTTTTTTTTCATTTTAAATTGGATCCGTCAACACGGGCACACTGGCCTAAGAACTAGGGAAAAGAGGAAAAAGTGAATCAGATTTTTATGAGATGTGAGATGGCCAACAAAAATATACCAAGCATTTGGATGACAGAAGGAGAAGGAGGGAAAAAAATAGTATTTTGGTAGTGACTATTTGCAACAAAAAACAAAAAAAAAAAAAAAACGAAAAACAAAAAACAACAACGTTATTAAAGAAGCTAAATCGCAAACTTCTTTAAAAAATGTTCAACGAGAAACATTAAAAGAAAATCAGATAGTAAGCAAATCCGTTAAAAAAAACTTTTAATAAAATTTTTTAAAAAAATTAACAATAGCTGTTAATTTTTTTAAAAAATAGCTTATAAACCAGACACCATGGTCTATACTATTTCTTACTCTCTTTTGAGGACTAATCGTGTACTACAAATTTTCATTTCCATAGAACACCGGTCGTGTGAATTACTTTAATAAAAAAGTATTTTTTACGACGTTTTATACATATTTCTTTATACATCGAGCAGTAGGCCAAAAACAACGGTCTCGAATTTATAAGAAACATAAATTTCTCCGCAACTCTTCGTAATGGAATTTGAAAAGTACTTTCTTAAAAATACATTATTACTTACTTCGAATTGTATGGTTTTGAAAGCAAACGGTTAAGCGCCAGTACGTTTAGGATTAATTTCCAATAATTTCTTCTTTTTTTTTTTATTATTTTTCGGTTACATTTAATACCCTATTAGATTAATCACAACATATCAAATTAATTTTGAACGTATAAAATCTTATGATCGAATCTCTCGGGCGCCTCCCTGTATTCCGTTGTACATACGTTGTAAACAAGTACGCGGGGACGACTTCCGAACGGATCTTCAGCACACTCGTACCTTTATCGAGGACCTCATGCGAAGGATATTATCAGCAGCCGGTGCTTAATCTGTCAGTTTCGTGAAAGAAAAACAAACTTGCGGATTTATTAACGCGTTTCTCCGAATAACGTAAAACTGTTTCACCCGTTTGACAAAAATTGAAAATCTGAAATTTAAAAATTCATTTTTTTAAAATCTTTAGCCTATTAGTTTACACTCTTGTAATAGAGTTGTATCCGTAAACTTTTTATGTTACATCAAAATAGGTACATGAACTGATGATACCTATTGTTTATAAAGCGTGTATTTCAATTTTTGAATTAAAAATATGAAAGCATTTTCATTAATTAACATAAAAAACAGAAAATGAATCTGCAAAAATGCACAGCAATTAAGTTTAAATTTTCAAATAAAAATTTAAAAATGAATAGTATCGAAATTAAACAAAATCAATGTTATCGATCGATTTTGTGATCCCGATCAGGAGGAAAAGAAAAGAAATTAATAATTATTCTGGACACATATGAAATGGGTATAATTTTTCTTTTTAATCTATATAACGACAATATAATGAAAATAGCGGTAATGTTTTAATTTTAAATTTTCTGAGTTAGGGGCAGAATGGACAACATGTGAGTATAACATCCATATTAAATAAAGTTTGTTCTTAAAATGATTCCAACTGAGACACTATATACTAATTACAACGTTATTCTTAGGCTATCCCCCATTACAAAAAAAGGTCCGAATTTTATGTAACGAAAAATGTCCCAAAAAATGTCCAAATTTTATGTAACGAAAAATGTCCCAAAAAATGTCCAAATTTTATGTAACGAAAAATGTCCCAAAAAATGTCCTAATTTTATGTAACGTTTTTGTTATATTTCATAGAATTTTTGTGTTTTTCATTTAAAAAATGTCACAATTCTATGTTTATGAAAAAATGTCTTAATTTTATATAATGAAAGATAAATGTTAGGATAGGATTTTGGTGATAATGTTATTTTTCTTTTTGTGTTGATGCCAGTAAGAATTACGTTGTAATTTTTGATCATTTTATACAAAGTATAAAAGAGAAAGAGACAGAAATGAAAGCAAGAAGAGTCAAGGGGCATAGCCCCTTGCGAGGCCAAAATGGCCGAGTTTATATATATATATATATATATATATATAATATATCTGTAAATAAATCTTTATTTATAAGAAGAGGATAATATTATTGAGTTATTATATTTCGTAAATGCAAAAATAAATATCGTTTTATTTTTTAAAAAACAATTTCATTGATGTAAAGAAAGCCCATCAGTTCGATGGTTTTGAGATCGAAACATTTATTACATTTTGAACTGTAACGTACAGAAAATCTTAATGTCACAGATGTTACTCGTAAATCTCAGCTACGTAATGATTTCCATTAATATCGGCCCATTTAGCATCGGAATTCGCCTAAACACGCGATCGGTTACGGTTAATGTGTGTATACATATTCAAATGTATTTTATATTATGTACATACAGTAGCAGATAATATATTTTTTTGTTTTATTCCGTGAACTACTGCCACCGGGTAATATTATCGTAAAACAATTGCAACGATGTATATAAAAAAGCACTTTCTTTATGTCGAGCGAGACAAGGCAATAATAAGAAAACGAAAACGAAAAATAAGAAAACACAATTAATGATAAAGGACGATCGAATGATAAGAAAACACGTATCAATTTTGATAATATTATTGGGCCCAGTGTAGAAAAACAATTGGAGAGCAGTATAAATGTAGTCTGTTTTTGATAATCCGAGAAATTTAATGAGAAATGTCTTACTGCATACTTTGTTTTCCGTAAAGTCCTAAATTTGCTTTATGATGCTGTAAAAAAATACGATCAAACACAATTCCACTCTAGTCGTCAAGTACTTCTCAATTCTAATTCGTTTCTTCTTCTCCCACACTAATATGATCAATGCGGTGTCTTCGGCTGTCGATCCCGAAAAAAAAAAATACTTCTGATCGCGAGTGCAAACGCCCGCGCACTATAAATACTGAAATGGTAACTTCACTAGCAGACGACGACCTACTACGATTCTTAATAAATGACATCGTTTAAAAAGGTAGCAAAGCTACACAATTCCCCTTATACACACTTTACCTCGCTCCTGAACCTTCCCTAACCAGCGCCACCCATTAGCTATTGCATTAAGAAAAACAAGCGTAACTTTTCCTTTACGCATACTCACTTACAATACGTGCTGAGAGTATGTAAACATTAAGCAGGTATTCTAGTCTGGAAATATGAAAAAATCGAATTTTTTTTTTTTTTCGCATTTCTGATAGTTTAGACATTTAAGAATATGTCCCTAAAAAGATGTTTTCAAAATTACAATTATTTACAGAGTTACAGCTATTTTCGTGACGCGGCAACTAAATCGGCTCAATCAGAGCGTATCAAACAATATATAGTAGACATTCTTCGACTACCTGAGGAGGATAAATCAAACTCTTTTATACATTATATACGTATATTTAAAAATCAATTGAAGGCCATTGTAACGTATTTTGTTGAAATCATTTCTTGTTTAGTGTTCAGTTCAGGTCGGTTTTCAATCTTCAAGCAACGAAAATATGCGGACTCTGTGTACACTGTACAGTCCAAAAATATAGAAATTTTGAAAGAATATTTTATTTATCAAGTGTAAAATGGGCTAAAAAGGGGGTAACAAAAGAAGTGCTGTGCGTCCAGATAGACAAAAATAAAGGAACATTTAGACTGTTAGGCTGGACGCAATTCGGATTGAACGCTCTGAAATCCGAGCTTCTGATGCTTCAAAGGAAGCTAAAACGGCTCGTCTAATTTTAGAATTTCAGAAAATGTACAATTTGAAGTAGAAGAAGGTCCATTATATGAAGCAGGAATCAATGTAAGTATAACGTACCGTTCTATGAATTAGACTGCCTGAAACTTTACTTGAATCTTTCGAAACTTGAAACGCGTTTTTCTCGAAACTACTTTTTTCAACACACGATTGACGTGATATCTCAAGTTCTAATAAATCGATTTACTTGAAATCGGGTATGAATCTTCTTTATATATCCCTCCATAGCTCCTACCAGAATAAAGTCAAAAATTTGATTTTTACTATTTTTAAAAAATTTAGAAAAGTCAAAAAACAGGTAAAAATTCGACTTTTATTACAGTTACCATTTTACGAGAATTTTTTTTCTTTTTGTCTTCTCTGAGGTAGGGGCTATAACGACATCCTTACTAATTAAGAATCTTTTTTTTTTTTTTGTTTCAAATTACTAGACGCGTTGGAATCGTGTCAATTAAGAGACACGTCTTTTTTTTTTACCCCTCCACTTCATCAGCTTGTAACTTTGTGAATTTTGAATTTTTTCTTTTTTTTTGATAATTTTTTTGTGTATTCTTATAACATGAATTAAGTGGTACGAAAAATTTATAGTAAAAATTTTTTTTTTTTTATTTAGCTTGAAAACACCTAAATTCGCGCCTCTAGACTAAAATACCCCCTTAACGTAAAATACGAATTTATCAATGAATCCAACATAAGCGAACGCTGTAATGTATTGCGTATTAAAAAGTATGTTATAGACTTGCAGCTAAAAATGTTTACTCGGAAAAAAAAAGTTCAAATCCAGATGGAAATACTTTTTTGTTTTTCTCAATGCAAATGATGTACATTTATACCGGGAAAAGGTGGGGAGAAGAATTTTTATGAAACCGGTCGTCAACTTTTGTAGTAATTATTGAGAGGTATAGAAAAGGCGAATACAGTTTTCTAATCCGCATCACGTGACCAGTTGTTGAATATGTTAACTTGCAATGCACACTGGTCGATTTTGATTAATTTGCCATAGCGCGCTACGTTAACACTTACTCATCGCGTTAAATTTCAGAACGAGATAACTATCTCACTAATTAAATTTCGCTAGTCACGCGAGCAGAGATAATCAACGGCCTCGCTTTAAGTTTGACGTCGTGACAAGTTCATTTTCCTTAAGTTTAAATGAATTTCGGATTAAAAATGAAAATATATTCAAACTGAAATTTGTAACAACTGCGAAGAAAACGTCGATTCTATTGGCTAATTAAGCGGACTTTTCAGCAGTGACAATCTATCGACGGCATCTTAAAGAATTTTTCTATCGCTGCGTCAATAATTAAAAAAATAGCAGCACCGACAATCTAATGCGGTAAACATTAAAAGTCGCAGTTATCTTTAACCGTGCCCTACTTTCGTGTCTACTCCCTGGCATACTGTAGTGTTTATAAACCATTATTTGCAGCAAAAAATCGAAGGTACATTTATAAAATTATTTCTTCGTTCGATATTCATTTTTTTCTTCGACCGGCTCGCGATAGAAAACGTAATTTCCTTTTTAAAGGTTGAGAAGCGTATGCTCTTCTTTCTCCTGCTGAACCGTTGTCACCTGTTATTCGAAAAACATCGTTGTTAAGTATCAAAGGTTTACACACATACGGGAGCGGAAATTGAAAAAGAGCAATTTCGTTTTTAGTATAAAAAGTAGAAAATTTTGATTCAAATTTTAACCACTTACATGACTCTTGAAAGGTGACTCAGAGGTTATAGGAAAAAAATGCGCCGAGGATTCAGCTAATGATTTGTGAGAAGAAATAAAAAAATGCAAACTGCTACGGAAGATGAACGTTTCCGTTTGAACGGTAAACTTATAAAATCGAGACCGTACAAAAATTCTTTTATATTTCTTCCACTTCCGTATTCCCCGAAGCACCCCCCCGGGTAGAGTCGCATCGTCGCTATTTTAGTTGCTGCTTTTTCCTTAGCAATCGGAACGCGAGTAGAAAAATTAGTGAGAACAAGAGAAAAAAAGCTTTTCGTCGGTACCTCTGGAATACGACACAAATACCACCAGCCCCCATTCTCAACTGATAAAACTTATGTCGCTCCCATACAAAATGGTGATGAATACACTGAGTAAACGGCGATAATAATATAGAACAGATGATCGTAAAAATCTTAAATAATCCGAAATTGGCTTTAAACCGGTTCGTTTTAAACGGCGCTGTGTCGCCCCACCTTCGTAGAGTATTCTATTTCTAGACAGCATCCGGTTTCTATACGGAAAAGTATTTTAAAAGCTTAATGATGTTTTAACAGATTCGGACAATTTTATTTATAAACTGCAAGACGAAAATCGGATTAAAAGGGCTATCTAGGATAGCTAGAGATTTTTTTTAATCGACTTTTTTTTTTTTTTTTTTTTTTAATTCGAGAAATACAGAAAATTTAAATTTCAGACATCATAAATTTTGAAAAATATACGCAACAAACTGTAAGACAAAAAAATAACTTTTTTTTATGTAAATTAGACTTTGTAAAGAAATAAGACCGTCGCTCCCTGTTGTAATCCCCCGAGAATTTTCGTTAGGCCTTCCATCGCATATTAAATTATTGTTACCATTTTTCCCTTACATTCCGGCCAAAAACCATTTGGATTTATGCAAAATTTCACCGACCATTCATCGTTCACCTTACTAAAACGCATTCTCCCAAATGTTTCGCCGTCCAGATTCAAAATTGAAGTATTTCCTTACAAATTCACGGCAACCATTCGTCATTGATTGAACCGCGTGATATTGTTTACTTTAAAGACTATAAATAAGGTGATCGTTTTGACTAAAATGACCGTGCATTTCTCTCGATGAAGCCGATGAGTAGAAAATGGCGAGAAGCGAATTGAAGACGATGACGCAATAAAAAAGAATTATTAGAAATTTCGTTACCGAAAGAAAGTACATTTTTTTTATACATATATCGCGCGCCGGTTCTCGAATCGTTTTGCTAAAATTTTCTATTCCAGATTATTCTCTCCGAATTAATCTAAACAAAGGTAGAGATAATCTTAAGTTGAGTTCGGTTCTGATACGCGGTCGAGCGACATCGAATTAACCAAGACGCGAAAACGCTGAGTCATCCGTAAATCTCTTTAGTTTGTACGTGTCCGCGACTGCAAAAGAAGTTTTTTTTTTTTTTTGTGTTTTTAAATTGTGTTTTTGTTGTTCGCTTTTTTTGTTTTTGATTAATTTATTTCATAGTAAATCGTGTGTGTTGATTCAAGCAATCCACAAAAATATTTTATAGGGAAATTGAAATGGGACATAACTGTTTTTATTCCCTACGAATCGATTCGCCTTTAATATCTGTTATCGAGTAAAATACTGTGATTTTTTTGATTTTTTAAAATAAGAAATAGGGATATTTAACCCCGTCTGTTTGCGATTCGTCCTTAATATGTACCAACGAAAGAAAGTACGCGCTTTTGTAGGTAGCTACACATCCAGTTTTTGTTAATCAGTTGATAAAATCGAAACAATTAGATCTAAATAAATCTTAAGAATACAAATATATACTGGTAATATTTTCGAGAATAGTGTCCCATCTTTATTTCATAATGAAATAGACAAAAGAAAGACATTGATTATTAAACATGTTATATTTTACATGATATGTAAAGAAAACTTGCTGATATCGTTAGAAAAAGGAAGATCAAAGAAACATTAGTAAATCTAAACACAATGTTTTATTTATTTATTTATTTATTTATATATATATATATTTATTTATTTATTTATTTATATATATATATATTTATTTATTTTATATATATATATATATAAACTCGCCCCTTTGTGCCTTTCAAGGAGCCCCATCCGTTGACTTTGTTTGGGGACACCCCCGGACCCCCAGCTTTAACACTTCGTATAGAACGAAGGAAATATTAACACTACGTTATTCTTTCCTTTATTTAATATCATATTTTGCAACAAATTTTTATAACAGGAAAAGTAGTGGAGATCGGCCTAAACATGATGCCATTTATATATATATATATATATATATGTGTGTGTGTGTGTATGTATACGTATGTACGTACAACTGTACCCATCGGACAAGGGGGCAATTTGACCGTCAATCTTTTTTCTTCTAAACTTCTTTTAAAAAAAACATTTTCAATTGAGTACGCCATTCTTACGTGTCCTTTATTTTTAACAATCTTAGCGATCGTACAATACAACATTCTGTTTACAAATTAATGGGAGATAGTCATGGAACAAAAAAGTATCGGTACATAATAATGAGACAAAAAATGTAGTGTACCTACCCCGGGCAAAGAATGTTATGGCCATTAATATATATACATATATGTATATATACACATGTATGTATTTATATCTATAATGTGCATATGTACAATGCAAGTCAAACGAAGACTTAAATATTCATCTTACGGAAATATCATTTTCAACACTTCCCCTGTGCTCCAAAATACGAACGCAAACCAGAAAGCTTCAAGCATTTTTATGATCTACTCAAAGTTCGCCTAGTCAAATGAAAAAAAGGTATGATTCTACCATGGTTCGATGGCAAGCCTCATTTTGTTTCGAAAATTTGTATCCTCTTTAACCTTTCCGATAATATGTTTCGAGTGGATAACAAGACGCGATCGTAATTAGAGCCGGCGGCTCAATTGTAAGACGATTTTATTCGTCGGTTTTGTCGTGCAGTGACGTCTAAAGCGCGCGCGCTTCGCGTGCAATTATTATCACTGTCCAAAACTGGTCGTCTCGAAATCTTTAAATTGGCCAATAGATGGGAATTCGTGCAGGCCAAAGGATGTGTACGTTGGAGCAGTTTGACTGGAAATAAATATTCCGAGGAATAGGTTCGATCCGTGTTTAAAGGAATAAATGGAAATGCCGCAGCGGAAAATAACTAGCGCGTGAGTAATGCGCCGTTTAATCTGGCGAGTTGGCCGGTTGTTAATGGGCAAATGGTTGCATTCGGTGGGGCGGTGGACGCTGTGAGAAATACCGAAATAGTGGTCGGCGGACATGTGCCGTTTTGTTGGTAGCAGCTCGGTTCGTCTATTTCTCGCTCGTCTTAATGCCGCTGGAGACAAGATTAATAAGGCGAAAGGAATGTAGGCACGAACGGGCACTGAACGCCTAGTCGGCACACAGACGTAAATTCGATATCTGGAACGCGTCTATTTCCCGCTGAAAATCCGAATGCACCAATACGCTAGCGCTAATGCGTTTTTAGGCAACGGCCAAAGGAATCTACCTGCTGTATAAATAATTAACCCGTCCGGTTACGATTTCCGATCGGCAACCTATCTTCTCCGCTTCGTACACTCACCCTGATCTCTCTTCGTCCTTTCCCAAGTGCCCTTCATAACGCCTCTACCCGAGCATTTATCGTCTCGCCTTTGTTTCGCGCCGAATTTAAAATATCTCTTTCGCGGCTATTCAAATTTCGCCGACTAGCTCTATACCGTGTCGAAATCACTTGTCGGCTTCTGTGTCACTTTGCACGCTGTAGGTAACACGGGTTTACTCTGCTGTTTCCGAACGCTCGGTGGTATTGTAAGCCTGAACAGTCGCTTACGTTTAAAGAGTTAAAGTTCGCGCTTGCAAATGACCAAGCTATAGAGAAGTGACGACTTATAAATGTGCTTGCGCTGCGTAACATTTACCGTTCGTTTTGGATTTTTTTTCTGCTGATAAGACGAATTTAGTTTTTAAAAAACAATTTCAGTCATTTCATGGGCTCAGGGTGTTAACGCGTATGTGTTAGCTTAAGGACAACCAGAATATTTATATTCACATAGTACACTAAATTCAAAACAACGAAATCCCTGGTTTTTCGTGTTTCTTTCGTACTTTTCGTTCAATAATTTCGTTAAGGAAATGAAACACCATTTCGTTCCCAGTAAATAACCAATAAATCAATATATTATACGCGAGGCAAAAAAAAAGAAAAAATACTATTTTTTTTTAAATCTACGAGCTTTCTCGGCGTCTCGGAAGCCTAATTTTAAAGTCGTAAGCCCGGCTATCGTATAAAGGAAGCGATCCTTTATGCATATGTTTAAGATACGTTTTGGTTCCCTCAACTTTTTTACTCGGGTTATAACGTAAACACCTTTTATTTATTTATTTTTTTTTTACTGTTTGTGCCTCAAATAGAGGCCGGGGTTTAAATAATCTTTTAACTGTAATTGTTTGATTTTTTGAAAAAGCTTCTGTGTTTTTTGTTTTTGTGTATTTTGAATTTCACTTTTAAAGCCGATGATGAATTATAAATTTTTTTTAAGAGTGATTTTTCAGGTCATTTCCAATTCCGCACTATATATTCTCGACGGTTTTAGGGCGAGTTGCCGCCCGGGGTAATTTATTATCTTACAAGTGTTCTATATATAATATGGTTTTAAAAAGAGAATTTCAGTTGTAATTTATGACTCAATTTTGAAGTTTCTCAAACTGTTCGTGAGCTATTGTATACTTTAATTGAAAATATTTTTGTCGCTTCTGAACACCACCGTACATTAGATATGCGCGGAATCCTAATAAAATCAGTCAAACATTTCTCCTCGGTAGTATTCAGTGAAATTACCTAGTTAATTGAATCATTTGTGAATCTAATGGGGGGAGGGCTTTAGAATAGTCTCAATTAAAATTCGGAAAGAAAATACTCTTCGGTCAGATTTTACTTACGGAAAGAGTGGCCTTTGCGAGTAATGTCGCAACAAAGTCAACGATTCGTCAGATTAATTTAATTGCCCGAAAAAGGTTTTCCATTTAAAAAAAAAAAAAAACAAAAGAAGTGAGAAATTTTCCGAAAGATTTCTTCTGAACTTTTGTTAGAAATATGTAATTATCTCGCTTTTGTCTATAAAAAAAAAAAAAAAACAAAAACAAAAAAAACGTCAGATTTCTGCAGCCTCTACCATCACTATTTGCTTAACTTCGATTCGAGCTTTCTCCAATTCACTCCGGTCATTCTTATTCTTTTTTCTTTTGGCTCGGCATTTAAACCATTTTCCGTATCTTCCTTATCCAATTTCTTCCCGCTGCTCCAACTACGACGCCTTCTACCTATTTTTCTTTTCATATCCACTGGCTACCATAACGTTTTCGTCTAATTATCCTCTTCTTTTCGTGCTACGTGTCCAACCAGCTCCATTTCAACTTGACCATTTGTTCTACCGTAATTTTTAAGAAATAAACATTATACTAAAATCGTGTTGTTCTCTATGGGTTAGCGCAGTTATTTTTCGATTACGATTCGCTAATTGAAATTTTACTTTACAACATGTTCAGACAGGAGAGAGAAGTGGTCCATTTCGATACCACTAGACGATAAAAAAAACTATGTCCCTCTGTAAATCGCGATCGAAGATCGATTTCTTTAAAATCAGCCTTACTTTTTCCGATTTAAGATGCCGCTAAAAAATAAATACACATTATACATATGCATACGTGTATACATGGGCGTTGTTAGCGGGATCCGGGGGGACTGCCACCCCTGAAGCCTTGAAACTTTTTAATCAACTGGCCATGATGAGCATTTATAGGCGCGCAATCATGTACAATTTGGAAGACTTTTATAATAAAGTAGTGGAACAATTTGCCAGAAACCCGCGAAAATTATGTTTTAATTAAGATTCTTGTTTAATAAAAAATTAAGCCTTTACAACTTATAAATTTTATTTTTCCTATAACTCATATCCTCTTTCTATCATCTTGCCCCCCTCCGTGGGCTCGTGGACTGGCTTACGTGTATGCACAGAGACACGCGCCATGTATATTATATTAAATACGTAAATATAAAATTACGATCTTAGCGGAGGATTTTCATATTCTTTGAATTATAAATCAAACGCAAAATGCCCCTCGCGTGAATATGTACTTATTATCTTTTTATAAGGGAATATTATACACATAGGTTTTCTTGAATGCACATCAAACATCGTTATACTTTGATGTGGATACGTGCCAACAGTGCGATCTATTGAAATTGGAAATTATTATTGTTTCAATGTGTAAACAAAAAATCCTGACGACTAATCTAGAGTCCACTTCCATCTAGCGGTACGCTTTCAGATCTCGGGCATCTCTGCGTTTATAGATTTATTGAATGTACGATCTGAGAATGCAGTTTACGCCAATCTATGCTATCCTCTATTTGCATTAGCCAAGATCGAGTTTTGAGTGGACCAACGCGTATAATAGTTTGGGATTTTGCAAGTTGGGCGAGAAATTTCATAATTTCCCGCGAAATCGGTCATCGCGTTATTTCGGCTAATTTACGAGAATTAATGTTCTCTATTCGTCTCCGAGTCGGCCGTTGACTTCAGATAGATTCCTGTTCTCTATCAGTCACTCTAATTTATAACATTAGTCAATAAATCGGCGGTTCGACGTATTTTTACGATTTTTTCCCGCTTATTGATTCTTCTTCTTCTCAAGGTGCCGTACGCTACATAGCGCGTTGGCGCAACCTATTCGTACACTTTTAGCTGTACCGATATAGGTTGTGTACCAGGCAATTATTATATGCAACGCAGGTGTACACATGCAAGACTACATTCGGAACTGATTAGTAATCATTTGATTTATATCGGCATATACAAGTGCAGTCCCGTGTGTGTCTGCCGTGTACTGACCTAGCGCGCGCATATTATACGTGGTGGTTTGCCATTGCCTTCCACGTGATTATTAGCTCGAGTATTTCTTTTATTGCGCTTTCAAATTTTAAATTTAGTCAGCGAGAAAATAAATCATCAGTAAGTAATTCTTTTTTTATTTATTTTTACTGTATGTTTCATGCCGGGGATTTATGAAATTTCTGCAAATATCCGCGAAAAACACAGTTGGCCGCGCTCGATTTTGAAAAAAAAAGTAATAAAAAAAGCAAATGTAAGGGAAATCAATTTTTACAAATGTAATTTTAAAAGCTCAATGCGCGTGTCAGAGTAAAATCTTAGAAAGCGAAATTTTATTTGAGGTAACATTGCCGACACGTCCACTTGAACATTGGTAACCTATAACGTTAAATAATAAATAATTTTTATCGTTTTTATTTTGCAACACCTCTAATTCCCCCTCACAAAAAAACAACAAATAAATACATATAAATAAGTATAAATAAAAATAACACCAGATCGATGCTAATCGGATGATTTTAAACTTCACACCAAAAACACAGTCAAACGAATTTTAACTAATCACGAAAAGTATTCGTCGACTTCGAACCATCGTAATAATCGCTTAGCTCGGCATGAAATTTGTCGACTTCTACATCGAATTATTAGACGGGCTCGATAGTTTTAGTTAAGTGTCTGCTAGCAGGTAAATTAAACGTGGTAAAGGACAGCTCTAGCATTTAAACGGTGGCAGTCGCTGGTATTTGTAGTGATTCTGACAAAAATAATCGTAATAGGCTGGCATTTTTATACAGGTAAAGTGCGCTTAGTTTCATCGAATACTTACATAATCGGATTGGGAAAATTCAAGCCTTACAACAATAATCGTTCTGTGTTTCGCCTTGTTAACCCTTTTTTTCTTTTTCCACGTCGGTTGCCGGCTGTTTTCATTTCGCAGATAAAACGGAAATCTTGAAAGTTACTTCCAAGAAAGTTGCGGGCAAAAACGGGTTTGTTTAGATTTTTCAATTTTTTTCCTTGAATAATAACAACAACAACAACACCGTTTAATAATAATGATTAATAATTTCGTTAAACTCGTTTATCGCCATAATAAATCAGATTGTGCGATCGTGGTCATTTCCTAATTTGCATCTAATTAATTCCTGTTCGCTGGAACGAAAACGGCTAAAATGTCATTCGGTTTATTAAAAAAGCAGATGTAAAAAACAACTGAGCTAAATCCATTGAGACCACCGATAATTAAGTTGAGTAAATAGCGAAATTATTTTACCTGGTTCTTCGTATTATCCTGACAGGAAAAATGTAACTTTATTAAAACCGAACATTTACAAACGATAAATTTCTCTCTATAAACTGTATTCTATATACATGCATACCTATATATATATATATATATATATATATATATATATATATGTATGTATATATATACGTGTGTTTTTTTTTGTTTTTTTTTTAGTGGCCAAATCGTATTATTAAATATAATTAAATCAGCTGCAAGATCACTTTTAAGAATATGCCGGTGTTCTGATGCATTGATGTTCGTTAGAAAATAAAAAAATAATAAAAACTAACAAAAAACACACATTTTCCAAAATTTTACGTTTATTAAATATGTATGATTACGATATTTTTTTCCAGAAATAAATTTCAAAATTTTCTTAAAAAATTGCAACTTTACTTGACGATTAGAGATGTATTATTTTTTAGCCAGCTATCCTAGCGTTAGTGGCAAATCGTCCGCTTTTTCTAGTCACACGCCGAAGTGAAAGAAATCTACCAGTACTTCTGTAGCCCAGCAGCAGAGATTAACTCAACCCAAGAAACAGCTTTTAAAACTTGCCAGTGGAACCGTCAGAAGTCGTCCGAAAAATGCTTAACGTGTAAGAGTGTCCAGCAGTAGTTGAATTCTTTGTTCGCCCGGCGCTATGAGTACTTCTCCAACATTAGCAAGTCATTAACCTTTCGTTAGTCGCACTATGAGGGAATCCCCGCCTTTTTTTTTTTTTAATGTAACTATTTAACAAACTACTTATAATTTACATAAAATAGTTAAGCTGATCATGTATTGAAATGTCATAAGTCGATCTAAAATATTTATATAGTTGTAATTACTTTAGTTTTTTTTATAATAATTTTTTATTATGAGTGGACCGTGAAATCACGGCGATTCCCTCACTGCGCGACCACAATCGCAGGTAAAATTTTGTTCGCAACGTTGCCAAATATGTAGAAAAATAATTAGAATAATAAGTATTTTTCAATATTCATTAATTAATTAATAATTTTATAAATGATAATATAAAATCTCGTTAAATAAAGAAATTTTAATTCTGTTTTTTTTCCCTTGGGCATGCCAGCTAAGGATCTACACCCGGAACCAACAAGAAAGAAAAGAGCCGTCAGTTAGATTTTGATACGATCAAATATAGACAGTATAAAGAAACCAATGAATGAAATTAGGACAGAATATAAGATGCACAATAAGGAGTAGGGAGTTTGAGTTTGAGTAAACAAAAATATAGAATACAACGTTCGACAGAAAGGAATGAACATTCAAAAAAGATGTGATTGGCGTCACAAACCACCGCTTCGTTATGGTGGAGAGGACAATTTAGAAAGGAGACATGGGAATAGCGAAAACGAGAGGAAGGGAGAGCCGAATGATCGAAACGCAAGCGAATCATAGAAGTGACAACAGAACGGGGAAGTTAAAGTAACTCCAAGAACACCGGGTATTAGAAGGAAGATTAGGTTGTACAGATAGACAAAAGGATTGATCGTTACGAAAGGAGGAGGGGTAACTATCTGACTAAAGTTTGAAATGGAACTTAATGCATAGGGAATTCAAATTGGAAGATGGGACTTTTTTAAAAAGGGAACGAGAGGAAGTAACAACTCGAACCAAGGAATCCGCCATCTCATTACCTTTAATTCCTATGTGGCTGGGAACCCACAGCAAATCAATACGAATGGAGTAGTGAGAAGAAAGAAAATGGACAAGACAGCGTGAAATCGGGAGAGTGATCAGGAAAAGGGAAACTGATCGCTTGAAGAACACTCATAAAGTCTGAAATAATCAAATAATTAGGAAACTGACGACTGGAGGAAACGAAGATAATCGAGCGTAGGATAGACATTAATTCGTTTATAAAGTTAGAACAGAAAAAAGGAAGACGAAATGATTCAGATAAGTTTAAATCCGGAAGGATAAAAGGAGCTCCAACACCATGAGGTCCCCTGGAACCATCCGTGAAAATGGTTACATGCGATGGGAATTGGGAATTGACGGTGCTGTAGAATTCCTGTTGAATTATTTCTCGCGGAAGGGGTTTAGAAAATTAAGGTAAAAAAGAAACTTTAGGGGCATGGCAGATATCGGCAAAGCTAAAGGAGAAAAAATGGAGATTATTACTTGAAATTGTGTAAGACCGAAAGGAACCAAGGCGAAGAGAAATGAGAGCCAAAACAGGGATTTTCCTAGGTGTAAAACGCGAGTCCTTATAAATGGAAAGATAGGAATGAATAAGAGTAGGGAACGTGAGTGGAAAACGTTTGATGAGAAAACGATAGCCTAAATAAAATCTACGAAGGGACAGGGGTGGTGTGTTACATTCCGCAAGAATTGCTAGAATTTGAGTAGACTTTAGCGCACCGAGACAAAGCCCAAGACACGAATTTCGGATAATGTCCAATTTAGAAAAACGGGATTTAGTTTGGAACGAACAATGGCTTTGTACAAAGAGATTAAAATGTAAGGCTCACCATCCCATTTAGTTGAAGGCAGAGCTTTCAACAAGTTTAGCCTTTTGATAGCAGAAAAGGAAAGATAATCAATGTGATTAGAGAATGCCAACCGACTATTGAGAAAAATACCAAGATAGCAGAAACAGTTGACGTGAGGAAGAGGTATATTATTTACGGATAGATTAAACAGGGCAGGATTGTAGGGACGAAGGGAAAAGACAATAGCCGAAGACTTAGAAGGGGAAATAGAAAGGTGAATTAAGGATAGGGAGTGATCTAATTCAGTAAGAGACGAACTAAAAAAGCATCATTAGCGGCTACAAAATCGGAAGTGGAAGAAAAAAGCAGGATATCATCGGCAAAAAACAAAGAGGAATAATTCAAAGGGAGAGAGGCAACACTAATAACATAACTGATTTTTAATGTATTATGTTGTTATCCAACTATCTTTGAAAAAGTGTTATAACTGTTTCAAAATTCCGCGTGTAAACTGGCAACGTCGCAGTAAATTTTACATGGCGGGGATTCCCTCACCGAGCGACCATCGACGTTTAGAAAGTGGTGCGCGACCAACGAAAGGTTAAGAACGTATTATGAAACATTACATATAGCAACGGTCTAAATAGCCAATCAGATCGAGCGTTTAACTGATCACTTCTTTACTTTAGCGGAGCGACTTAAACTGCACATTTACGGTTATACAACTGTAACTATGCCATCGCTATTTGATCATGGCAAAATGGACTGACACGTTTCATTTATAAATGCTCTCGGCGAAATGTACTGCCAGCGAAAATCTGCTGTCGACTGTGACAAACGAAAAACGGGTGCAGAAGCTTCAGTCCAGTGAACTAATAATTATTAGATCGATAATTTAGAATTAAGTACATTAATGTAATATTAAATCGATTTCTTAATTGTAATTTTCTAACGATATTTTAATTTCTTTATTACAAAACGAAGGCATGCACATGTTCTTAAAATAAAAATACTTAATAATTCCTTTTATTAATTTATTAATTTATTTATTCTTTTTGTTGTTTACATAGATTATTTCCCTTATCAAAATTTAAATATCAAATTTTTTTGCGAATATTTAATTTTTTATTTTTTGAAATTAAAAAAAAAAAAAAAAAAAAAAAAGTTGGCTTCTTCATTTTTGTCAGCTAATGGTGTTTCGCTCGATTAGAAGTTCCCACTGCCGTAGCACATCGAAAAATACAGAATATTATCATCGCGTTATAATGTGAACACAAACGAGCTGAAACAATTTAAAAGCAAAATAAGAGAGTCGGCATCTGTATAATTTCCTTCTAGCGAGGGATATGAAACTTTATAATGGAAATCGAAGAATTCCCAAAATATCTTAACAATGAATTATAAAAATTTAAAAAAAATTTTTTTTTTTTTTATCATCCCCCCTGCCACCAATGCGTTTGTCAACATGGACATTGGCCCAAGAAGTCGAAAAAGGAGAAGAAAGAGAATCAGATTTTTATGCGACGTGAAATATCCAACAAGAATGTATCAAACGCTTGAATGGCAAAAGTAGAAGGAAGGGAAGAATAAACGAAACAATATAAGGAGGAGTGGGAACACTGCTTGACCACAGAAAGGAGTGCAAAGAAGATCGTTTCAATGAAAGCAAAGAGCATTCGAACATTATGTGATCAGGATTACATACAAAGTGACTGTTGGAGGAATGTAGAGGACAATATGGTGATGGCGCGAAAGAGAACCGGAAAAGCGATGAAAGGTTGGATGGACAAATAAAAAGAATCCGGGTTACAGAATGAGGAGGAGTAGGAGTTGAACCACAATTTGTAATGCGCCGCAGTAGACAAAAAATAATATTGACGGATGGTTATGTATAGTAAGAAATCTGCCGGAAGTAGAAGACAGCCGAGCTAATGTGTCAACAAACTCATTGACTTCTATTCCGTAGTGACCAGGAATCCATAAAAAATCAATCTGGATTAAATAAGAAGAAATCTTGAATCAAGAAACGCATAAAAAGGATTACGTGATCGGGGTAGAGTGGGAAGACAAAGGAGATGCAATAGCCCGTAACGCGCTCTACGAGAGACGTTTGAAGATCTGATGAAGAGAAGAGCATATAGGACAGCAATGGACTCGGCACAGAAGACTGAACAGAAGGAAGGAAGTTTAAAGAACTCAGAGTGATTTAAAGGAGAGGACAAACAATTTCCACTTGGACCCTTGTAAGCGTCAGTGTAGATTGGGACGTAGGTAGAAAACCGAGAGTTTAGAGTTTGTAATAATTACGATTTAACGAAATGGTATAGAACGGGTTTAGGAGGAACATGGGAATAAAAGCAATTAATCGGATGAAAGAAGGAAGAAAAATTGAAGGAAAAATATGGAGGAGCTTATCGTGAGTATAGATATATGGTGAAAATTAGTCGGAGACGACAGAATTGGTGTTTTATTAACGTGAAATCGCCAATCGCGTAAGATAAGTAAATAAAAAGGAATAATTGAGGAAGAAGAGGCAGGCAGACGTTTAATGAGAAAACGGTAACCTAAACAGTAACGTCGAATAAAAAGTGGAGGAATATAAGTTTCAGCTTGAATAGCGGGGATAGGAGATTTCCGAGTTCCAAGACAAAAAAACGGAAGCAAGTATTTTGGAGACGCGATCGAGCTTAGAAAGTCTGGGAGAATTACCATAAATATAACAGCAGTAATCCAGAATGGAACGAACATAATATTTAAATTCGTTGTATGAAGTGTGTAAGCAAATGTAATTCATCAAGAAATTATTCTTTTACCTATTTTTTAAAACAATTGGTAAATAAATTCATTCTTTTTTACCCGTGGTGTAAATAAGCGTTTCGCTTACTTCGTAATTAATCCTAAAAATACGATGATCACTTTAAACGTTTAAACACAGTTGCTTATCTTTTGCAACTTAATTGTTTCGTAGAATTTTTTCGACAATAACACCTCGACCAATCGATTTATCTAGACTCTTTAAAACCCCTTAATTTTTAAATTTCATCAAAATCCTTAAAGCTGTTTCCCAGTGGGACCAGTTTACACACATATATATTAATTACAACGTAATTCTTAGGCTACCCCCCATTAGAAAAAATGTCCCAATTTTATATAACGCAAAATGTCTCAATTTTATGTAACGATTGTTATATAAAATAGGATTTTTGTTATTGTTATTTAAAAAATATCACAATTTTATGTAATGAAAGTTAAATGTTAGAACTGGATTTTTGTGTTTATGTTATTTTTCTTTTTGTGTTGATGCCAGTAAGAATTACGTTGTAAATTTTGATCATTTTATACGAACTATAGAAGAGAAAGAGATGGAAATGAAAGCAAGAGGGGTCAAGGAGCAGAGCCCCTTGCGAGGCCAAAATGGCCGAGTTATATATATGTATATATGTGTGTGTATATATATATATATATATATATATATATATATATATATATATATATATTGTCGACTTGCGATTTTCCGGATTAATTGGGCAGCCAGCCGCTGGATAGGGAAAAATTCGGATATGCCGGAGTTCAAGGTTAAATACTTTAAATTACATGAAAAAATGAAAATTAACTTATCTCTTAATAAAAAAGTAAACATGAAAATTAACTTACGGCGGTACACATTAACTAGTTTTTAAAGAAGTCTGCGATTAAGGTCTGTGTGTGTCTTTCGCGCATTCTCTTCCATGCCGATATATCTCGCCACTTGCGTAAACAAATGATATCAGCCGGTGACGCTTCTTCATGTTGAGTAATGTACTCCAGCGCTACTTCGATCGCCTTCAGTCCCCTTCATCGTGTGGTGTAACATTTTGAAGGAGCTCGTTATCCATATTTTGTTCAACTAGATCCTCGTTGAGTACCATGATATCCTCATCTGTCGTTTCTTCGATCTCGTCGCTGCCCATCCATTCTGTAACGTCATCCATATTACTACCCGTTTCACATCCTGGAATATTTTTTATTAGAGAAACAAGCTCCCTTCATTGTCTTTTGAACTGTCTAAATAATCACATTGTTTGCCAATTTCATCTCTTTTATCACTGACTTTATGATCTAATGATAATATTTTCCACGACCGCGCACTAATGCTGTAGAACTAATCTCTTCCCATCCCCCAGATAACCCCAAGTGCGATAACACCAAACATATCAACTGATTTTAATGCAACCTGACAGTCCTCATCATTTTCAAAGCTTGATATTAGTCTGGTGAGAAGGCGGCGTCGATATTTTTAGGATTCCGTATACATATAATGTACGGAATTCTTATAAGATGGTACACAAATGACAAAAATATCAAATAAAAATCAATAATTCACGAATGGCTTGACTTATAAACTTCGAATTTGGAACATAAATTACAATTAAAATTCTCTTTAAAACGATCTATAACTTGAAGATGACCGATTACCCTGGGCGGCAAAAAACCCAAAAAACCGTCAAGAATATATAATATGGTACATAAAACGACCTCAAAAATCACTTAAAAAATCATAACTCGCCACTAGATAAACTTATAACGCTGAAATTCAAAATATAAACTACAATGCAGCAGTACTTACATAAAATAAAAAAATTTGGTTACAAAAGTTATGTAAAGTTGCCCAAAAGTTCAAAAAAGCGCAAAAAATGACGTGTAGCCCCCCCCTAGCGTCGCGAATATTACCGTTAAAAATTTTGAACACGGTTACAAATATGCGCTTCCACGTATATTTCTCTAGTTCGGAACATTCGATTTTCCAGCTTTAAAATCGGACCTCCGGGGTGCCGAAAACTCGAGACTTTGGAAAAAAAATTTTTTTTTTACAGGCATGCGATATATCGATGGAAAGATCGCTATTTGTCGGGAACGAAACCGAATTTCATTTCCTTAACGAAACTTTCAAAGTTGCCATAAAGTTCAAAAAAGCGCGAAAAATGACGTGTCCCCCCCCCCTAGCGCCGCGAATATTACCGATAAAAATTTCGAACACGGTTAAAAATATGCGCTTCCATGTATATTTCTCTAGTTTGGAACATCCGAGTTTCCAGCTTTAAAATTGGACCCTCGGGGCACCGAAAGCTCGAAATTTTGGAAAAAAATATTTTTTTTTACAGGCATGCGATATATCATTAGAAAGATCTCTAGTAGTCGGGAACGAAACCGAATTTCATTTTCTTAACCAAACTTTCAAAGTTGCGGTAAAGCTCAAAAAGCTCGAAAAATTGCGCGTCCCCTAGCGCTGCGAGTTTTATAGCTAAAAATTTAAAACATGGTTAAAAATATGTGCTTCTAGGTATATTTCTGTAATTTGGTACGTCCGGGTCTCCAGCTTTAAAAATAAAACTCCGGGGCTTCGAAAGCTCAAAATTTTGTAAAAAAATATTTTTTTTTCCGGTACTGTAATATATCGTTTGAAAGATCGCTATTTATCAGGAACAAAACCTTATATCATTTTCTTTACCAAAAAATCCAAAGTTGCCGTAAAGTTCAAAAAAGCGCGAAAAATGACGTGTCCCCCCCCTAGCGCCGCGAATATTACCGATAAAAATTTTGAACACGGTTAAAAATATGCGCTTCCGCGTATATTTCTCTAGTTTGGAACATCCGAGTTTCCAGCTTTAAAATTAGACCCTCGGGGCACTGAAAGCTCGAGATTTTGGAAGAAAATATTTTTTTTCTTGGGCTTGTGATATATCATTAGAAAGATCTCTAGTAGTCGGGAACGAAACCGAATTTCATTTTCTTAACCAAACTTTCAAAGTTGCGGTAAAGCTCAAAAAATCGTCAGCTCCAATTTGTGGCCCCCTCCTTGCGACGCGAGTATTACAGCTATAAATTTGGAACATGGTAGAAAATACGCGAATCTACGTATATTTCTCTGATTTAAGACAATCGGACCCCAACTTTAGAATGAGACCCGTGGGGCACCGAAAATTCAAAATTTTGAAAAAAAAAATTTTTTTTTCTGAGGTTTGTGATATATCATTACAAATATCGCTGTTTGTTGGGAACGAAAACGTATTTCATTTTCTTAACGAAACTTTCAGTCTCTTTCCATGATGATGAAATGGCAGAGAGTATAGTGAAAACTTTTCACTTTGACAGATGACGTTTGGACGCCAATACCAACCAGTGCTGCCAACCTGAAAAACATAACCCTTAAAAAATCACCCTATATATATGTATATATATATAAACTCTTTGGACTCGCAAGGGGCTGTGCCCCTTGACCCCTGTTGCTTTCATTTCTGTCTCATTCTCTTCTATACTTTGTATAAAATGATCAAAATTTACAACGTAATTCTTACTGGCATCAACACAAAAAGAAAAACAAAACATAATCACAAAAATCCTATCCTAACATTTAACTTTCATTATATAAAATTAAGAAACTTTTTCGTTACATATTTCGTTACATATTTCGTTACATAAAATTGTGACATTTTTTAAATAAAAATCACAAAAATTCTATAAAATATAACAAACGTTGCATAAAATTGGGACATTTTTTCTAATGGAAGGTAACCTAAGAATTACGTTGTAATTAATATATATATATATATATATATATATATGAATTATACAGTTTTTGCTTATATTATAAGATTATAAACTTAAGCTTAATAATAAATGAACGCAAAATCACATGAAGATCCGGTGCACGCATTTATTTTGATAATTTATATTCAGTGAACCTGTTTATCCGTTAAATGATGATAATTTTATTTTATTTCTTTTGTTTACTTTTTATTTGAAATAATATCATATATATCATTATATATATGAGACGTAACTGACTTAAATACGGCTCTGCATTCGTAATAAGTAAATCGATAAAGTTATCGTTAATATGGTGATTTTTTTTTTCGATTTGGTTTTCTTTGGTGTAGAACAAAATTAAAAGGAGAACCAGCTAAGTAGTTCCGGACTAATGCCATCGTTTACATTATTCAGACGATATAATTGTCCAAATGCGATTATGAAAATCGTTAAAAATTCTTACTCGTATACAGGAGTATGTGTTGAAACAGCCTAAGATATCGTGAGAGAGTTTTGAACGGTTTTAAAACAAAATCACTTTTGTCCCGAAAATCTTCAATAATGGATTATTCAAATGTATTCGAGCAGTCGCTAGCTTCTGCAATTCGCGCGATAGCTTCTCCCCTTTCTCACCAGCAACTTTTTCAAAAGCTAAAACGATTGCGAATCAATACTCGGCACTTTTTACTTAAAAATACCGAATTATTCGTTTACAAGTGGAGACGATGTTTCATTTCTAACCCAGTTTCGAAATGATGCTGGTTGCCGTCAAAAATTTCGGAATGCCGGACTTAATTTTTTGTCGTCAAATTTATCTTCAAACATAAAAATTCCCGGCACACCCTCTAAATTTTTATTTTCCCAGCCGTATATGCCCACAAGTTGCGGCCATTTAAGCGCGTAAAAGTATCCACAAGATGTGCACCAAGTGCAGTCGTGTAATTTCAAATCGCCAAACAGTCTAAACCATCCCCTTTTTTTTGTTCAGTTTTAAGTAGAAACAACTTAACTCTATAAAAGCTACCGCGTACAATCTTTCTATTATTACTTCTGTTGGAGAATGGTTTGGACAGCGTTACTGTTTCGTGTTTGCAATCCGTCTAAGAACACAGTTGTTCCTCGAAAAGGCTAAAAGAAGACGGTGCTTTTAATAAAGATTACAACTTTTATAGCTGTGTTTTTATTGCCGTAGGAAAAAAAAAAAAAAAAAAGGTCGTAGCTGTTTTGGAAGTTAAGGTTTAAATAATGCAATATTACTGATGAAGAGTTCTTTCGTTTTACTGCTAATCTAAAACGCAAACCTAACAAGAGCCCCATGGGGCAAAACCAGTCAACACTTTACCCGTACGTGTCGGTGCCCCGTACATGATCCGAAATAATCGCGCGTTTCCATTACACACACTATCAGTGTCCTCTACGTCGGCAGTTTTTGATTTTTGATTCCACATCGAAAGAGTTATCTTTGTCCGAAAAAAAAAACGAACAATCGGTAACCTATACTTCTGTCGATTCGTAAAATGTGAATACTTTTTTTTATAACTGTGTTAAAAAATGTTGCGCTTAGATTATTATGATCAGCGGGAAAATCAAATCGAAAATTTTATTTTTTATTCTACTTTTCGAGTATGACGAATCTAAAAAAAAAAAGACACTTTTTGAGCAAAAGTCTCGATGTTATATGTATATGCTTGTGTGCAGTGGTGTATACTATATAAGGGGGTGAAACTTTTAAAAAAACAGAACATTTTTACTAATATATAATGGTGTAAAATTCGTAATAATATCGATAAAAGTAGGTAATTCGGGCTCCCGGCGAAGTTACAAAGCTTTAAGAAAGAATGCGAAATAATACGCTAAAAAGGAGTTTAGCCAAGTTTTGCTAGAAATATCATCAGTGCAATTCCGAAGAGAAACTTCTTTCCGTCCACCTTAGAAAGATCGAAAACTAGAGTATTGTAGCGTAAGATAAACTTGCATAGAAATCGCTTTAAAAGTATGTCCGATTCTCAAAATGTTGCCGTTCCGATAATGAATGATTCCGCCGGGAAATTAAATCCTCGAAGGTAACATCTAAATCATTTTTTTTTTTTTTTTTATATATCTACATATACATTTCAGACCATTCCCAACAAATTTCGATAAATTCCATTGTTGAATATACATATATATATGCTTATGCGCTTATGTTTGGGTATGTATATATTGACAAAATTCTCGCTTGAATGGTATTTATTTGCAACACTTGCATCATGGCGCTTTGATGTGAAATTGCAACCATTAAATTTTAGACAAATTTGGTGCGTTTTTTCTTTTTCTTTTTTTTCTTTTTTTTTTCTTTTTTTTATGCGAGTAATTTAGGAAAATGTTTTGATCTAATGCTCGTTTCGGTGACATTTCTGAAGAATGTGCCGCGGGAATTTGAAAAACTGTAAAGAGGTGTCAACATTTTTAAGTTTTAACAGGTAACAAAATGTTCCTTTGCAAATGGATGCCGTCTAAAATAATGGAGACTGTCGTGATTTTACGTTCAAATAGGGATAATTTAAGGCAAGCAAGAAATTCGTTTTGAGCGAAAGCAGCCCCAGTCGTGCTGAACTTACGCATAGAAATACTCATTACTAAGGAGAATTATCCAAAAAAAGTAAAAGATAATTAAAATACAACGCACACTTATGTAATTGAAAGAATAATGAAATTTAAAGAAATACTATAAAAGAGCGTATACGAATACTTAATGAAACAAAAATCAAAAACAATTTTATGAAAATTAATTGAAGAACAGATTTTCGGAATACTTTCGATAGTAAGGAATATCGGACAGGCCCAGCAAAAGAGACAACTATGGATATATATATATATATATACATATATATAAACTCGGCCATTTTGGCCTCGCAAGGGGCTGTGCCCCTTGACCCCTCTTCCTTTCATTTCTGTCTCTTTCTCTTCTATACTTTGTATAAAATGATCAAAATTTACAACGTAATTCTTACTGGCATCAACACACACAAAAAATAACATAACCACAAAAATCCTATTCTAACATTTAACTTCCGTTATATAAAATTAAGACATTTTTTCGTTACATTTTTCGTTACATATTTCATTACATAAAATTGTGACATTTTTGTAAATAACAATAACAAAAATCCTACAAAATATAACAAACGTTACATAAAATTGGGACATTTTTCTGGGACATTTTTTTGGGACATTTTTTCGAATGGGGGGGTAGCCTACGAATTACGTTGTAATTAATATATATATATATATATATATATATATGATTCCGGAAATATGCACATCGAAAAACTGGTGGTCTGTTATCACACAATTTCCGTATTCAATATCGCCGGTCGATACATACCCCTTGCTTGTTACTTTAAAGAAATATTACTTTATTTATTATTATCCAGTATATAATACTGTGAAAAAAAAAGAATTTCCACTTTAAAAAAAAAAAGAAACAAAACATAGATGTAGGTATTTAAAGTTTAAAGAATGACATGTAGGTTCGAAAAGAGTTTAAAGTATTCGCTGTTTGCTATTTTTATGTTCTTTAAGGGCTTTCTTTTTTTTTTTTAAAGTGGAAATTCTTTTTTTTCATAGTATTATATACTGGAGAATAATTAATAAAGTAATTAAGGAACATAAAAATATCAAATGTAGGTGAATACATCCTGTTTGTTAAAATGGTATAATAAAATAAACTTTAATAACAAACAATATAGAACAATAAATTAGATAAATACCTATTTAGAAACGTTTTCGGGCATAACCCATCATCAGCTAACACTAACTTAAAGGAAACTTAAAACATTTAAGTTTCCTTTAAGTTAGTGTTAGCTGATGATGGGTTATGCCCGAAAACGTTTCTAAATAGGTATTTATCTAATTTATTGTTCTATATTGTTTGTTATTAAAGTTTATTTTATTATAAAAATATCAAACAGCGAATACTTTAAACCCTTTTCGAATCTAAATGTCGTTCTTTAAACTTTAAATACCTACATCTATGTTTTGTTTTGTTTTTTTTTTAATGGGTTCGGTGCCAGCACTGACCCAACTACATGAGCTTAGATCACCTACTCAGATTCTGAGGCGATCGGAGATAGAGAGTATAAAAGAAAGTAGGCGGGCAATAACGGCTAGAGTTGGGAAGGAAAGGATAAAGGAAGCATTTGAAGAGGTAGGAAGATCCAACGCCAAGAGTTCGGCGTACAGATGAGAGCACTTGAGAAAAAGAGCAGGACATTCAAAAAGAATATGGTTAGGATCGCATATAAAGATCAGTAGAGTGAAGAGGGCAAAAGGGAGAAGGTGAAAGAGAAAAAGAAAAACGAGAAGAGGGAAGGAGAGAATGACCAAGTCTTAGTCTGGTTAAGGAAACAATAGCCGAACGCCGAGAAAAAGGAAGAAATTGGAACCAGATCTATGAGTTGGGAATAGGCTACAAGGAGATAGAAGTAGGAACAACTGGCGAAAAAAGAGGGGTAGATGTCAATCCATAGTCTGGCATGTAGACTTCAGATGTTATACATTTATATTACGGAAGAAAGAAATAAAGCTGTACTAGAATAGAAAAAAAAAAAAATCCAATTAACTTTTCGTTATTTTAAATCGAATTGAAGTGGTGTTTTTTTTCTTTTTAGGGGGACTCAGTAATACTCACCGATCAGCCGATCTTATCGTCCAGTCACCATTTTAAGTTAATGTAAGAGATTACATATGTGACATCAATATTTCCAAAACCGTAAATGTTATTTGTTCAAATTAATGTTATTAATTAATCTCCGCGGACCATTTCTAAACACGTAATAAGATTTAAAATATTTTGCCAAAGCAAGAGGGGTCAAGGGGCGCAGCCCCTTGCGAGACCAAAATGGCCGAGTTATGTATATATATATATATATATATATATTCGTAATTAAAGTAGCGCAGGACCCGGATTGACACCGTTTAAAGAAACCTATTCGGATGAGACGGCGTCAGATTGAGTGATGTCGTGTGTGTATAGTACCATTTGCGGGCTTGTCTGCAGAGCAAGAATAGGACTGGTCTCGCACATGAGAACACACTCGTAGTATGAAATGCATAAGACTAACTCGGATACGAGTGTCTGTCTAATAATAATTTATCAAATATTGTATTTGGTTATAGAAATAAGTAAATAAAACTGCCTGTACATATTCCATTAAATTTGTGTAACTTGTTACGAATCTTAAGGTTAGTCTATTGACGGAAATGAACATTAGCACCATGGGGCTGAGAAGACGGAAATTGTCTTCTTACGGCATTTTTGAAAATTCTTGAGAAATACTCGTGTAAATTAATAGTATAATCATTTCTTCAGTATTGCAATAAAAAATATCATCGCGACTAACGAGTCATTTCACGCTGATAATTAAGTGAATAAAGAGAAAATACGCATTTATTAATTAGAAAAATAAAAATAAAGACGAAAAACGAATTTAAAAATTGCGATGTTTAAAAATATGCCTTTTTGAGTTATCTGAAAATGTTAATATTGTTGATTCTTAAATAAAACAATGGCAAATGAAAAATAATCTCGATTTATCTTCATTAAAAGAGAGAAATAATGAGAGCCTCCTCTTGATAACAGCAAGCATTGTCTTGATTGAGTTGTTTGCAATTTTATTCTCTGTTAAGTTGAGGGCGGTTTAAAAGAAATATAAACATTTTAAATGTAGCGCAATTTTGTTAATTTTCAATTTAAATTTTTGCAATTATGCCGTTTGTAATATTCTCCGGAAAACTCCGTGGGATATTTTGTTTCGTGATTAATTAGCAACTCGCTCTATATAAAAAAGTTGCTTAAATTATTGCGAGCAAACAATTGCATCCTCGAAGTTTAGCATTTTCACTATAAGTATATACGTAATTCCGAACTAAAACTAAAATTCCATTCTCTCGCGTTAATTTATCGATTTAAATAAAAATGCACTTCAAAATGATTAAACTTATTCGTATTTTTTTTTTTCGTTTCCGCAAGGTATTCTGTATATCAAATTATAGTATCCGGACCCGAATTTTATACGACACAATTTAACGCCACTTTATGTTATTTTTTTACTTGTGAATTTCATATGTGAGAGCTTTATTTACTGGAAGCGATTTTATGATGCGTTTCATTGTTTCAGTTTCTATCCTGTATGCACACTGCCCTCTTCCCTAGACCTTGCGAAATTGTCTTTACTTCGAGCAATTAAACGTTGCAAACTGTATTGATTCAAACTTCGGAATACAAACGACTTTTCGGTTATGAATAAGCAATCCCCATGATTTTGTATCGGGGAACATTTTTAGCGCGTTTTTTATTTCATTCGACTAATAGTATATGCTAGCGGCATCTTGTTTTGGCCAAAATTTAAACACCGGACGATTTCATAAACTACAAGCGACTGTTGTAAATTGTAATTTTTAAAAGGCGAATGACCAAACTTTTTAAAGATTTTAAGATGGTTAAGTAAACAACTTGACTGGTAAAAAGAATCCTCTAATAATTTTGGTAGTATTGTTTCTTATTTAAAAGTTCTGCTCAAAAACAATGTTGTACACCTTGGGAAGTTTTAAAATATGGCAAAGTAATGAAGGAAATGGAATAAAGATCTGGGTCGAAAAATGAAGAATCAAATTTAGTGAGGAAAAATGACAACGCGTAACTTTTCCAAACAGATCCGTTTATATGCTCTAAATTAAAAATAATGTAAAAATTAAACAGGTAGATACGATCAAGTATTTAGCTATATACATTTTGTTGATCGTCGGCTCACGTGGCGCTTTCATGTTGCACAAACACGCAAAAAGTTAGTCGCAAACACCAAAATGCTATCTCGATTAATAGGTAATAAATTTAAACTTAGCCTAAGATTAAAAAGATATATCTACTTAATGACCATAGCTCCGGTGTGGAAATACGATCTTGAATTGTACGGAAATACAAGCACGAGGAACCTTGCCCCCCCCGGATTCAAAGTCAACAGTTGATTATCCTACAAAAGATCACGTCAGCATCAAAGTATGTCTCAAACCTAACAATTCGTAATGATTTGGATATTTTTTGTTAAATTAATCGATGCGCAACAATTAAATTCTTCGAAAACTTATAAATCCTAATCCTAAAGTTATTAACATGTGTGTAAATACTCTTCCGGCTAATCCAAAAAGAAGACTAAAGGAAATGGTACCGCGATGCTCTTCCTATAACTTGAAGAACATATCTCTACCGATGTATAGACTTTCATAAGAACAGTGCTTAGCCATCGACAGAATTGATCCGACACTCCTATGGGCAATGTTTAATGGCATTTGTCGTCATGGTGTCTGATTCGCAAGTTTAAATACTTTGATTAAATATCTGCGGGCTATACTTAACTGTAATTAGTTGCCCATAGTATTCGAGTTTTCAAACAAATAGACTAGACATGTATATGTCATGCTTAACAGCGTTGACTGTCATGTTGTTCGTGTCTCATGATGACTGTGCTTCAAGTACTCCAAATTAAATTTATCAAAATTTATCATTCCTTCCTATGAACTCCATGTCACTTTAGTCTTACTTATGTTGTACTGTTTTAATGTCGCCTGATCTCCATTTTTTTTTTTTATTCTATTCCTTTCTATTAATTAACTGTTCCTCCCATCTGTTGATAATCTGTAATAATGATACTATGGGTCGAATCCCTCACTGGAGGGATTTGGATCAATTCATATCTTTATGGTCATAATACAAATATTAAAATCGACACTGGCGTTGTTTGTGGTCTTCACAAAAAAAGAGAAAGGAAAAAAAATAATGCCTAAAGAATATTTGTAAAACAATTCGCTTTGAAAATAAAAAAAATAAATGCTGCGTTTTGTCAAAAGATTTTTTTTTTCTCTTTGTGGGCGCGCCAGCGGTATTTACCCAACAACATATTAATGTGCAATGGTTAACGGATCTCTCGCACGCTCTCTCTCACTTTATATATACTTATATGTGTGGGTATGCGTGTACGGGCTTCGGACTTCGCATGAGGTTAGCCTCTTTTTCTTTTTCTTCTTCGATTAACGTACCATGTACTGCCGCCTAGGCCAAAGGCACGGATAAGATAAGAGTTAGATGGAGTGAAATAGGTTAGTGGTCTTGAGAAAACGTAGGAGGCGTTCAATTTTGTCGTGGCGATCAGATAGGATTTCGGAAAGGTTGGACGACTGGAGAATTTGTGCTCGGTATGAATTATAGGTTGGACAGCTGACGAGTAAATGTTGAATTGTGACAGGAGAATTGCAATTGGAACACGGTGGAGTAGGTTGTCTGGGCGAGAGGTGACTATGAGTGATTTTGGAATGACCTAGGTGAACTTCGATTGCTAGAGGGTAACCTCTTGAAACTCCAAATACGAGTACTTTTATAATGCTTTCAAAAAAGTAGTTTCAGTTAACTGCGTCATTCTTATCTTTTTTTTTTTTTTTAGTGTCTTCTTAAAACGCAACAAAAAAAAGTGTCGTATATTTCATTACGTTTATTTTCATATAACCCCCCGGGACATAAGAATGACATCATAAATATAAAATATAATATTTTAAAAAGTTGTATGTTTTATGGATAATTGGCTTCTTTTACCAAATACTTAATTCTTTGAACTTTACAACGTCTTTTCCTGCTTTAGGTATTTTATAATTTCTAGAAAAACTAATCTAATTTAGTTCTATTTTAAATAAAATCCAAGCCCTGGCCGTATTTAAAACCCTGCATGATCTCGGTGAAGTCGGTAAAAATAGTTTTTCCTGAAAAAAGTAGAATTTTTTTCCTCCTAAGATCTATAAAATTGCTACAGAACATTATCAGCCTTCACTTATACGATTATAAAATCGTTGTCCTTTCGAAAGTTAAGAATTCTGCCTACATAGACTAAACATTTTCTCCTCCATACATCCTTTAAAAATAAAATGTCTGCTCTGGCGGAACATACAAAAAATAGTAGATCGGAGAGTCGCCTGGTACTACAAAAATGGGAATAGTCTTTTCGCTCTAGATACTAATTATGGGGGCAGTTAGGAGCAATATTCTTTACTTGGTTTTCCAGTGGACAGTCAGAGAGATTTTTGTTTTTACACATTTAAATAAATCGTGTAAAAAATGCATATTTCATTTTATACAGCACTTCTTGATTTATTAAAAAAAAAAAAAAAAATGGGATTAATATTGAGAAAGCCTTAGAAATTTAAAAAAAAAAAAAAAAAATTAAGTCAATTTCATTTTGTTTAAAAAACTTTTACAGAATTTTTAAATCATCAAAAAATATTGATCAACGCCTGCACTTTCGAATCTTGACCAATCATAACAACGTCAACATTAGAAACTAAATGTATTTGGGTACTTAAGTAAACCAATAGATGGCGCTGTATTTTTATCTATTTAAATATTGGTTTAAATGATACAGTTAAAAACAATTAAACAAATCGAAAGCACGTACACATATATTAAAAATCTATAAAAATTAGATCACATCTTTTATTAACAATAAAAACAATAATTGATATATTCATATGAATAAAAACCAAGTCCGATCTCTTTTACCGTTAGACAAAGTACGTACAATGTTTTTAATTTTATTTATTTATTTTTTTTTTTGCATTAAATAAACATTTAGTTGTTTGCCGGCAAATTTTGTAGAAAAAAATTTTAGATTACAGATTTGAAAAATGTAAAATTGAAAGAATTATCAATAACGAGCTGTTTCCGGTAGCTTCACTCGCGTACAAACGTTTTGCGTAAATCGTTTTCTCTTCTTTTACATTCAGTGGAATTCATCTGCTCAACGAAGGAAGAGTAATTGGCTTGTACTAGTACGTTTTTGTTGTACAGATATACGTAGAACACTTATGACAATTCTGTGCGCAATGCAGTTATACGTAAGACTTCATTGCAATTCCAAGTATGTTTCTATACACCAACTGAAGCGTATTTATGCGCGGTGGTTTACTGTTGCTTTCCATACACGACTATTAGCGAGTATTTTACTTTAGTAGAATTTATTAATTGTATTAGTCGCCGCTCGATTTCATAACTACGATACAATAGTGCTTAATACTAAATGTTATAAAACTATATTATGTTTTCGTAAACGTCACCGACCTATGTTAATCGATCTGAAAGCTCAGCAAGCTTTGTTCCTTTCTCCGTCAAAAATTAGGGTCTGAAAAAAATAAACAAATACATTTCGAAAATAAAGTCTATCATGTGGACGGTCAAGGAAGCGAAATTCAACGGACCGAGTTATCTACGCGTATATCTTTTTCATTTATTCAACCAAGAATGTGATTTGTGAGTAATACGTATTCGTGCATTCTTGTATTCAGCACGCAACGCGGGTATGCAAGACTACAGTTGAAAGTGTAAATATTTGGCTTTTAATATCGAATACAGAGTCCACGTGTATCTGTAGGTCGATATCCACGTATATAGCATGTGCGATGATTTACCATTGCCTTTTACGCGGCTATTAGAGATCTCATCGCTGCTGGATCTCGAACTCAACACTGTTATTTGCTGATCCGACTATTTTAGCGATTTCATGTATTTGCGCACGTGTATACATGTACAGTGAACTAGTGTCCGACCAAAGTTTCGGTTCAAGTCTCAGTTTCGGCTAGATATCAGCCGAACTTTCGTCAGCTTTAACCGAAACTTTGCTCGTAATGCTTTATTTTACTCCGTTATGTGTGCGCTTTTAAAGATGAAACTCCATTCCATATTGAATTCATTAGACAATGACCACCATAATTTTAATAAAAAAAAAGTAAAGTAAGTCCCATACCCTTGTCAGGGCATCGGAGATTGTGAAGTTAAGGTTCACAATGAACTAAGCCTAATGGATCTAAGGAGAATACTGGGGCCAGTTTCTTTCTACTTGCGATCCGCCTTTACTTTCCCCCAGATAATTCTCTGCTACCCAATTATTATTTCAAGCTGGGTAAACCTGGGAGCGATTCGGATCTGCAACGAGACAAGTCTCGATAACCTATGACACCTCTGATTTGTTAGCCAAGCACATTAACCACTAGGCTACCACGCTGCCTCCACCATAATTAGGGCAGATACATATATATTTAAACGAAATAGTTTCTCCACAGGGATATAGGTAAACGAGATGTGACCCGCTCAATTTAGCATATCTTTTATACTTTACCATTCGTTTAAATTTCAAAAATCCCTTTCAATAGAAAGAAAAACAGTGAAAAAAGAAAGATTATGACCTTCTTAGAATGCGTGCTTTATCGATGTTAATGTTATTTCATAAAACCTAATCTGCTTTTATAATAATAACAGGAACAATAAATAGAGATGACCGTTATTTTTGAATTATTATATTATGCTGTTTAATTATGATTATTAACTGGATAGATTTTTATTTTTTTTAATAAAAAAAACTATTACATAATAAGCGTATTTGAATTTTATTTTTCAAAAGAGCCTTAAAGTTTAAACCGTTGTTAAAACAATTATAAAAAAAGTTTCGGTTTCTATTTCGGCTGAAAATTTTGTTTCGGTCGGACACGAACATTCGTAAGGAATTTGTTGTAAAAATTTTTTTTGTCGTGCGAATGTTAAATCTGTTTTTTTTTTTTTTTTTTTTATTTAGTTTTACAAAAGGAACAGGGCGACGAAAAAAATGTTTTTTTATTAACCGATTTGTAAGAATTACTCAAAACTAGGACAAGGGAATATTGAATTACACCGAGTTTTCTTATAATACGAATAAGTTAAAATAACGCCTATTTTTTAGGGGGAGGGGGGGTACTTTGATGAAACTCAGTTTACAAGGTCAAACAAATTTATTTTATAATATAAAAATTTGTGAAAATTTTACAAGACTTTCTATATTTTTGAGGACACCGAACACGCGTTTAATAACAATATTTTGCTCGATAAATATGAGGTAAATGAAAAAATATAACTTTTATTAGAAATTACAAACTATTTTGTTGTTCTAATTTTTAACGAATGATTGTGTTATTTTCTAGGTGAAACGTTCGTGCGGAAACGTTCGATGGATAAATAGTACAGAATCGAATGACAGCATTAAGCAGTCAACTAGTCAAATTACTGTCAGTGCCGAGTCTACAGTTACCAATAGTACAGATACGGTAAATAAACTGGACGGAATTGAAGGGGAAAATTTTAGATCTTCACTACTATCGACTAAAGTGAATCGATTCAAAGATAGCGTTTCAAAGTCAACAGGGTTCTACGGAAATCTGGCGAATGTGATATGCTCGGACGAAAGTTTCGTTGAAAAGTCAAATCCGAATAAATGCTGGAACGGGCAAACGATTGGACAGTATGTAATTTGGTTATACACACACACACACACATTTGTATATTATCGTACGGAATGTTTCCCGTGTCAGTTTATTATACCAGTATGCAACCTTCAATATTTCCGATATTACCGCTATAATTATTACGCGGAATAAAGACATTTTAATAGCACACAACGACGCATCCAGCGTAGAACATCACGTACAATTGCATTCTCGCTTTGACATTAAAGGGTCAACCAGTTGACAAATTAGCGTATCGGCAGTAAAAGTTTTCCTTAATGTGCTACAAGAATAATAGCACAAAATTTGACTAATGCAATATACAGATCTAGTGTTGTACGTACTGAAATTTGCCTCTATGATAATACGCATCAAAACAGACAAACATTAGCTAAATGTATTGAGTATAGATCGCGTCTAATTTCACCAATGTACAGTCCGACATGTCGTGCAAGATAATAAATTGGTGTGTCCATGTTTTGGTTGTTTTTTGGTTTTTTTTTTTTTTTTTTGAAAGCAAAACGATCAGTGTTTAAAACGTAATGTGTGAGCTGTTATCGCACCACTAAACGACATGATATTCTTCTTGATCTATCGAATTTTAACGTGGTTATTCTACTATTTTGATCTCGGATTACCCTTATATTTATTTCAAAAACGTTTTTAAAAATATCATCTATTGGTCTAAACCTTGCCGTAGTTTAAATAAAAATATCGTTATGTTATAAAGCAACTAAATAAGCTTTATTTTTAAGCATTTTTTAATTGACGTTGGAACGTGAAATGAGGTTTAATTTTTAGCAATGTTCAGAAAGATATTATAAATAAGCGTTATTATCATTTAAAAAAAAAACATTTAATGAGTGAAAGTTAAAAGATTATTTTTATGATTTGATAATTGAAAAATTTTTGGCTTAGCAGAGAAGATTTTAGAATTAATTTATAAGTAAATATTCACGTTACCATTAGACATCGGTATTTTTTTGCTTTATGAATTAATTTAAACAAAATATTAATTTATAATATTTAACTCTGCATAACATTTAGTTGTATGTAATACTCAAATGTTGTTGACATATTATCGCAGCCCCCCCCCCCCCCCATGTAATAATAATACTCCAATACAACATATTATATTAAATAAGAGCGAAATAAAATAATTTAGAGAAAAAGAGAAAACGAGGCGATGAAAATGATAGATTATTTTATTACTATGAATACTTTAAGTCGTTCAAGTCATAGCTGCTGGCTAAATGGATATACAAAAAAAAAAAAAAAAAAAAAAAATGATGCCACAACTTTAGAGTACCAGAATGCGCTAGCTACTACTTTTTATACAACGATTTTTCTATTTTAAAAATACAATTTTAAAATGAATCAATGAAATTACTGCGGTAAAAATATTCTTTTTATCGTTCAATAATATTCATAGCATTAGAAAATATTTTTCCGTGTATATTCACGTGACTTCGAAGTTGATTATATTTTCGAAATATTTTTTCCTCGCCTCCTCTAAACAGGTTCTTTTAGCGTTCTTTGAAGATTCGTAGCATTATAATTGTGCTGTAGAACACTATAAAAAGTTAATAACATACGATTAAGATAATAAATACTTAGCTCAAAACGTTTTCAGAGACATCTTATCAGGAGCGAAATATTAAGTGAATGCAACGGGGTGGTCTGAAACAAACTTTCCGTAACTGTTAATGACATTTATTCCTGAGAACATTCTAACATCGTTATTGACCTTCATTGCTTGCTTTTTTGTACCGTTTGTTAATTTATTAGCTATCGACAAAAGCGATTTACAAAAATTTAGTACGGAATAACGATAAAAAGCATTAAAAATTTTTCAATTTACACTTCAATAGTTCTTTATCGCTTTACGAATTGCACTGCATGAATTGTTAAAAATGATTTGTTTCGCGATGGAATTCTTTAGATACACGAAAAGAGTAATGCCGAACGCAGTAAGTTCGCAGATGTATAATCCTGAAATTCCGTGGTCCGCAACGAATTCTACTGAGCCGAATATTATGCGGTTGGTTGAAAAATTAAGAAGAGTTAGACAGGTAAAAATAACTGCACTCTGGTTTTTGATAATTACTAATTTTAATTATTAAAATTATTATTCGGCTTGTTTTAAGGAAGATGTATACGGGATGGAAAAAATTCACATTTAAAGAATAAGCAAATTTAACAATTATTCGTTTTTTTTTTTGAAAAATATGTATTTATTATTTTTCACATACAAAACTTTCGTCATGCTAAAACGCTTGTCGATAAATTATTCTCTTGAATATACTTAACCATCTTAAATTAACTTATACATATACATAATCGTGTAATGTTTACTTATCTTAATCTATCTTTTTACTTATCAATACTTAATAATCTATTTCTATCATTTATATTCAATGTTTTTTTCCAGTTTTCTTGATGCGCCTTGTCATTTTATTTTATGTTTATTATTTTTTTTTATATTTTCTTCTTGCTGAAGCCATTCCTTTATTTTCCTTTTTCTTTCCCCTATTTTTTCCTTCTCTATTATTTCCTCTTGGGTATTATTTTATTCAACATTTGAGTTATAATATATTTGTCCGTTTGCTAATCTATGTTCTTGCTAACGGCAGTTGGTACGAAAGTTTTTTCCTCTACTCGTATTCTTATTTTTTCCTCCAATTCAATTTTCTTTTCTGTTGATATGTGAATTCACATATCTTCAGTAATAAGTACACTCCTCTCACGCTCATTACGTATTCTTTTTTAATTATTTCACTTTCAGTTTCTCCCTTAATTATTAGCTATTAATTTCAAACGTTTAATTTGCAGTTTATTTATTTTCCCCGAGTATTTAGGCAACTTAACCTTATCTAGTTTTTTCTTTTCACTTGAGTTTTTTTCCCGTTATTTTTTCAGCCCTTTCCAAGTTTATTTTTGATTCATATATATTCTCATTCTTTCCCTAGCCACCTGCACGTCATTTTCGTAAAATACAAGAGAGTAGTGCAGTATATAATTATTTTATTTATTTATTTTATAAATATCTGCTTCGTATTGTATTTAGACTATATCGAATTTGCAAAGTCAGCTATCATTAAATCCTGAGCTAGATTCGTTCAATCAAATGGGCAGCGAGGAAGGGTCAGGAATGGGTCCAGCTGCAGCTAGCTCCGATACATACAGCGATGACGAAGATAGTAATAGTAATACGGAATTTCCAGATCAAGGTTCTGGTTCTGGGGAAGAACCGCCAGTTAATTCGAATACACCAGCGCCAGGTATTTAAAAATCTTTTTTTTTTTTTTTTTTTTTTTTTTTTGATATTCCCCTTATTCTAAATATACGAAGAAACGGTAATTTTTGTAAACGTTATTTTGCATTTCTAAAGAGACTTTGCGACCGTATCGAGTAAACAATCGATTACTTAGAGGATTGCTACAATAGGAAAAATTCATACCGCGAAAATCTATTCTTTTTTTTTTTTATTCTATCTTTACTTCCTTATTTTGTCCTTGAAATAACCTTTCCCAAAAATATTTAACCGCTTAAGTACCGAAGAATGTGATTCCCACCGGGCGCTGAACTACCTTTCATAGATGGTGTAGTGTAATTCGTTTAATCAGGCTAATGGGGCAAGAGTTGACAGAGCCGATCCACATGATACTAATTTCTAACGCTTTGATTTAGTATTGAAATTTTAAATTCCGTTCCGGCTGCACTGTGACAACATCTTAATAGTGCATGAAGAATTACTTATAAACACGAGAATGCGGTGAATTAACAGAGCGGTAAAAGCTTATGTACTTACGCACGGTCTTGGCATCAGCGCGCAAACCAGAAACTCAAGACAATCACGGTGGCATACCCGCGCGATTAAATTTAACGAAAGCCAAGACGTTAAGTACGGTGGAAGCTCGACGACGTTATTCCATTATAAGAATTCTTCGAAATCAATGACCAACCGCGTTCCACGAAACGGTCGATCCCACATGAATAGCACACTCCGCAGTGTATGTAGGAGAGAGCCCTGCACATTAACCGACTTTCGCCGCAGATATTGTGCACTAGTACGCGACGGATGTCCGTATCACAACAAGCGGTCAGTCTATTCGCAAAGCCACCTACGACGGTCATGAACTACCCGATATAAAGTTTCCTAGCACGAACATAGTCGTAACAACCGTCGCTAGTCGTCAGGTCCAATTGTCATCGGTGAGTGATCGGCGGTTTCCCAGTGTTCATCTCGGACGATATAAATGTACTGATGAGGTCCGGCAGTGGTATCTTGCGACTGGGACATTGAGTTTTGAAACGTTTGAAATGTTTTTTCAGCAATCCCCGTGTACAACCTGACCGACTAAACGGTGGCGGCAGCGCCTCCATTAGGGTTGACATGATATGTAGAAAAATTATTTACAAGAAAACAATATTTTAAATAAATCATATTTAAAAAAAATCGAAGACTATCTCGCATTTTGACTATTGAAAGCTCTTTACATGACACACGCCATTAATTTGAACAGCTGCTTTAAATAATTGGAATCGAGTTTCGCTTGGGAACATAATAAGTTGCCATTTTTTTCTTATCATATATCCTTCAATGAAAACTTAATGCGCTTCGGTTGTTATGCGATCGACAAATTAACCGATAACGATGTACTAATAACTGCCGGAAAGAGAATAACGTCAAGCACAGTGTGCCGTTCTTCGGTTTCATTCCATTTGGGAACAACGAATGATAAGTGAAAATAATCTTCGAAGAATTTTTATGCATGAGCTGCCATCCTCGCCGTCCCTACGTCAGAACCACGATAATTATGACACCAGTTATTAGGACTTCTTGTTTTCGTTTTCGTTTTTTTTATCTAAGAAAGTAAAATTTGGGAGCGTTTTGAAATAGATCTAAACCAAATTTGAGTAAGCAAATTTTATAATTTCTTGCTGTGAGAGATTCACCCGTAAATGTTGCTATAATCTACACAATACATAATACTACGCACCTTTTACCTGAAGAATATGTAAGAAATATTTTCTATCTTACACTGCTACCCCCTCTCCCCGATTGAAAGTATCAGTTTAAGTATACTTCCGAATTAAGGTGCACTACGTCACTCCGCAAATATTCAGCCGCCGGCAACATTATAGTGAAAGCCAAGATCCGTTGACGATGTTGAGTAATGACGTCATAAATGAGTGCGCATATTAATCATTTTGACACTACACCGTCTGCTATTAAAAGATGGAAGATGTAATGCAGAACACGTTGCAGGAAAATGTGACACACTCAGCTGTACACTTGAATGAAACGAAAGCTATTAAAAAATGCGTTTCATCAGCGCATGTATTACTGAATTTAATCGCGTATTTTCAAATAATAATTAAAATGGTGTATATTAAGCAGCCATTCAGGATAACTGTACCTGTCGATTTTGTCTTCTCCTTCTCTTTCATGCCCAGTTATCCTCTGCAAGTATACAAAAAATCAAAAAATTATCGGACTAACAAATCAAAGTGAAGTAGTCTAATTCGAAAAAAACTTTGAAAACAATAACGCCGCTGACGAAATTTCGGTGGAACGCTGCGACTGTCTTCCGATCACTTATCGGTTTGCAAGCGAGCTCTGCCCTGTTACGCGTTAGATCAGAAAAATAAAAATCAGCAACTAGATTCCAATCTGTTTTTTAATACTAAATATAGAGTTACTTGTTTTTACCTTTACTAACTAGATTAAAACTATGCTGGAGTTTTCCATTCCGAAATCATCCGATTTTCTCACAAATTTCCTTCATTAGTATTTTCATACAACGTTGGCGAATTACCGGCGGGGTTCACTTTTCAGAGGGGAAAATGAAATATACACATATATTGGACGATGCAGCGGGACAACACAGCGACCTACATTTCGTTTTGATTTTCACAGTTCGTTTTCTTTCATAAATAATTTGTGCGCTCACAAGCTTTTTATACCGGCTTGTTTCCGGAAAATTAACAAACATCGAAATTCACAGCAATCGATTAGTAATTTGATGATCCAGTAATCATTTTCGTATTATTTTGTGTTCCTACAGTATTATTAATGTTTTGCAATCATTTCCGCTCCAAAATTTTAAACCTACAAATAATTAATCTACACGTATAATATTAAAATTAGTGTCTCTTTGAGATTACAAAAAAAAAATAATAATTTAAAACATTTTTGTAAAGTAATACATTCGCCTAAATAGCAAAACAAGTAATATAATAACTAAAAGTAAATATACAATCTCAGCTGATGATATGTCTGATTTGACCACTGGATAGATGGACGCGCAGAATGGAGATCGATGTTAATAATTTTAATGAGCAAGTTGACGAAAAGTATGCGTTGATTATACTTCACTCGGAATAGCCAAGACGTTAGATAGTCTCGGAGTTTATTAGCTGCACTCCGTAAGGGGCTCTGCTTATTTGCATTATTCCTAACTTCATTTTTCCACCGGTTGCAAACAATTTGACTGTAATATTATACACGCGTGATGTGGCTACGTATATATTAAAGTGTTTTTTTTTAATTTTTATATTTTTTTTTTTTTACATTCGTTCATAAAAAACTTTTGAACATGTGGACCGATTTTAATAATGGGGTTCTCTCTTTGTGTCCATGCAAATCTGTACTACCGATCAGAGGTGATCTCCTATAAGTACCGTGGTAAGTATAAGCGCACAGACTAAGCGGTTAATAAGGCGGAAAAAAAAAACAAAAAAAAACAGTCTCCTTAAAGAAATGCTTTTTATTTTTTTTTAATGGAAGAGTTAAATTATCATCAATTTTATTTAGCATGGAAATTCACTTAAAATACCATCAGTATTATTATTTACCCGTGGAAACATAGATTCGAATAAAAAGAAATTAATTTTTAATGCGAACGGACAAAAATTGGTAAAGAAATTTTAAAAAGTCTGCACAGCCCATTCAATAGCAACTAGAGAGTTGACACTTTATTTTTTTGCCACTGGATAATTTTAAAACTCGATAGTCAAAATTTTAATATTAAACGAATTATAAACTTAAAACGCTATCAATCAGACAATAATAGATCCGAATGAAGGAAATGAATTTGCAACCCCTGTAGCGCCATTTACACTCTCAGCACTGATGCAAGTGTTATGTTCGAATATTAGTTTTTTTTTAAAAGCAAAACCAAACTATATATGGAGTACGGTAGCTGCGTATCCTCGCTGAAAAATTTTTGCGGCAAAAACTGTAAAATAACGGGTTGTTTTGTTTGTTTTTTTTTTTTTCGAAAAAAATATATCAACTTTAAAAATTTGCCACAGTTACTCGCTAAATGAAGATAATATATTTCAGAGTAGTATGTATTTAAGAATCTTTTGCTTAAACAACACATTAACTTTCCGAACCAGCACCAAATCAAATAGTAATAAATTTTCATCACTTAGCTTATAGAAAAAAAGTGATTATAAAGAATTTCGTTTTTCTTTTTTTTTTTTTTTTTTTTTTTCTACGGTCTGACAATGAACCATTTGGTTATTATCAAAAGTCTATGTACGAATGATGCGAACTAAGAAAGAAAACGTAATAACCGATTTTTAAAATTATCGACAGCAAACGTTTCAACACAAAAAAAACCTATACGAGTGTGTCTGTACAGAATCGTTAGGAAAAGAAAAAAAAGTTGGAAATGTGAGAATATCTCTACCTATAAATAGCTTTTTAGAATAGTAGTTGATTGTTAAAATTAATTTGTACGGTTTGGTTAATAACAAAATAAATTTAAACAAAGTAACAAGAACCTGATGTCCTTATCACGCAGAAGGCTTATAATAGGGATACTGCAAGGAAGAAAGATCGGAAGAGACATTAATTGTTCAATAAACGCGCTGCTTCAGCGGTGTTGTTCATATTTATTGCAGTTAAACAATCGAATGCCTTCGAAGATGTTTAATATACAACCGTTGTTGCATTGCACTGCGTATCTCCTCCGGCTTGAAAAGTACAAACTTACTCTCGAGAATGACATATACGCAACCGGCCAATAATAACCGCATATTTACCGATGATAAGTGTCAGTCAGGGATAAATTCTGAAATAGAACAACACCAAGGGGCAGGGGGGAAATATTAGTCTTAGTTCTAACTACTTTTAACTGACTTCCAAAAAGAAGAAGGGGTTGGTACGTTCGTCGCGTATGTTTCTTTTTCTATTTAAGGTTTGTTCGCGCATAACTCATGTTCATATGAACCGATTTTACTGATTCTTTGTCCATTCGAAAGAGTACCATTCAACTTAGGTACCATATGATAGCCAAGCTTACAACTTTATATTTCAACCCTTGGGGGCGTCGAAAGTTTCGAAAAAAAAAAAAATCCGGTCACGTGATATATTGATGGAAAGATCGCTATTTGTTGGCAACAAAACCGCATTTAATTTCCTTAAGGAAACTTTCAAAGTTGGTGAAAAGTTCAAAAAAATGTTTGCGGCGCGTGTATTATAGCTAAAAATTTTAAACAGGTTTAAAAATATATATTTCTCTGGTTTGGAACATCTGAGTTTCCAACTTTAAAATCAGCCCCCATTCTTGGCACCATCAAAAGTTATTTCTGGAAGAATAAAAATTTTTTTTTTTTTGTCCGGGCATATGATATATTATATCGTTGGAAAAGAAGATGTTTGTCGGGAACGAAATCGCACTTCATTTCTTCAATACGAAACGTTCGATGTTGGCGAATAGTTTAAAAAAGAGCGAAAAATCACGTATCTTTCCTGCTTTATACCGCAAAAAATCAGATTTCTTTGTAATTTAGTATTATGTAAACATAAATTATAGTCTTACATACGGAATCCTCAGTGCATGAAAAACATCATACTTGAGTGAACTTGTTTTTCTTTTCTTTTTCTTTTTTTAAGCATAAAATATGTAGAATAATGTGATAAAAAAGTTAATTTTTAGCAAGAAAAAAATTCAATTATAATGCTAAAAATTGTATAAAATAAAATGTTTTTTTAAAAAGAAAAATGATACCGTTCATTGAAAATTTATGATAAACATTTAATAAAGATGCGTTAAAAAGTAAAACATAATCATTTGATCAAAAATATGTGTATTTCAGAGTGATATAGCTTAGATTATCCGTAATTTTTATAGAACATTAATACTTATTATTCCCGGATAAGAAAATATGGTTCAGAGTGATATACCTTAAGTGGTGATATTATGGTAATTCTTCTGTAATATTAACATTTTGGAGTCGGCATCAAATTCATATTAAAATAATAATTAAAAACTGTATTAAATATTCATTAAATTGTTTCTAGATAATGTAACAATGAATCCCGCTCTAATTAAAGTATGAATGTTTATAAGAATTACGATATCATCACGCTTAAAGTATATCACTCTGAAACATATTTTCTTATTAGGAATAATAAGTATTAATGCTGTATAAGAATTACGATAATATCACTCTGAAATATATTTTTTATCGGATAATTAATTATTTTTTACTTTTTGGTGCATTTTTATTAAATTTTTATAGTAAATCTTCAAGTATCGATTATTATTTTTATTTTTTTTATTATTTTTTTGTGAAAAAAACATTATATTAAAAAGTTGATTTACTCTGAATGATTTGTCGTTCTTATTGACGCCCAGTGCTCTGACGGGAAGTCGTAGAATGCCAGCAGTATCATCAGCCTTGACGTTAGAATAGAGGTTTGACGAAGGAATAAACAGAGACGAAACACCGTCCAAACTAGCCCCCTTCCCCGCAGCATCCGGGGTCTTATAGCAATACCGCAATGACTCGAGGTACACAGAAAAAACTTATCCCTACACGTTTATTGAAAATGTTAACACGTTTGTGTTTCATTTCGTTAATTAAGAACGTGACGTTTGTAACTAAACTAACACAGTTATCCTCAAAAGTGAACTTAAACACTGTCGCTGCAAACGACTTTTGACTTGCATTACGTATGTGTCGAATATAAGATCAGCTTATCTCATGCTACTAGAAGGGAATTAAAAATCGACGGCACTTTAATAAATCCTAACATTTACATCAGTACAGCATCAACTGGAATATTATTGTGCGCCTTTGAAGAGCGGCGTGTTAAATTAAATAAAGCAGACTTAAAACGGGGCCGTAAGATTTTTTATATGCTAAATTAGAAATCGCATTTAAAAAGTATCAAAATCTTTTTCTGATGAATTCGGCCGACCCGGAGCACCTCTCTTAATTAACTAATTGAAACACCTGCGGCAAATGGATATTATCAAACACTGCTCTGATATCCGAAAAGGTCGCCGATAGATATTCTTCATCAGTTTAATAAAATGAGCGCAGTATTTACTCACACCGTGTCCGAAACGATACACAACAGTCGGGAAGAAGATATTACAATTCTCCGATGTCTCCATATTCTTAAGTGCAATCTTCAACGTCCTCTTAAGGCATCATAATGCCAGAGTGAAATAGTTATCTACGAAAAGTGGCTTGTAAAATAGACATTTGCCGAACGTTTTTGTATTGGAATGATGAAAGGTGTGTTCAATGCACAGTTCCAGCATGAATTAACTGATTTGAAACAAGGCACAACAAACGCTAACCTACCGCTGGATTCAAACAAAACAATTGCTCCGAATCCATTTGCAATACGTAACTCTGTTACATTACTTCTATTATGACGACTTTTGTGTAATTACGTTGTCATTCGAATAATATTTACATCCATTTAACTTTAACGATTTTCTCAACAATAATATTACGAGCATTTAAAGTGCACGGTAAAGCTAAAAATACATACATATATGCGATCGAATAGAATGAATAGGAACGAATCGATACCGTGAGGCTTTTGCGCCGTGAATTCTAAAAATTCCAAATCGAGTAAGTGAATCGGTGTGTGAAAATATTTTATGTTTACAAGTAGACTATGCTATATAACCCTAGCCAAGCCTTTCCGTTTTCTAAAATGTCCCCCGAATCATTTCCTAAACTTCCTGTTTCACCTAAAGTCCGATGTAGCGATGAGAGATGCTTTGTTACCGGAGAAAAAAATGTATTTCTTATTCGTAAAATCGGACGTCTCTTTTTTTTTGATCTGTTTTCATTTCGCGAAATAAACAATTTGTCTCTCAAGCGCTCCTATAAATTAGTAATATATCAAACGGCGCTGCGTTTTTTGATTTATTTTACACCATCTTTATGTATACTTGCGGATAGATAGTAAAAAAATCGTGCAAGCACGCACTCCATCTGCCGTCCCCGACAGCCAATATTATTTTTTATTTTTTTTCTTCAAAAAGAAAAAAAATGTTTAATTACTTTTATAATTTTTATCGTGCTTTAAAAACTAGCAGCTCCCTCTGCTGATACTATCCGACTTATTAAATGAAAATGCTGTATTGTTCGCGATATTCGACCTTTAAAACTTAATGCAGACCGGTGCAATGCCTCGATATAAAACATTTTATTACCTTTCCTATCGAGAAAACGTATTATTATATTAATTAAATCAAACAACGGTAATGAAATAATAACACATTTCTATGAGTTTATTATTCGAAGGCCTTCCGCTAGTTTTTATTGCCTATTTACGGCGAATAAAACAGATAACGATTCGGTTTTAAACAGTAAGAAAAAAAAAGAAGTGGCTTATATTTCAGAGTGGAAATTGTTAATTTTTTTTTGTTTCTATTCGTACCGGTTAACGAATTAACCATTTCTTACCGGTCAATTTGAAAAACAGCCAAGTTAATCCAATATTTACTAAGCGTGATCGGGAAATTTAAGTACTATTTTTAGATATGAAAAAACAACAATGGAAATATGTCCTCGGAAATATATCCTTGTTGTTTTCGGACACATTCGGATATATGTACCTCCGACGATGTTATTTAATCGCAACTGGACCGAACAGACGTTAGATGCGCACAATTATCAATAATTTTCCTCGAATTTCACAGGGAAATGACGTCAGTGATTGCAGCTGCAAAATAGGTTTGATGATGGTAGTGTGATTTAACATCTTCAGATCTCTAGATGAGTAATAATGTGATCCACCAATTTAATGCTTCTCGAAACATAGCGATATTTAACAGGCTGCGAATATGATATACGTTTAGCTACAAAAAACCATAAAAAAAGGAATAATGTTTTATGTATAAGTAAAATATGTACTACTCTCGTTTATTTACAAGAAAAACATATGTACAATCTCTAGGCGCAGAAAGACAAGACATCGCTTATTGTGAAATAAACTGAAATTTAATAACTAACTAACTAAATAAATAAATAAATGATTGTCCAAATATTGCAGTTACAACTGTTATAATTAGGTTAAAAAACGAATTTTCATTCACAATTTGCACACATATATATATATACATATATAACATTAATTATTTTTTAAATAAACATAAATTCACTAACAACTTTTAAGAAACTTTATAAACATCTAAAAAATTATACTGAATATGTCTGATAAGTTAGACGAAACCGATCGGACAAGAAGATTAAAATGTATTTTATATAATTTTTTAGATGTTTATAACAAGATAACATTGGCGTATTATTAATATATTTATCGTATTCCGTAATTGTCTTCTCTGTATTCTCTGCGTGAAATGCTACAGAAGCCACCAGCTTAATTCTCACAGTTAACATTGTTGAAATCGTAGCGGTTTCAAATCACTTACTGTTATAACAACAACGGACCAATGGGACATACTGTATAGTAGTGGGGCTTTCTTCGTTGTTCATCTCGATCATTTCACACGAGAAGCCTATGCAAAACTTTTGCCATTATACGTATATATGTACTTATAATACTCATTATGCATTTATTAGAAAATATGTAGTTTACAATTTTTAACGATACTGCTTTTAAAATTTCATTCTAGATAACAGAGGCGCAATTCTCAAAAAACTACCAGTACCGCCGCAATCAGATAATGACGATACCGAAACAAAAAATCCTACAGATTCAAATGATAAGAAAACGATAATCAGTCAGAATCCTGGTTCCACTGCGGCACCTTCTGCTGACCTACCTTTCATTACTACTTCGATGCTGTGTATTCTTATGACGTTCTGTTACAGAGCATGTTTCCTAATGTAAATTTAACTTGAACTACGGAAAACTATCATCTAATCTCTGGGCGTAGAGATATTTGGATCTTTCATGTAAACAAGTTTGCGCATTTATGATGTATATTTTATAGTTATATATATATACATATATATATATATATATATATATATACACACACATCAGTTATTGACTCCTGCTCTTCGTATAGTGTGCATTAATGGAAATATTACATCTTGATATGCTTAATCCTCTTACTTAGATATTACTTTTATTACTGTTATCATTATCATCATCATCATCATCATCATTACTATTATTATTATTATTGTTATTATTATTATTACTACTACATTATTGTTACTATTAATTTTCTTATGAAGTTAGTTTCTGATGGCTGTCATTTATCTTGTTAGGTTAGTTTTAATAATTGATGTTATAGAAGGCAGTGAGAAAAGCGGTGGTAAAACGTAATTTAAGGGTGTATTATTGATAACTTAATAAATGCTATACCCAGGGCATCTTACCGAACACGAAAAAACGAAAAAAAAAAAAAAAAAAAGCCTACATATTGCTATATTTAAACAAAGAACTGTCCTTTTCTTTCCCCTCGTAATTGCTATTCCATTTTTCTAATTTATTATCGTTATTTTTTTATTTAAATTCAAAAATAAATAAATAAATAATGGATAAAATACTTCTTAAACGTTTATAGTTTTCAATAAACTAATGAAAATGTCACTGTAAAGATATAAATCTGGTATTTTGTTTTTAAATAAAATTTAAACGTATTTTAACAGATCTAGTAAACTCAAACAGAAGAAAAATTGTCAGTTAAATTTATGATCACGTTCGATGATAACTCTAAATGTTTTCCGTATATTTTTCATTAAATGTGTTTAACGGAATTTAATAAATGCTCTTTATTTTACAATTAGTTTTTCGTAATATGTTTTCGATGTTCCGTCCTTTATACATTTGCCGTTTCCATTACTTCGATGCTAATAATACTAATAAACACGGAAAACCGATAGTAAATTTTTAAAATTAAGCTTTTTAATTATAAAAGCCTAAACAATTTTTTTCCGTGTTAATAATTTATATTGCATTTATTGTGTATTGTACTCATCCTTTGTATTTTCTACTTATTTTAATTAAGCGTTTACGTCTTTGAGAATTTAAAAAGAAAACACACAATGTATCTACGTATTTTTAATCAATTTTACCTAATCGATGTAAGTAATTTCTATATACATATATATATGTATGTATGTGTGTGTGTGTATATATATATATATATGTGTGCGAGTAAAAATTACCGTTTTCATTCTATAATACATATCATTTTCGACCTTTACGTACTTACATAAGTGCCTATTTTGAATATAGCGATTTTTAGTTTTATAGTTTAACAAGTTAGTCCTGTTTAGTCTTTAAGTAATTAAGAGTTTGATAATTAAACTCTATAGGCGATGAATTTAATTCATTCAATCGTTACACAAACTGCGGGGTTTATACAATTATCTGACCTTTTTTCTTTTTTATTAATTATTCACAAATTTTAAACATTTGGCAAGTTTAATTTAGTTTTCCGATAGTTGATAAATATTAATATGAATTAATAATTATGGTACGAAACTAAGAATGCTATTTAAAGCCGTAAATTCAGTTTCACAGAGTAAAATAAATGCAATAATATTTCGCAGTATAATGATGCATCTTGTAACTTTATGCAGAAATATCTGAACTTTTTCTAGGTTAATTACTGACGTAGTTCATACATTGTAAAATGAATTAAAGTTTTTACTAATTTAGCTAACCAAAAATTTTTCATGAACTGCAATTCGAATTAAATTACCTTCAACGTATTTTTGTTTTCTCTTTAACAAAAAAAAAAAAAATACTGGAAAAGAAGATCAGAAATGCAATAAATATATATTTCATGGGCGGATCCAGAAGGTCATGGGGGGGAGTATATAATTACGTAAAATCTTCTACGGTAGGCAGTAGATTTGAGAAATACCTTGTTTCATAAAGAAAATCAAATAGCAACTTCTTTAGAAATTAGAAAATGTTTTAAAAATGCGTAATTATTTCAATTTAATTTAAATTTTGTTTTATTTTTAGGTGAAAAATAAAACGAAGTTATAAAATTCTAGCTCTAAAATGGTAGTTTAGAAATAGTAAGATAGTATTTTTATTTGACTTTACTTCTTTTTTATTTTTGTTAGTAATCCGATCCAAATTTGTTCGTGAGCAAATTTAAATATATATATTTCTCATTGAACTGTTTTTAATTAAAATTAAAAATAAATAAGAAAGGCAAAAGATCGATGACAGTTGGGTTTAAAACAAAATAAAAACGTAACATTAATAGTTTTACAGGAAAACAGTATTAAATATTAATTATTAAAATCCATAGGTAAAATTCATACAAATCTTTTATAGCATAAATTATATTTCTCTGTTATAACAAATTTTTTCATAGGGGTTTGGTTCTTTGGGGAGGGATGTCCCCTATTTCCTCTCCGTGGATCCGCCACTGTATATATATATATATATATATATATATATATATATATAGATATAGATATAGATATATATATATACAACGCCGAAAACAAATTAATAACTAAAGTGGTTTTGTTGATTTATTTTTTCATATATTTTTTTTAATTTTAATTTTAATAACGTCTTAGTTCTACTCGTCCAGTTGTGAGCCCTTAGGGAGCTGTTTTGCTGACACGCTAAAATTTACAGTTTATTGCTGGCGATGTATTTCCGCGTGATTTTAAATAGGGGCCGTTTTATTTAAACGGTTCGACTATTAGCGCCGATTAATTTTAATTGTTCCGAAAACGGGATAACCAGTAAACATTTGTTCCTGTGATTTTCGGTAACTTCGTTATTAATTTCTATATTTATTGCGTATATATTTTTGTGTTTTTTTTAATAAACGCGTAAAATGATTTAAATTTTTATTAACGTTTGCTGTATCGGTTTGTGCGTGTAACGTGAAATTTTCCAGAAAATGAAAATTTTTTTTCAAAATTCCACGGCTTGTTTTTAGTTAAAACATTACACACTTTATACCGTTTAAATTAGATTGATTACAAAAACGTTTTTTTTTTTTCATTGCAGCCCAGCGAGGGGAACTGTAAATTTTTTATAAAAAAATGTCTCTTTCGCAAAATATAATTTAAAATATGTATACTTTACACGGTGTTATATATACACATGAACCTATAGTACTATTTCGAGACATTTAAATCCAATTTAAGTATATTAATTTTTTACAATAACATTGCGCTCTCAAATTTATTACTCGATTTTACAAATATTCCAAGATCTATAAAAATAGAATTTTTTTAGTGAAACTTTATTCTATTAATTTATTATAAAAAAAAAAAAAAAAAAAAAAAAAAAAGAAACGTTTTTAAAATATATTTCTATATAGTTATGATTAAATACGATTAAATTATTTGTTTTAAAAAACGAAATATTTGATAAACTATTTACAGAATTGGATAGTTTAAGGCGATTTCGGAGAGAGGAGATTGACTAAAATTATCATTCACCGGTGGTGACTGATTAAAAACGGTAATTTTAAGTGCGTTTACATTATTCTTTGTAAATTATTGATAGACGTAATTGGCGAAATTAAAAGTAAAGAAAAGCCGTATACTATATATCGGAGTTCGAGTATAATTTTTATTGTTATATAATTCTAATCTATATGAATTTACATAATGAATAAAATTACTAGGGAAAAATAATTTATAAAATTCCGCTTCAAATCATGTTGTCTACGTGATCTCTAGTGTACAATTTTATTTTCCAAAAGTTAATTTTATTCAAAGAAAAATTATATTACACAATTTTCAAAGATACAATTCAGAATTTTACATTTTCTCTTTTTTGAAACGTATTGTTAAAAATTTTAAATATAGATATAGATATATATATATATATATATATATATATATATATATATATATATCTTTTTTGTTTATCCCCGTGGAGGAAAGAAAAATGAAAAAAAAAAATCAAACCTGGTAATTATCAACGAGACTGAAATTAAAGGTAAACAGGAAATTTCCTTGCTAAATGAAGCAGAAAATTCGCTCCTTTTCTCAAAAAAACTCCAGGTTAATACAATAAGCTATTTTTTTTCCTTTTTTCTTTTCTTTTTCAATGGTATCTGTATAGACCATGTCCCTAAAAATATTCTACATATTAATCTGAAAGACACCTAAATTAGTTTTTATTTTATCATAATTTCGAAAAAATCGCTACTCTCAGATTCAAGGTTTTTTTTTCTATCGCTCAATCCGGATTTTAAAATTAAAAACCGTTATTATTACAGTTTCTGTACATCCTTATCACTTCATTAAACAATTTTTATATCTTATTCGCGAAATTAATTAACAATTGCACACACATTTTATGCATAATAACTCGAAGTTGTTTAATACACACACGCAACGCTATTAACGAATAACTGCATTGCGAAACATGTTTTTATTTTTTTTTTTATTTTTATTATGTTTTTTCAACGAAAAAGAAAAAGTAAATTTAATTAATTTAATCCTTGCGGGTAACAATTTAAGTTTGTTAACAGTTTTCGCGCAGTTGACGAATTCATATTTTAAATTAAATTGACGCCTAATAATCTACGCTTTTTTTCTGAAATTTTCACAACACTTCATTTATAAAAATATTCGTGCCAATCGTTTAATTTATGTTATTTGTAAATAGGCAGAAGATATTGAACTTGGAATCCCGGGGAATTTGAATATATTATTACGTCACCAACATTTGTTGACAAAACTATTAAATTTACATCAACTCAAGCTTCAAACCTGTATAATAATCGAAAATTTCTCCGGGATTCCAAGCTCAATATCTTCTGAAATAAACACAAATTAAATGATAGGCACGAATATTTTTATAAATGAAGTAGTGTGAAAATTTAAGAAAAAAAGCGTAGATTAGGCTGCAATTTAATTTAAAATGTGAATTCGTCAACTACGAGAAAACTGTTTACAAATTTAAATTATTACCTGAAAGGATTAAATTAATTAAATTTACTTTTCCTTTTTCGTTGAAAAAACATAATAATAAAAATAAAAAAAAAAAAAAACATGTTTCGCAATGCAGTTATTCGTTAATAGCGTTGCGTGTGTATATTAAACAACTTCGAGTTATTATGCATAAAATGTGTGTACAATTGTTAATTAATTTCGCGAATAAGATATAAAAATCGTTTAATGAGGTGATAAGGATGTACAGAAACTGTAATAATAACGGTTAATACTGCATCCATTGTAATATTGGAAATTCCCTTAGAATGAGGACGTTGGTTTAATTTAATAAGAACGCGTCGATGGGCAAACTAATTTATAAGTGAAAAAAAAAAAATCTACACTTTCCGAGCTGTCGCTAATAGAGTCAACCTAATGAAAATTAATTTTGTTCTGCTGAAATATAAAGAACTAAATTCAAAATGTTTAATATTATTTTCCAAAAAACTGAAATATTATTTGTATTTCGTTTTTCGGCGTTCATTTTAATTTCCTTTCCTACCGTAATATACTTTAAATAACGGCTCTTCTTACTTTTTCTTCGCTTTTCTAAAAGTTCATGCATAATAAAAGCCGTCTTACTGGTTAGGTAAAAGAAAAATAATAGTCAAAAGAACCGTTTCGTTGTTTGGAAAGAATCGTTTTATAAAAATGTGTTCTTCCCGATCCATTTTGAGATTAAAAGCATCGAATTTATAATTGGACGACGCGGAAATTCAAATGTAAAATTTTATCGCGCTTTTAATGGACGTATTCAATATTCTAGAAATTTGTTGTAACGTTAATTGATTAGCACAGCGGCATCGTTAATATGACCTTTGAGAATTTTTATCTGCTACGTTCGCCTAACGTGTGGAACATTACGATGTTCCTTATTTGCAGTCAATATAATAGTAATTAAATTCAACGAACCACTTTATCGTAAGTTCAGATTCGGTTCATTCTACTCGTTCTGCTAATTTAAATTTTTCTTTGAATTCACTTTTAATTATAAACAAAACGTCTGTCCTTTTATACTCGTTTACCGTATACTTCTCATCTTAATAGCTTACTGCTAATTTATTTTAATTACTTTCTACGAATTAGTTTTTTCGAACTGTACATAGTGTTACATATATATATATATCCGATTTTTGAAATAAAAATATTTTCGTTATGGAACGAATTCATACGAATTTTATTCTTATGTTACCAGAAAAATTACTGTATGTGAATGTATTATATTTTTTTTGTAAATTATACATAAATTCTAGTTATTCATTACGTATTTTTAAATGTTTAAGTTTCATATTATTAATTTTTTCCTTTTATGATTTTATAAAATAAACATTACATGCGATACTTTTTAAATTCGTACGATTACCTTTCTTTATTTGATGTCGTTGATTTCATTTTAAATATATTAAAAAAAAACCCCAGCTGAGGTACACAATGACAACCACTCTAGCTAAATATCTCACCTGTAGTGATAGTTTTTTGTAAAAGTGCGCTATTGAAAATTCCGGAAAAATTACCTCGCTTCAAATGTCAGCACTTTTTTTTTCTTAGGAAACTCACGGAAAAGAGCATTTCCGAAGGTTACTATTTTTTGCCGGCGGTTAGGGACAAAAAAGACGATATTTAGAATACCTATGTTAGATGTGTAGAGGAAGATGGAAAATTAGGGAGGGTAAAAAAGAAAGACGTACTATGTAGATAATATAATAAATGCGCTAACTGATGAAAGTTAGCAAAAGTAAATACAAAATAAAATGCCGTTTAAGAATAAAACCAATGTATACTACTCGTTAACCCGAAGAGGAAAACAGAATGTCAATTCAAACGACGGATAAGATCAGCTCGCCCTGATAAATTATTTGCAGCAGGAAGATAATATAAAGAAAATCAAAATAAAAATAAATGAAAAATTTTGAATTGTATGAAATAAAGTTATGAAAAATTCGTTGATTGGTTATACAAAAATAATGCAACAAGCGTGTCGGAGAAATTGCCGTTCAGTAGTAATTAGTTGTTTTTTTTCTTTTCGTCAACCTCGTATTTTTCAATTACAGACTTTATCTCCTTTTCTCGTTAAAAAAATAATTGATTTGTAGACGGAACTGATTTAAAAACATTAGTAAGCTCGGAACTGCTTTCGAAGTCTCGTCGCCTCTCTCTTATCAAAAGTTTAAAAAAACAACAGGGCTAAAAATTAATATGAAAACGAAAATAGTATCAGCAAAAACAAACGCATTACAGATAATATTGCCAAAAATAGAAATATAGTTTTTGAAAATCAAAATGTAGTTATCATAAAAAAAAAAAAAATTGCACAGATACTAAAACAATTTCGAAATATCTGAAATATCTTGCTCAACACGCGTGAATATAAACTCATCGCAGATTATGTTTATAACGGCTAATTACAAAAAAAAGAAAAAAAAAAAAAGGTTACTGTCATCATTAATAAAGGCCAAAAAATATTTCAAATATATATACGCCTTCTTTAAACCGTCAGTACTCGCAGCAGTCGTTTTCTTTTTTTTTTTTTAATTTTATTTAAATTTTTTATTAAAAAATTGCCATTTTTTTTTTTTGCGAAGCCGATGATATTTCAATCGATCTTTTATAGGCATTACATTAATCATTAGTTCCAGCTTCACCTTATACAATGTTCTTAAAATTCCCAGTGAGAAATCGGTTTTAGTTTGTCACGCGAAGAAAATACGCCCTATTAAAATCTGAAAGACGCAGTTTCTCATTTTGTTGGGAAAAATGAAAAGATTGATTTTACTTTTTTGCATGTAACTAGTTCATTTACAACTATAAAAATAATAACGGGTGGAGACTTCTTGTTGGTAGCTGGAAATTTAAAAAAAAAATTGTGTTAAGTGAAACCGAAAGCAATACCTCAACAGATCGCTTTTAAATATCGAATTTGGAAAAACTTAAAGTGCTCTTATTATGGAAGAAAATATTATACGTGACCACCCCAGTTCGGATTTCGAGAAAAACACTCGACTATTGAATAGGTACACCGAATCCAACGTATTATCCAAGATAGCTTTGAAGCTAAAGAAATTTGTGTAGGTGTATTCCTGGATATAAAACAAGCCTTTGGACGAGGTTTAACACCGAGATCTGTTATATAAAATTAAGAAAAATCTTCCTCATCCTTATTAATCCTTCTGAAATCTTACCTTGAGGACCGAACATATCAAATTAAATTCCGGAATGAACTATCTAACATCTACCCTATGTCGTCTGGTGTGCCTCAAGGTAGTGTGTATTGGGTCCGGTGCTCTACCAAACGTACACTGCAGATTTCCCGGACAGCGGGGACGTAACTGTCGCTACATTTGCAGACGATACTGCTCTTATTGCGGAAGATAAAGATGCCGGAGGAATGACGACAAATAAATTACAGCTGGGGCTAGCAAAATCTGAAAGGTGGTTGGATCGATAGTCAATGGGAAAAAGTGTACGCGGGTTACATTTACGCTACGAAAAGTAGCCTGCCCGCCAACTAAAATTAATGGCGAAATTAGGAATGAAGTAAAATTTCACTTGGACAGTAAATTAAAAGGTGAAATAAGCACGTCTCACAAAAAAGAAAGCATTTAGATATAAAGTGGCTTCGTGGTAAGCATTCCAGGTTGTCGATCGAAAACAAATTATTAATATGTGAAATAATATTAAAACCAGTATATGAACATGCGGCCTGACTTTATGGGGTTGTACTAAAAATACCCATATCGATAAGATACAACGTTTTCAAAATAAGGCCATTAGATTTATTGTGTCACCTCCTTGGTACGTCTCCACGGACACACTTCATAGGGTCTTTAACATATCTTACGTAAAGGAAGAAATAAAACGTGCTGCCCAGCAATATACTAGTGTCATTTAGAAACACTCCAATCCACTTTGGCTATCAATCTGCTTGACAACAGCCAAGAAATTCGACGGCTGAAGCGCACTAGAGTCTTTAACTTTATTTAAAACTTGAATAGATGTTCCCGGGGAACAACTCTGATAGTGGTGGCCCTTTACGCGTTAATTTGCATTCCAGTACAATCGCTTAATGGTCTTTGGAAACCAGTTGTAATTAATATAAAGATTATATAAATAAAAAAATAAAAAATTAGTACAGGTAAAGAGGTGTTCGTTAACCAGGAGTAATTAAAAGGCGCGATATAATTTTCCTGTGACGAAAAAAAGCGTTTCAGGAGTGAAGCCCCCCCCCCCAGTAATGGAGTAAATAAAATCCTGTATGATGTAAAATGATACGTAAATTCAAATTTTTATGATGGCCGAAGTGCAAATTTAAACTCTATACATAAAATAATATAAACCTTTGAGACGACACGTGTATTTCGTTTATAGTAGTTCCGTCTCTTATATTCGAATTTCGCTTATCAGTTTAATTGTTTATTCGTCGAACAGTCGCTATCAGAAGACGAGTGAGATCGATTTTTTCTTACTTCTTACCAATAACAATTTTCAATATCGTACCATCTAATCGTAACTACTAATTCGTTACTATCGTGCCACTGATATTAAAAATGAATCAATAAAATCAATCTTTCTTCTCAGTGGCGTAACGTCAATGGAAGCGATGGAAGCGCCGCTTCCTCTAACAGATAAGTACGAAATTACTTTTTTAGTATTCGCGAAAAGACTACGAGTCTCAGAGAGAAAGTGAACTAACTTGTTGAATTTAAGTGCCAAAATTTAAAATTACTAGAAAAAAAAGAGCGCTAAATGAAGGAGCATCTGCAGGAGCGAGTGACATAAATAACCACATGTTTACTACGAGTATTTCACGTTACTACCGCCCAAGGGCGTCGCCAGCCGATCAACTAGATATGAGTTATAGGAAAAATAAAATTTATAAGTTGTAAAAAGGCTTAATATTTTATTAAACAAGAATAAAATCTTAATTAAAACATAAGTTTTCCAAATTGTCCATGATTACGCGCCTATGAATATTCATCAATGCCAGTTGTTTAAAAAGTTGCAAGCTCCAGGGGGGGGGGGCAGCTGCCCCTTCCTGCCCCCGCTGGCGACGCCCATGCTACCGCCTAGAGTTGTCTCTGAACGATCTGCTGCGTACCACCCATGATAGAAAAAGGTTGCGCACGCATATTCAATTTGGAAGCGCCAAGTTGTGTCGCTTCAAGATCATGTAATTTGCGCGAATTTTTATCCGTGATAACCTACGAAGCCATTAAAAACTGACCATATCGTTAGCCCAAGTGCAGCAGACACGGGAGTGCGACTGAACAGCAAAAGTTAAGAAAGTGAGTAAAGCCGAGAAAAGAAAAAAGGAAAGGAATTAAGAGTAAACAAGCGTATCAATTCAACTGTTCCAACCCAGTCGGAAGAACAAATCTAATTTCAGGACATGTATCAACTAAATAAACATACGGCGGTTTTCATATTTACAAATTTGAACAAAATTACTAAGATACGCTGATCAGTGCATAGCAACGAATATACGAACAGTATGGTGCAGATATATTACCCGATAGAGCCATTAAATCATCACAATTAGGGTGATTCTACTATGTACCAACCACAACTAAAAAACCAATGATTAATGTCCTCTTTAAAACTGATACTCGTGTGATTGTCACAATTCCGGTATGGAGACCTACTATAGGAAAGTTCCGCGACATTCTAGAATGACCCGAGCGCAGCCTGCAAATAACTATAACAAATCTGTGAACTGTACCAGATGGAACCAACGGCAAATTGTGGACAAACCAGGTAAAAGAGGGCAGAGACGAAAATCTATAAAAGCTCGCCAATCCGCTCTGGTATCCCTTTTAATTTTCTTCGTTAAGACGGTAGATGAGATAAATGGGAACCTACCTCCAGATATATTAGCACTTTTAGCTACCGCATCAACACTATCATTGAAAAGAATACCGCGGTGACTAGGTCTTCTTGATTGGTTGCTGGAAATTTGGCACCGTCCTGAAAGATCTGTCATATAATGGAAATACTGAAATTCCATAGTATTTAGAAATGAAAGTTAATTGCATCGGGAGGTAAATAAAGTTTACACCTAATTCTTGAAAAGAGTGTATATTAATATCAATATTGATTAAGTTAATATCATACAAAAGATTGAAGTACACGGAAGGAAAAACTGAAATCAAGAAAGCGTTATATTTAATATATTTTCTAATTCTTTTAATACAGAAAGGCATTTTTTTTTTTTTTATTACAGTATTTAATTAAAAATTTGTCAGCTGAAGCTATTCTTCTAATATGTAACGGTGCACCATCACCTCCATCTGGAGGCAAACTGCAGCTCAATCCAACATTCTGAAGAATCTCCAGCCTGTTAAGAAGAGAAGCTGAAGCAGAACCGTAAAACCGCACCATAATCCAACCTGGATCTTACTATAGATTAAAGGATTGTAAATATATATTCATAAGTTGATTGGATAGTACATTTATGTGTGTGGCCCCCAAATAAACCTAGAGTCAAGGAATAATCCCAAATATTTGACTTGCGATAAGAAGGGATTGTGTATTGATTACAGATATGCACTTGAAGAATTGTACTGCTAAATGGACGGAGTGAAAAGATACAAAAGGATGACTTCGAAGGAGATAGAACAAGACTAATATTTTGAAACGAGTTACAAACTGAGTTGATAGTCAATAGATTCTCCATATTAAAGGACTACAGCGATTTCCCAAGAATTGAGCACAACGAAACAGAAACGGGGAATTTAAATATTCCAAAATACAAACTTAAAACCGATATCTAAGAAGCCAGGAATTTTTTGATCAGAATCAACAGATACAGGAATCAGAGATACGTCTAAAAGGAACTCTGTCACTTCTTTCATCGGGTGAAGACAAAAGACCTTATAGTTGTCAGAGCTCTAAGCATAAAAAAACTTTCACGCAAAAAGATTTAGCTAACCCGGTCAAAAACTATCTCTGGCAGCTAGAAGCAAGCCAATGTGGTTCTTAAAAAAATTAATAATCAAAATTTAATTAGTAAGAAACTGATTTAAAATTAAGTAAAAGCAACAGTAAAATTAGTAAAGATACTGAATACACACAATAAAAAAATAATTTTATTTCGTAGTAGTCGACTTTTATTTGTTCGTGTTATAAGTTTAGCCATTAATATCTTAGATTATGTATTTTCATTTTATTTTATTTTACTATGTGTTATTTAATAAACTCGTTCGTAACTATTACGACATTCATCCTCATGTTTCTCCGCCCTTTTTTTCTTTCTTTTCTTTTTCTTCATTGGCCCTTCTGGTATTTTCCTGTTCTTCCCTACAGTCTGTGATCTGTATCTGCAGTGGAATGCAGAAACGTCGTACCCAATAAATATGATCTGGAACATTTTCTTAGCACCAATAGCTTTGATTATCAGAAATCTGGCTATCAAATGGAAAACAATTTAATATTGCAAATTATAATTGCTACAGATATGATAAATGTGATGGTTTGATGGTGCGCAGCCATTCTTGTTAGGTTAGAGATTAGTCACCAGCGTATTCACATAAATTTGGCTAATGAGAATGACAATACTACTTCTAATGCAGTTTGTATTAGTGCTAGAATTGGAGAATTTTCCGGTACTTTCATGTGCTGTCATTCTCCACCAAATCATTTCATTAACTTGCTTACCCTTCTTAGGAGCCCTCGATAATTTAGATAATAGACCTATTATTTTGGGTGGAGATTTTAGTGCTCTGAACACGTTTTGGGGTTGTAGCCGGAATGATTATAAGGGAGTTGCGGTGATTGATATTATTTCCAGTTCGGATTTGTGCCTATTAAATAATGGTTCTGCTACCAAAATAAGGGAATCCATAATATCACAATAACCCGGTAGATCTGCCTTTTGTTTCTTCCGATATCCTTTTTGATTGTTCCTGGACTATGCTAGGGAATTCTCTTAGAAGTGACCATTTTCCAATCGTTTTACATTGCCGCAAATATTTTTTACGTTGAAAAAGATTTTCGAAACTTAACTGATCTTTGGTTAGATGGAATAAAGTCTATAAAGAATCCTTTAGATAAGTACGATAATTTTTCTAAATCTGTTTTTCTAGCACTACAGCGTCTCCCTGAGGTATCTGTACGCAATAGAAGAGCTGCTTCCTGATGGAATAAGTCGTGTGAAAGGAAAGTTAAAGAACGTAACACAGGTATTCCAGCGTGATGGTTCCATATGCATTCATACATCATATACAGGAAACTTGCAGCTGAAACACGCCAATTTCTTAAAAGTGCGAAAAGAGAATGTATAGCATAGATTTTGTAACAGATTTAGCAGGAATACTTCTTTGAAGCTAATTAAGACATAGACGAGGCACTTTATTTTTTACTTAAATAAGTTGTGCGTCTCACAGGGCAAATATGCCCGTTGTGTGAGTGCCCGACACTCTTATTATCGTTTATTCAGTTTATACACTTTACAAAATTATTCATACTTATTGAACGAAATCGAAAAAAAATACGCCTTAATTAATATATGTCTTATAAATATTTATAATAATATACGCTTTCACTCTAGTTCGGCATACACAACAAACATAAAGGTTGTTTATGTATTCAATACGCCTACTTATTCTTCTTTAAGTAATACAGCAGAAAAATATCGGAAAAGGAAAGACGCAAGAATCACAGAAGAAAAAATATATTCAAATAGTTGCATATCTGAATGGAAAGAATTATGACCTAGTTTGGTTTTTTTTGATCCTTACACCATTCCTTCAGCCATTTCATTACTTCCTTTTTCCATACACCAATACTGTTTTCGTTTAAAATGTGATTGGGAATATTACTCATTATTTTAATTAAGACCGAATTATCTATGTTATCGATTCGTAGATTAGACCCTCTAGGATAAATGTGTAATATATATTATTTTGATTTCTTGTTATTCAAGTGTTTTGCCTGGTTGGTAACTTTATATTGTTGCTATTATATTCGAGTAACCTCTAATAGTAGTACTACATCTTGGGAGACATTTCATTATTTTCCTTCTATACATAATTGATCTCGAATCACTTTGCTTCCAGTAGGGTAGTATAAGTTTCAGACACCTTTTTTGAATTTTACCGATTTTATTGATTTCCGTGTTCTTAGCCTCTCCTCATATTTGGATTCCATATAGAATTCTAACCATAATTATTGCATTGTAGTATATACGTAGTGTTTTATATGAAAGTAGGTACCTGCTTTAATTTGTATAGAGCTGGAATTGTCTGTCTTATTTTCGAATTTAAAACTTGTATTTGCTTTTTCCAGTTCAATGATCTATCGATGTATATTCCTAAATATTTGAAATATTTTACGTTTTCAAGAGGTAGGCATAAACATGAAGGAGAATTTTTAGTTTCATGAATTTCGTGTAAGCATTCGTTATTGTGAAGTATGATTCGCATGGGTTGCGACTTTCATATTTTGTACTATTTCGGATATGTAATAATTTAGATTTATTTGTATTTACACATAACCTCCTATCATGGGCCCATTTACTAAAATTATCTATGTATATCCTCTTGCAGTAGTTTTTATGCCGTCCCTAGCTTTTTATGTTCAATTAATAGAGCAATATCATCGGCAAATACATATACATTTGCATTTTTAATACGCCTGTATAATGAGTTAGTGTATATTAGATAGAAAAGCATATATTCTCAACAGAACGATATATACCCTTTTTTTTTTTTTTTTTGTTTAATCTCCTAAGCTACAGCCTGCCGTATGTAACTGCTGCCGAACGGGGTTTGCGACTACATTACTTTAACTATTCTGTTTATTTTAAGAAAATGAATGATTGAGTTTATTGCTGTTTGGGTGTTTGATAGCATATCGCGCAGTGTTTTATACGGTAGAAGCGTCCGTGTTAATATAAATACTATGCATGTGCTGAACGGTGCGTTGTAGAAAGTGACCCATTCAGTCAGCTGATTACGCTGAAGTCTCTGCGGGAACAATTCATTGGGGTCCACCATAGCTCAGTCATTGACTTTACTTGGAGCAGAAAAGTCTGACTCGCGGTACATCGTTTCTCCTATTCTTGTTTGCTCTTCACTAAAAAGAATTGTGCCATGGATGAAAGGGAAGGTGATTGTTCTTTGGAGCTCGTAGTGCTGACTGTGCATTATGTTCGCCTGCTCATTCTCTATGACACGCTTGGGAGAAGGCTAGGCACCCGTCTTTTTCTTTAAACATGTGTTGGCGCCAAGATAGACTGGAGCAATAGTCTCAAAAATTTAACTGTAGATTGGAAAGGTATATGATTATTACCTGGAATGAGAGAAATACCAGGTGAGACACCACGTCTTCTATGGAATTGGGTATATATTGTTTTGGAAGGAGAGAAAACTAGACCATTGTTATTTGACCAGGAGTGGAATTTATTTGTTTTTTTGGAAAATATTTTGGGCTTCGGAAGGAAGGCTGGAAGATATAGAAATGTTTAAATCGTCGATATAAAACCGGGCAATAACAAGAGACGAAATTCAATTTGCTATATCATTTACAAAGAATATAAACAAGGTTGCACTTAAGGCAGAGCTTTGTGGAATACCATTTTCTGGCGGTATAGTTGTTGAATTGGTAGTATCAATCTCAACTTGATACTTTGTATTTGTTAGAAAATTTTTTATACGGCTGGCCATAGGCGAAAAATATAGTTTAATGTCAACAATAAGGTTACGAATTTTACAAAATACTTCGAACATATCACCAGACAAACTGCTCTCCGGATGGAAAAGAAAATATTAGAAAGCAGGCCGCCGGGTAAGAGAAACAGGAGAAGGCCACTACGAAGATGGTCAGACCAAGTTCTGGATTAGATGCGTCTAAAATTAACCACATTAACAGAATGCAGCAGATTAGCTATGAATAGAACCCCATATGGAGGAAAACCATTCATCAGATGGTATCTCATCATGATCACGATGTACTGCAGGATTAACGACGATATCATCATCACTGCCAGTTAACCCAGCGGTTAGTAGCTTCATTAATAGCCTCCGCCGCCATACTTGATCAAACGCATTTCCCGTGCCAAAAAATATTGCATGTAGGCTTTGTCAACGGCGGAATGCTGTTGAAATTTGCCACTGTAGGCTCAACAGATGATCAGTAAATTATCGCATCTTACTGCCTCCGGCTTGTGAACGGTAAAAGAGATTATTTTGCTCAAGGAAATAATGGATAAGACGTCTATTCACCATTTTCTCCATTGTTTTGGATACCACATTTAGGAAACAAATAGGCCGGTAACTATGATGGAGGAGGGGGTTTTTGCTTGGCTTCAGAACAAGAACAATTTGAGCTACTTCTCATTGATACGGAAAGAGCCTGCCGTCCAGATCTGGTTATATATGCAATAAGTATGATTTTATAGAACGTAGTAAATGTTTTAACATGTACGGATTCATAGCATTCTGACCAGGAGAACTATTACGTGTATGATGTTTGAGTTGGAAATTAAGCTCGATATCAGTAAAATCGTAATTATATGGAGCTGTTGCATCTTGAGGGATACATATTTCTGATGACTCTATTTCGACTTTTCCAACTTTAAATACATTTATATATGATGTGGAAGACGATGCTAAAAAAAAGTATTGTGCGAATAAATTTGCAACTTGTGCAGTATTATATATAGTTGTGCCGTGTTATCGCTTAAACGGATAAGGGACTTAGAACACCTGATTCCGTTAATTGCTTTTATCTTCTCTCATGAGGAGTGATTTGATGCGGCAGTCGATATCAATGAAATAAAAGCGTGTCATGGTTCTTGTTTCTTAGAGCGTATCACCGATCGTGCTGCGGCCCTGCATTTTTTGAACATGATTAAATCGGAGAGGAGGCCAGACTATTTGAATTTTCGTAACGCCGTATCCGACATCATACTGCTGTCATAATTTCAGGGCACCACCACAGCACTCTGCGGGTTCGGTGGCAACCGGATGACATAAGAATTGATGCTTTGGCAGCGGTGAAGATGGCCTAAATGAAACGGTTAATGTATGGCTGGTTAGGGATTACAATTTTCGATGTGTATAATTCCCACTCTGCTTTATTATATAAAAAACGTGGGCAACTTAGAACCTGCTGGTCTTGTGGAACTGGTGTTGTATGTAGGAACACAGGAAAATGGTCACTTGAGCATACATCGTCCAGTACTGTTGATTGTAATTTTGGGAATAAATAATATAGGAGAGATTAGCGCTATGTCAATTGTTGAGAGCATATTGTAGGTTGGGCTGAAATATGTATAACTTGGAGAGGGGGGCATGACAATTAAATTATTTTTCAGTACTAGTTTGTTAATGATATTTTCATGTTTATTAGCCGATATTGATCCCCATACTGGATAGCGGGTATTGAAGTCTCCGGCAATAATTGAGGGGGAAGGAATCTGCAGTAGCAGCGTTTCTAGTTCATTTGAATTTACCAATGTGTTAGGAAGAATATAACAGTTATGTACCGTAATAGGGTGGCTTGAAAGAGAGAGTACGCTGACTGATACAGCAATTGTTTGGAGTGACGTTTTTAGATTTACAGTCGTTGCGTGTTGATCGGAATGCACTAGGGTAATAACACTTCCACTTTCTCGAATATCCCGGTAATAATCGCATCTTATTAGAGTGTAATTTTAAACTGTTGGGTTATTAAATACTTCCAGATGTTACTCCTGTAGGCATATGATTTAGGGGGAGTATGTGGCTATTAATAGTTTAAGTTCAGTCAGGTGGCTGCAGACACCTCTACAATTCCACTGCATTATGATTTTATTATGAACCACGACGGTATACTTTAATATATAGTCTTGTTTGTTTTACCTGTCTATGTATTTCTACTTACACCGGAGAAGGTTGTGGGGTAGGTTGCGGGGTAGGTTGCGGAATGGAGCTTAGCTTATTGATTAGCTGGGAGAAGCGTATTTTCATTGCGCGGTTTTCAAGTAGGGGGTAATTGTCGGAGAGAATGTTTATCAAGCCATCTATGTCGCTGGTGAAACTGTTAACGATATTTATGGGATTTTTTTGTCCCTGAATTAGCTTAGCATTATCAAGTTTGAATAAGATAGCGGGTGGTAGTGTGAGTTTTCGTTAACATTACGCTCAATTGATTTTACGAGTTTTTTTGTTTTTTGGGACATGCGACAGGATTAATATTCTGTGAAGTTGCTGGATTAGTTGCCTGATCATTCGTGATTGTTGGGCTAGCATCGGCCTGGCTTTCTATCGTTGTATGGGGCATTGTGTCCATTTTACTTTCTAGGTTAACATGTGAATAGGTAGGTTCATCGTTTGTAACTGGTGGATCAGGCATAGGAGGGTGCGGGCGTTTGGATCCAGTTACAGTTTGTTCTTTCTCTTCATGTTTTGGAGTATATTCATGGGCTGAAGAGTTTGTGGTGTTCGATTTTTCTATCTGCGTTAATATTCTGTGTTCGCGATCATTGTGCATTATCAGAAAGGATTCCGTTATACCCTAACAGCGTCAGTGTTTTCTACATAGACCTGGCTCCGCCAACTTATGATATGTCGAAACTCGGTATCATTAGCGCAGACTCGTAATAATGATATGACCGAAACTAATTTTAGATTAGATACGTTTTGTAGATATGTTTTAAGGACTATATTTGGAATGGTTGGCGATACATTAGATAGAGCTATCTTTCTGGCGGTGGTTTTCAATCTCTGACCAGAGATAGTTAAGTTGTTTACTGATATAGTGGCTCCGTTGGTTATAAAATTTCCAACTATGCTTTTAGACTTTAGGAAAATCAGAACCCGGTTATTGTTAATTTTAGACTCGGCGATGATATTTTTTGGACCACCTACGAAATTCTTTAATGCCGAGAAATAATCGTGAGGGACCACCGCGTTCTCGATAAACAGAAATATTACTCCTTGTTCTTCTGAGGAGTATTCGAATTTCACAATGAGCGGAAAGTATCTTTTGGATTTTAATTTATTTGAAAACGTTGTTGTGTTTGCCGGCGAATTTTGTTTCGAAATCGTTTCTATTTTGGTACCGGTATTGGTGGTAAAGTTAGTCGAATTTTTTGTTATCGAAATATTAGCGGTATTATTTATTGTCGGCGTACTAATGTTAAGTCGGTTAAAGTTATTATTAATAATAGCGTTATACGTGTTATCATTATGCGATCGATCGTACTGTGTAACATTATGTGTGTGATAGTGTATGTGGAGATAAATAATGGATCGTTATCACCTGCCAGTGTTGGCTTTGTTACTGCATTGTCTGTCTCATACTGTGGTAAGTTGCTTCTAACGAACTCGGCTGCACCAAGATTGAAACACATTTTTATTTCGGCCTATTTCATACTCCGAGCAATGCCTAGGCTCTACAAACAAAATGAATCTTCGCCAGATTTGGATAACATATTCGATAACAAAAAATTTGAGTGAAAAGGTTAAAATGATTCTGGTAAATTATAATGATTTGTTACAGTATGACTTGATCCCCAAGGATTGAATCTCAATTCATAGTGGTTCCTGTCCACAAACCCGACAAGCCATTTGAACTGTCGTCTTCAAAACATTCGAAATAATTATTAAAAATAGGTTAATACGGTGGATTGAAAGGGAGAATATTTTTTCCATTAGTATGTTTGAATTCCGATCGGGTAGAGGTACTTCAGATTGCATAGCCACATTTCTACGTGATGTCTACTCCTTTTTTCGTTCAGAAAGAGTTCTTAGTAGCCTCTTTTTTGGACATAGTCGGAGCCTTCGATAATGGTATCCATTCCTATCTAATTTAATGAAGTAACTAAAATTGGAGTTCCCATTCGAATGGCCAATTTGTTGTGTAAACTTATCATAAATAAAAAACTATTCTTCTCACATCCGATAACTAAAACTACAGTTGAACGTAGAACTTATAGAGGACTTGCCCAGGGGTCAGCTTCAAGTCCAGTGCTTTTTAACATTTATGTTATGTCAGTTTTTAATAGTAAAATTGGAGATTCAACTGCAATTTTATTATCGTACGCCGATAATTTTATAGCATACACTTAGCACAGACATTTACCAGAGGCTATGATAACCTCTTCTTAATGACTAAAAAAAGAACAGATGTGTAGAATAATTATTGCTCGTCTAAATAATTAAAAATTTTTGTTTTAAGATATGGTATGTACTGGGATAGTCAAAGTGAGCGGCGTCTAAAAAAAAGGCAAAAATATTGTAAAAAACGTAACCATGACAAAGAAAGAAGAAATAAAACTACTGATAAAAGCAAAGAGTGTCCAAAATATAAGCGAACTTTAGAAATGGAATGGAGAAAACGTGAAAATGAAATTGAATGAACCACAAGTTGAAAATTTGATCAAGCAAAAGCGCATGAAAGCAAGAAACAAAGAGCGGCATGGTTGGAACGGGATTGTTCAAGGTATGGCAAATGAGAATGAGGGCCAGCGGGCTATGCGATTGGAACGAGAGGGGCCAGTATTATGCGCAAACAAGAGCAAATGAAAGGGGTGAACACAAGGCTGCAAGACGATGCACAGCAGTCACGTTGAAATATTTGAAAAATCAGTCGATACTTTTCCGGACAGAATTTATGAAATATGTCGGAAAAAATTCCAATCGAGTTTCTGATGTACAGCGATAACTGCTGCATCGTACTTGTCTGAAGAAGTACGTGCGCTTTCGGTGTGCAAATTAGATAAAAAGCAAAAAGTCAACATATCGCTCTAAAGCATTTTGGAGTAATGAATTCGATTCGGCTACTATTCTGGATGAAAATTTGACTCAACCGGGACAGACTTTCTTATATTATTATACGAATTCAATGGTCAAGCGATTCTCCTCCTTGTGCAGCATATTTTTGAAGCGGCTGAGAGAATGCCTACCGTGTTTCTGAGATCGTCTGCCGAAGCCAGGAATAATCGTTGTTGCTACACCGAGAAACTAGAAAACATGAACATCACACGTAAATATTTTATCTACCGCGAAACAGTCTTCTAGAATGGCTAATAAAAAATAATCCTCCTCGTGGCGACGTGAATGTAAATAATAATGATGCTCGTATGAAGGAACAAGATTTCATCGGAGTGAATGAGTCGGCGCAGGTAATTAAACATCAAAATTCGGATGACTGCAATGTTTTGTTTTTTTTTTTGTCGATAAATGAACTATCAAGAATTACCCAAGCAGCATGGCATCAGGGTAATAATAGAATTTTTTACGTTAGGCCGTGCGCAGGAGCTATTTTGTACTCCATAGAATTGAGCTGTGAACTCGCTGAATTTAAATACGATGAAAAACAGTTTGTACGTATAGTTCGTGTAGGATCCATTCACGAGAATAGATATTGAGAAATTAGCGATTTCGACGGAAACGGCCACGAAATTAATAAATCTGATGGAGCATTTTCACTCTCGGATCTAGTGAAGACACAAATTTACTCGGGGAAACGCTAAAGATAGTATACACATAAACGCCAATATACGCTTGGGGAAAAAGTTTCAAATTCGTTGCAAGAACTCATAATACAGGCATTTTATTATCAGCTGGAAAATCGTACGGCGTCATAAACATCGATGAAAAGTTTTATTATTTCAGCGAGATCCGTATTTTTGCGGTTCCAACTGTTGTTAAAGGAAAACAATGCGACGGTACTGAAGAATTTAAACGCATTTGTAAACGAGCAACACGGCAAACAATATGCTATTTTAGTTTGCATAAAAGTATACATATAAAACAGAACAGCGATATAGAAGAAGACCAACCTGCTAGGAATGATCAGGATAAGTATACAGACATCGGTTATGCTGCCGTTCAAGCGGATTTCCCAACGAAATATCACGTAAAACAAAGGAGTAACATCATGAACGAGTTTCACAGATTAAAAGCTAAGTGGTATACATCGTTCCGATTTGGAGTTTAAGGAGGAAAGGACAGCAACAATTACTGCGCTAGATTATTTCCAGTCTGGAATTTTAGGAGACGATTCACGATTTCAAGATTACTCTACGTCCTTTCAATGATGGAAAATTATTATGTTAAAAGTACGCCACTTCAACAGGTGGAAAAAACAATTTAAAAACAAAATGGAAGAATCGAAGGTATTTATTTATATTTGCAAAATTCTCGCGCATCTGCTACAAAACCATTCCGAACGAATTATAGAGCGGATTAGATGTATACGACCATCGACAAGTTTTATTACCTTCAGTTACAACGACTTAAACTGAACTGATGTGAGGAAAGCCCTCCCCCCCCCCGTTGATCGCTGATGGACGATCTAATCATGATCCGAATAATGCTCTGGATCTGCCACGCAAGCATTAATCAAAAGACATCTCCATTCATTTTAGAAAAACACAGGTACATTGTGTACATGAAAGGCAAGGTAGACTTACCGAGTGGACAAGTAATTGACTATTGATGTGGCAAATGAAATTCTATAATTCGCGTTTGGTAGCGTGGGTTACAAATTATATTCGACTCGCCGGAAAGGATTAAAATAATTGGTGAAATCATCACAAGTGAGATGCCTAGCGAAAATTCAAAATTATAAAGTTCTACCAGAAATACGATTAGTTTGTATAGATTTGGGTTGATTTAATGTTTGTGATAAATGATCAGATGATCGAAATAATTCGTCCGTTTATTTGGGTATGTAGTTGCAGGATTTTTAACATTTCAAGATTACTACTGCAACGAGAGTAAATTTTGCACAGGTGCATGCGATAATTTATCACGACTTCTATGTTATTCAACTTGACATATATATGTACGGCAACGAGCAGTGCGTTTCACAAACGACTGACATCTGTACATCGAATTATCCCTTTACCCTTATATGGCGGCTCTGCCTTGCTTTCGTATGTTACGTAAAAATATTGCTAGTTGTAAATATTTCTGTCGCTACTATCGGGTTATTTAGTAGCGATTGTTTTACTGTCTGCGTAAATTATAATCGCGTTTCTCCGGCTTCATAACCTGCTGCTGCGGGTGAGGCCTCTTTTATTTCGTCAACCGGCATCACGTGATGAATGTTTCTAATTACCACTCGGGGTGGGCTCTATCTTCTTTAAGTTGGCAATTCTGAGATAAATTACGATTTTTCAAATGTTTAATTTTACTTTTCCATAATTACCGGAATTATTTATTTTAAATTTTATTCGAACACTATTTAAAAGCTCGGTAAATATATATTCTCCCTTTTTTCGATGTTGAAAAGATGGGGTGATATCTCCATTTCTTTACAGATATTGAAGGTGGTTTATGCGAGTTTTTAGATTCGCTAGAGATTTAATAATTGAAGCTGGTTTGCAATTGGTACACGCAGCAGTATTTTTGTTTATTAAGGTCGTTAGCGATATTTTGAGAGATATTATTATTAAGAATTAACGCTCCACCTACCTATTACAACTGTTACCACTACTGATAATAGTAGCTGAATCAATATTTATATACCAACTCACGCAGTGGCGTACTTTCGGAAGAAAGTTAGGGTTTAACCCGCCGCCAACCAAAAATTTTTGTTTAAAGAGATTCGATCACAGAAAAATACAATTTGATGAGCGGCGGAATTATATTGAAACGATACCGTTTGCTAATTTGAGCCCTCAGGGATGCCAACCACGAGATCTTATCGGACTGGTGGATATTATTTAATTTATTTATTATTTATGAATTTAAAACTGAAATTTTAAATTAATTATTTTTTATTTTCCAATAACCTACAAAGAGATCTTTCTTTACCGGCCGGCCATTGAAAATACACAATTATTATACATTCGACATAAGAGCAATGATTATATAATATTAAATAAATTGATACACGTAACGCTGTCTGTCGGCAATTGTTCTGGAACGCTGCCATGACGGATTCCAATAAGACGAGATCGGTTACTTTCTTTGTGCTGCACGACGATGGAGTGAACTCAATTTAATTCGATGCCGCGTAATTTGGTAATTTAATAATTAATCTCCGCGTAATTTGGTAATTTAATATATCTGACGAGCGATTATTTACTACAGACGGGTTAATTCTTAACAAAACTCATTTTCTATTAACGAAGATCGTTTTCGCGACTCCTTACGGACGACCCGAACTAACATAGTTCAAAAAAATCTTCTAAGAAGGTTCAATTGCGACTGATCGCGCTACCTCTGATTTCGATTTTCGATCTGTGCCATCATCATTTTACTTGTCCTTTGTTCCAGTGGGGGCCAATCATCGCCATTTCTCTAATTTTCTCCAGTCTGACCACGTGGTTGTAGTCTTTTTACCCCCGTACGACAGGCAGGATTTTAATCACGCGCACATTTACTCCCGCAAGCATAATTATTTTTTATTTTTGTTTTTTTTTGTTTTTTTTTTTTTTTTATTTGAAATTTTCCCTGAGCTCGTGTAATATGCACATTATTATCGATCCCCGCATCCGGAAAAAAAATAAAAATTTCAGTGGAAATTTTTATTTAATATTGTGATTATAATTATAATTTATTTACAATTATTTACACTAAATATTCGTTTAACGGTTTATTTATTAGTCTTCATTTATTTACGCTCTATGGCCGCTTTCTTTCTTTACTTTGCCAACATACCGACTCCTATTTCCGTTCATATTCTTTAAAAACTATTTCAACTTAATGTTTCTATTATTTGTCGACTCGTTTTTCATTGATCGCCGATTTTTTTTAAGCTACCCTCATTGCTTTACCTGCTCTCGGGCATTTGCTTTTACGATTGACCTTATATATTTTGTATCGAAACATCTCTCATTTCTTTCCGACGCTTATGGCGGAGTTTTTTCTGAGTATCTCTGACCATTATAGGTTATTATTACTACCTGGTTTTTCTTTCTTTCGATAATATTCCAGTATCGATTGTCCGGGTCTACACCAATATTTTACACCAGCGACCTTTTTCTTTTATCGATCTTATGCCGAGAATACCACTTCGAGACTTTTTCTAAAAAAACTCATCTCTACCCTTAATTGTTTTCGGTCATGGCCGATCGTGTCGGTCGATGTGCCTAGCGACATTAACCTTTTTTTGTTGTTTACAGTATAAGTCTTTCTAATTTTTCGCCTCGGTATTCTATTGAAAAGCCCTTCTGTTAAAATATACTCGGAGACTAACACTAGATGATGTTCTACCCATGCCAGAGAATCACTTCTCTGTTCGTAAAAATACTGGGAAATATTGTGACTCCTTACGAAACGATCGCATACCTTTCCGTTCTTTTTATTAATTTATGGCCCACGATCGAAACCGTTCAATTCTATTACGAATGTTGCGAAGTTTTCGATTTTCCTTTTGATATTAACGAGAACGATTTAGAAGCGTGTAAAAATTTATTTTCATCAATACTCATAATGTAAAAGTGTATTAAAAGAAGTACTCGAAAATTAAGCAATAAACGACTAATAAAGGTAAAAGAAAAAAAAATATCCATTGTTAATACGACGTAGGCAAAATTTAAATAAGAAATATGCTAGTTTCAAAATAACTGACCAATGAAAGATGTTTTTGGTCAAATAAAAATTCTTGCTAGAATATGTCCTTTAGTGTCTCTTTCATCCTCCCGGTATACACAAACCGTCAGCAACAGTATTCTTTTCTACTTTAATGTAATTCACCTCCGATGAAAACTCTTGCAAACATCCAAAGGACCAGCCTTTCGTTATTTCGATTCGTAAAGGAATTTTTTGAACACACGTCGCGATGACGGGGTTTTGTAATGATAATTTGAATTTTTGACAATGCTTAATAATTCTTTCTCCGTAATTCGGTATATTTCCATTTATATTTATTTAGAATTCGACTAATAAAGAATAATCGGATAGGAAGTTCCCCCCTTGTATTAGTATAATTCTGCTCCTATTGCTATACCCGCGATGGGTCACATGTCATGTAGAACGGTTTTATACAGTCGGGCGATTGGAAGCTTACCAAACTCTCCAAAAATTTCTCTTTAAAGTTCTTAAACGATTCTTCCGTTTTTTCACCCCATTCAAAGTTCTCTGATTTCCCTACTAGTTTACTTATGAGTTCTAAAAGATATGCGCGTAGTCATTAATGAATTTTCGATAAAAATTTGCTAGCCGCATAAATCGTTGGACCTCCTTTCGATTTTTTGGTAGCGGAAAGTTTTTTACTTTTTCGATTTTTTCGGGAATCATGGATATTCCCCACGCAAACAACCGATACCCAACAAAATCCACTTCTCCCCTTGCCAACTCTGTTTTATTTATATTTATTGTCATAATAGTCAATTGTGTAATTTATTTAGAATATAATTTAGTTGTGTCACGTGCTCTTCCTCGTTTTTTGAGAATACTAATAATAAGTCGTCAACGTACGACGAGGTAAATTCATCGCAGTCATTTCCCAACACTTTCCTAATCGTCCGTATGTTTATTAATCCAAATTCATGAATTCACAACAACTTCCTTTTCGAAGATGTTATGAATTATATTTTCTCGATTCTGACGATAACGGTATTTGTAACAAAAACACTTAAAGCTAATTCAATTGAGGTGATAAAATATGCGTCCTTAAATCTCGTGTCAATAATTTGATCAATTGGTAATGGCGTTTCATGTTCCTTTAATAGGATTTTATTAATGTATCTAGCGTACCGGCAGACACGGGTATCACCATTCTTTTTTGTAGCCGCCACGATAGGGTATCGATAACCGGATTTCGTCTTTTACACTCCGTGTTTTACTTACCGGAACGGGGTAAGTTTTATTACAAAAAATTGTTTCCCCGGATTTTACTTTCATCTCGTATTCATATTTATTGCATCGGCCTAACGTTTGTCCAAAAACATTTCGATAGTATATCAACAACTATTTAATTTCCTTTCTTCCTTTTACACTTAATATACTAGTTTTTAATTTGGACTCCAAAATTTCAGTTAGTGTATCCCCGTTATTATCGAAATTCATCATACTTTCGCTTTCCTTTCCTGTATTAAATTTATTTGCATCGGATTTTTCGTTTTTTTTTTTTTTCTAAATAGGACCTTGACTATTGCTCCCCGGTCTCTTTTACCATTGTATCATCCCGGAAGCAAAGTTTTACCTGACATTTGTGCAAAAAATCGTTCCCTACCGCGGCTGGAATATTTAGCTTATGACGTACGCGTGTATGGCACACTTCATTTTTAATCTATAACGGCAGTTTGATTTGTATATTCGCCTTATACACACTCTTATTACATGCCATAATGATACTTAACTTACCCACCGGCGCAGCCGTGGAAAAATTTAATTTATGGTAATTTCGTGCTATTTCCCGCCAAATTTGCTGGGAAATAGCTGTAATGTCTGACCCCGAATCCAGTAAAACACCATATCTTTTATTACAAATATTGGCTTCGAAAATAGGGGTTAGAAGCTCTTCCATTTCTGACTCATTTTCTTCCTCTCTCAGTAACTCTTGCTCAATTTCGCACTTATATATGCGTCTTATTGCTACGACCCACTTCGCATTATCGAGAAACCCGGACCAAGTTACTCGTGGCGGTCCCGAAAATGGTCTTCCAATGTTCCTAATAGAAGGTTGAATCCGTTATAACCTATCGACTCTCTTGTCTTTTTCCATATATGTACTCTTCATAATGGTCTCCTCACAATTCCCGACGCCCTGTCAAGAGTATGAGACTTAATTTACTTTACTTTATGATTGCCTTTATTTGATTTTGTTTCGTTTTTGTTTTATGTTTTCTCCCGTCTGACCTCTGTTCCGAAATCCCTCTTCTTTGACTTCTTCCTTTATGGCAGAGATAAGTTCAATACTTTTGGAACAAATTTTGCTACACTTTAACGTCCATTTGATTTCGCGGGGCCAGCAATTCTCCGAATAATATTAACAAATTCGTCCTCGCTGATTTTACTATCTGAATATTCGATTTTGTTAATCACGGTCAGGATAAACTTTTCCGGGTTCTCGATCCGACTGGTATATTTCGACATCGAGAAAAATTCGCTGAGCAGCCGACTTTGCCTGACTCCAAAATTTTTCTTTCAAGCTCGCCTTTAATTCTCCAAAGCTGGTACATTGTTTTGAGGATTTTAGCCATTGCCACTTTTCTCCCCGTTATATTATTAATCGTGATTTCAATTTCTAAATTTTCGGTAACTTCCTACCTTGTAAACGCGGCTTCAATTTTTTTTATGAATTCAACAAAACGTAACCTTCCATTATTTCCCGTCGTACGGAATAATTTTCTCAATTTCATTTAATCCGAATATCCCATTCACCCTCTGCTCCTTTATGGACTTAAAACTCTATCGTTATGCTTATTTCATGATTATAACTTTTTTTCTAATTAATCTAACTTTCGACTTAATTCATTGACGTGTAAATCTTTCAACCTCGGTTAGACTTTGGTCCTTTAATTCATCCAATTTTGTAACTAATTCATCCATTTTACGATTATCTGTGCAGCTCCTTTCCACCTCTTCGGCTTTCTTCTAATCTTTCGACCGCGCTTTTCCATTCCGAGCGCAGTTTATCCTCGCTCTCTGGTCAATTACTTTCTCAAGTTCCTTTAATTTTTCCCATCCTCAGTACGCTCCCTTTTTTTCCTAATCGTACATTCCTCTTTACGATCCTCTTTTGCCTTCTCAATCTCCTTTTCCAACTTCTTCAATTCAATTCGGTCCGTCTTCCTTTCTTTCTCATTACTCATCCGTTCCTGTTCAATCTTCTCTTCTAGGTCAGCCACCTTTTCCTTGACCACATCTGAGTTATTTCGTTTTTAATGACTTCAAATTTATTATTATTAATATTATTATTATTAATGTTTTGTTTTATTTCTCCGAATTTTTCGTCTTGCTCTTTTAATTTATTTTCAATTTCGTTAAACTCTTTATTAAAATTGTTATTTTGTTTTTCTAACTAAGTACGAAGAACTGATTTTTGTTCGTCAAATCTTCTGTTTTGTTCTTTAAACTGGTTATTATTATTAATCTTTTTAAATTGAGCCATTAAAAACGCTATCAAGTCGGTGTTTTCTATTTTTTTATTAATTACGTTATACATGCGGTATTTTAAATAAAATTTACTTATCGATTCGTTCCGCGGGAGAACAATTATCTAAAATTGTTCGTCACAAGGATGCCAATTGAAATGATACCGTTTGCTAATTTGAGCCCTCAGGGACGCCAACCACGAGATCTTTTCGGACTCCTGGATATTATTTTATTTATTTATTATTTATGAATTTAAAACTGAAATTTTAAATTAATTATTTTTTATTTTCCAATAACCTACAAAGAGATCTTTCTTTACCGACCGGCCGCTGAAAATACACAATCATTACACATTCGACGTACGAACACTGATTATAAAATATTAAATATATTGATACGTATCACTGTCCGTCGGCGGTGGTTAACACTACGATGATGGATTCCAAGAAGACGAGATCGGTTGCGTTCTTCGTGCTGGACGACGATGGAGTGAACTCAATTTAATTCGATGCCGCGTAATTTGGTAATTTAATATATCTGACGAGCGATTATTTACTACAGACGGGTTGATTCTTAACAAAACTCATCTTCTGTTAACGAAGATCGTTTTCGCGACTCCTTACGGACGACCCGAACTAACATAGTTCAAAAAAATCTTCTAAGAAGGTTCATTTGAGATTGACCGCTACCTGGCTTCAATTTTCTATCTATGCCCTCATTATTTTACTTGTCCTTTGTTCCGGCGGGGACCAATCATCGCTATTTCTCCAATCATTGACCTTTCCCCAGTCTGACCGCGTGGTAGTATTTTTATCCCCCTCTGACAAATAGGTTTTCAATCACGCGCAAATTTACTCTTGCTCTACCTAGTCTAAATTATTTTTTATTTGAAATTTACCCTGAACTCATGCGATGTGCACATTACAATATTTATTATACTTATACTGTAATGGAATTGTTTTTTAAAGTGATTCGCCTTATAATACTGGATTATAAGGGAAATACTTTTCCTTTTTCATTGATGTTGAATTATATTTTATTTATAAAATAACCGCGTCGTTTATTCTTTTCTTTTTTTTTTCTTTTTTCATTGCTTTTTAGCGAGGGAAAAATAGTTCAATGTGAAATATTTTTTTACTTTTTTTGTAATAAATAAACAAATAAAAATTCTTAATTTTTCACGCGGAGACACTTTTCGTTTTCTTGCTAAATAAACTTATATTTGTTTCATTTTTCTTGCTATCAGCTTTTTAATTCGCATGGGTGTGCATCAGTCGCGTGCCCAGAATTTTGGAAAGGGGGGTTTTAAAAATTTTCTTCGCATATTCATTTTATAAATAACAATACATTTTTCACTAATATTCGTACTATTAATAATTTCCATCATTCTTCTGATTTATATATTAATAATTTACATAAATGAATTACCCCGTATATGAACATTAATAAAAATTACATGTTATTAATTATACTCGTAATAAAAAAATTTTTGCATAAAATATGAATGAAGTACCTAAAAATATGGAGCATATTTTTTTCTTCTTTTTTTTCTTTCAGAGGTAGGTAAGAACACCCTAAAAATCATCAATATTTATTTTAAATTTTTGATTTTTTTCAGATTTTTGTGTATTTATAATAACTATTTCAGTTCTCCCCCCCCCCTCCTCATGGACAAGGCCTTGGTGTGCATATAAAAAATATTTACGGATTCCGGAAGTTAGTGTACACAATTCAATTTATTTAAAGTAGATTTCTATTGTAAAAAAAAAAAAAAAAAAAAAACTGAAAAGAAATCGAAAATTAGACGTAATTTAGATTTTGTTAGTTCTTGCAGTTTGTCATGTGGCTGGTTATTAGTGTATCCTAAAAAAAAAAAACGGTACTAGATTTTGAAAAACGTAACAACCGTCTTTTAATATTCTTGTTGTTTCTTCGCTCAATTTTTTTGGTTTTTTAAAACCCCCTCCGAAAAAGTGGTTCAGGTACGCCTCTGTACTCACGACACCACTGACAGCATTTGCGGCTTCTTTGTTGCATTAATTTGTCTTTTAATTGTATTTAGTATTATGGATCAGCACAGAACAGAACGTATATTTAGCTAAGTACAAAGAGTTACACAGTATATATAAATATAAAATGCGTACCAGCTCGAAAGAGACCTAACCGCATTGTATTAGTGATAAAAAAAAGTAGAACGCTTACATATTGTTAACGAAAATATAAATACTGTACATAAAACAAAGGGTAAAAAGTATAACAAAAAAAAAAAAAATCACCACACGGTACCACACACTACATTGTCGAATAAAGACGATAATAATAACGCTAGAAAAGAACAATCGAAACAAACTTACCAATCTGCTACGGCGATTAATGTTCCTGCAATCATTGAACACAGTGAATACAAATTATTACACAAACTTTTTAAGTATATAGTTATAAATAAACTTTAAACAATTAAACAAAAATTTAAAACTTTTAGCCGGTCCTGGAATCAAACCTATGTGGTCCTTACATGCGCACCCTGCTACATGGTATGAATTTTTTGCCTAGCTAACTACAATCACTTATAATAAATAATTCTTTCAAATTGTAACATTGCAATTTCCTGATTATAACGTGCGCTTTTGGTTTTTTGCTTCAAATTAGTGTTAAGTTACGGCTGCGATATTATCAGTGTACATTGTAAATTATCGATCTGAAGTTTTAACAGCTTTTTCGTTTATTCAATTTTCAACTTCGATGTAAATACGATTTCAATTTCTTCCAAATAAAAACAAAAATGCTATGATTATTTATTTTTAAGTTATGTTGACATGAAACACATTTAATTAGTAGAAATATTAAACATACGCATAATTATTTAAAACTTACAAAATTATCGAACATTGATATTTTTACATTTCATTGGATAAATTAAATTCAACTAATGAGGATAAATACGGATTAATTATAAAATATTTCTATTATTTTTTTTTTTGAATTCCTCAACTCACATAATTATTATAGATAAATTGCCTTTTACAATCCCAGTTTCCAAATGGTAGTAAAGAAACCTTTAAATATTAACTTTAAAATATGATTTCTTGCATTAGCAAAAAAACGTTAAAGAGAAAATCGACAAAATAGAAAAAAATTCTTAAAACACTTCATATATTACAATAATATCGCAGTTTTTGAAGATTACATACATATTATAATACTAATAACATAGATTTAATGCTTACGTTGATGAAGTAAATCTGAAAAACATAAAAATTATCTGATCTTTATATCTGTTCTTTGTAAAATTATTTTACGAGATCCGGCATTCAAATGTATGAAATATAATTATTCGTTACATCTAAATTACGGTATTAAAAATTAACCGCGATTTTAATTGCTTTATAAATAATAATTTGATCAATAAGGATATAGCAAATTTTGATTGGAAACTTACGCTACATTCGATGATAATAAATCGTACGGCAGAGTTTATTATCATCATAAATAATATTAGGAAACACGCTTCAATAATTGCAAAAGAAAAATTTACTTCACTATTTCATTGATCCAAATGTGTAAATTGTTGAAGTTGCTGTTTTAAAACAATTATGCTTACGTCATACGCGTACATTAAAAATCGCTATCAAAATATTCAGTTAGGTGTGAAAAAGGTCGAAGCAAACGAACGAGCGGAGCTAATTTTATTACGACTGATAGTTAAGCGTTAGTCATACAATCATAAAATTTTATTAATAAGGACATTCTACACTGTAGGGAGGAAGCGAACAAATGTTTATTTTGTTACAACGAAATATATAACATAAAAAATTAAAAGCAACAGTTAATAATGTTCTCGAACCTAATATCTCAGCTTAATTTTTTAAACAGCTGATCCTCTTTTTATTACTGTTGGTTGTTTTATTTTCGAATTTGAACACATTTAAGTGCAATGACCGATCTGTCAGCTACTCCTGTCGCATTTTTTTTTTTACATGCAGCGAAATCCATTTTCAAACGGAAACCTAACGCTATAACTCCTTTCGAGTATAGGTTTAAAAACCCATATAATGTATATTATACAATGCTACGGTTTAAATCTATGTAAAATGAGGAAAAAGGATTATTTCTTATGTAAATTTATGATGGGTTTGTAAAAACGGTGAGTATGAAATTGAAAAAAGAATAATGCGTAGAACTAAACATTATTTATTAGTCTTTAATATTTCATATTACACAAGTTTACAACAATATTATTATTGTGCTCACGAGTAGAAGTTGTGTAAAATCATTGAAATTTATAACGGGGTAATCAGGTTTTTAATAGTACAAAATTTTCAATAACTTTTCTTTGAGCCACCGATTGTTCTCAACGTTCTTTAAAACATGTTGGTGTTCTTAGCGTTGATCGTGGTGAATTATCAATACAAACTGCAAATAGAAACGAACCTGAATTTAATTACTGAGATATTGCTGAAATGTTAGAATAATTAACTGTTCTTTCATCGGCAAAACGGGCATACTGTTCTAGTCAAGAGGTGTATAATTTATAAATAATCGAGTTAATTTATCAGAAAATCTTGACATATTAAATTTATCGGGAATTTTACGGTCTACTTTATCAATTTTTGAAATCGGTATAAATTACGATTACTTGGGATGCTCGACTGATGAAATGTAATAGATAAATGTCAGCGAATTTGTGTTTATAAAGTCATCTACTATAAATCCATGCTAATCAGAATACAGACGACTATTAACAATAGTCCGAGAATATTTCCTTTCATCGATAAAATAAAGTTGTATAATTTACTATCTGACTTCGATTATTATCTTTTTGTAAGGGAGTAATTTTTGTAATCTAAATTTTTCTATGTATGGCGGTCTTGAACATAATAATTGTAGAGTTTAATCAGATGATCCGAACATGCGTTAAATACATAAAGAAAGACTTAGAGTAAACGATTTGAAAAGACTATATATGTATAAAGAGAAATAATAAGGAAAAAAATGAATTAACTTTTTTCTTATTCAAAACCTGAATGCGTTTCAAGATATTGTAATAAAATTTACATCGAAAAATCAAAACATATATGAAATATAAAAAACAAATTTAAACTCAGTTATTCGTTCAACATTTATTAGACAATTGCGGTAAGAGAATATGCTGCGCAGGAAACATAAAATGTTGGTCTGGAGCAACACAGCTATGTACGTAAAAAGAACATAATTAATTTAAAGAAAAACTTTTAATAGAAACGGTTTTTATTTTAGAAAGGATGAAAAGGGATTTCAAGTCGATTTTATTTTCCTTTGTCACTAGATATAATTTAACCGACGAGCTAGAAAACTAATGAGAAGGTTGTTTAATGGGTCCTTTTCAATTGTTCTAAAAACTTTAAGAATATTATAAAAGTGAAGCCGAAAGAGCACATTAAAAAAAGTTAATGAAAATATTTAGAGATTAATTTAGATATCGAATTTGTGTATTAGAAGGAATGATTGAAATATTTTGTACCAGTTGCGAAGTAGAGAATGTTTTCTTCTCAAAATTAGTTCGTTTTTATAATAAACTAAGATAATCAATGAATTATAATAGAGGGGCATCTTTATTTACTGCACTGAACAAAACACACTAAAAAAAGAAAAAGAAAAAAGAAAAAAAAACCTACAACTGAATCGCCATTTTTTTTTTTTTAATTTCGTATTTTAAAATACCATTTACAGTATCTTTCGTCAATTGACGAAAAAATCTTAATTATGCAAAAATTAATAGAGTAACCGCTTATACACATTTACTAAACTATTTTAACACTTGTCATGGAAAACAAATAAACCTATTTTAACACTTGTTTTTATTTAAATCTGTAAAACTTTTTTGATAATTTCGTTTATCACGGTCCATTTTTTGTTTATTCTCATTTTCTTTGATTATCTTCTTTCTTGTGTATAACAACCGCTCGATTTCTTATTTAGCAGTTCTAGTTTTTTATCCTTTACTATCTCCTTAGGCCATTCATAATTTCAGTTATAAAGGTCAGTTTGTTTCCTCACCTTTATTTTCGCAAAAGATTAAACGATCAGTTTCTTCATTTTATAACCAACGTTTTCCTTCGACTTCACAGAATTTTCCGCAATTAATATATTTCTCATATCTTCTCATCCGTACGTAGATTTATAATTATTACGTCTTCTTTTTATTTCACTAATTGTGCAGAATTAGTTGTGTAAACGTTATTATATTATTAACTTCGTTACAGAGTTACGAAATTCAGCATTTAAGAAATGATTGCAACATACATACGTATGTATTTAGGTGTGTCAAAAAACAAGAGTTTGCAAATACAATCTCTTTTTAGTATATCGTTATTAATCGGTATTTTAGTTAGATTAAAAGAGTTTATTAAGCACGTCTAATTTTCAACAGCGCAAATCTTAAAAATGTTAATAGGGACGATATGTTTAGCTAAAAACGGCGACACATTCTCTTTACCATTGTAGTCATTGATATTACTGTTAACAGATCACACTAGGTGAGAATATAAGTTGCCGCCGCTTTATCGTATCTAAAACGATAACGAAATACTTTGAAATTTTATACTTTCAATTGCTCAAATATAGTTAGAAAATAAATTTTCGATAAATTTTTAAATGTAAAATAAACCTCGATTAATAACGTTAAAAATTATGCAAAAATAATTTCAAAGTACCTTCTATAATTCACGCGTGATCGATAGGCAATTGCGTAATACTAAAAACGGCAACTGATTAATAGTAGGTAGTAATAGATAAAATTATTATTATTTAATTGTTTCAATTATCGCGAGAAAAGCCGAGTAGGCTATAGGTTGTACAATAGTTTATAGTCCGGAATATGGTTGCACTGTATGACGCTTGCTCGGAGAATATTTCTGGTATGTCTACTGCGACGGGTCCGGTTTGCTATGGCTTAGTCAGTCGTTCGTTCGCGGGTTTTTTTGTAGGTTGTTGTGGTTTGTGTCTTACGGCGTACGAAATGTGAAATCAAAACGTTTATCGAAATATTTTTAATTTTTTGCTATTCGCGATCGGGATACGCACACTTTTATTAAGTTATTATTTTTCTATAAATTCATGGAACGAATTAATCCGTAGTAATTAACTCGTAGTTGTGTGGCGAACGAATTATGTCGATTCTGATTAGATTCCTAGTTGTAATTGTCGTTTTCGACAATTGCATTCGTCCGTTGTATTCTTTGAACTGCAGCAGCTTTTTGCACAATTATCAAGACCGAGTACCTAATGTGCACAATTTAACTGTTCCTGTAGCCGGATCAGCCTCAAGTGAGATTTTCGTTTTTATTGATTTTTTTTTTACACGTTACTTTAAAACATTTTTGTGTCCACTTTATTTTTTTGTTTCATTTTTTCTTCTCTCAAAAATTTTTCTAATCGTGCGCAGTTTAGACTCCGGTACTGCAACCGATTTCGTCTCATTAAACGACAAAATCCTGTTAAATTATGAACCAGGGACGTGTGTGTATGTGGGGTTCTTTTTCTTAATTCTACTTCAGAGACCGTGTATTATAACTTTTTTCTTCGTTAATAGTTGTAATTAAATTAATCTTTAGGTATATATATTTTTCTGTTCTCATATTCGCCGTTTGGTCTGCTTGAAGCTGTTTTCTCTAAGTTTTGCCGTCATTAACAAACGAAAAAAAATAAATTTTTATCTCCGCTCCGACTGACATAACTCTGCATGCGGATACTCGTGACGCTCTAAAGGTTCGTCAGTTTGCGAATACGGTTTTACTATCACTTTGTTATCATATACGGTACCGAGAGAATGTATACATATTTACTCGAGGCCAATCGATTAAACGCTCAATTAATTTAGATAATTTATTGAATACGAATGTGTCGAGTGTAGGGGTGTCTGTGTAGGGTGGTAGTTAATTAGCCGGTTACTTTTTTTTCTTTTTTTGCTTCGATTGGTACAGTTTTTCGCGCTGCCACCTGTTTAAAAGAAACAAAAAGCGACTAGTGAAGAAAGAATTGTTTTAAGGGTGTCTCGAGTTTCCACAGTATTCCGACAGGACTCATTCGTATACTGTATTCACGTAATATCAAATCAAAATTCAATATACTTCTCAGGAACGATAGAAATGCCCCTTTCCTTGTATGCAAATGTCTGTAAGAAACTCTTCGAGGTTAATCATGGCAAAACTATATTACGTTTTTTTTTTGTAATCGTAACGAACCATTAAGCGCATGAAAGAGTGTAATACGCATGTAACTGAAATTAATGAAATAATTGTTTATTAAAATGTGTACAAAGGAAAATCTTTGTTTTTTTTTTGTCTTTAGAAAAATAAACCTTCTTTAAAAAAGTTACTTTTCAAAAAATTGATCTTTTTGCATTTAAAAGACATATTAACAGATGGAAGTTAAACTAAAGTGATAGTAAAAAAATCGATAATTGCATTATTTTTCTTTTTCAAATACTTTTACTACGACTAACATTGTGTTTATATTTGCAACATGTAGGAGTCGCGATGGCATGGCGCATGAGAAATGAGCACACGCGGAATAGTTGGCCGCCGCCGCCAAAAAAAAAAAGAAAAAACGTGTATTCTACGTAATTTTCTGTACAAATAGTAGGACTATATCATTAAATCGTAGAGTTTTTGAATTAACCATTGAAACCGATTCTGCTGGATTTACATATTAATCTGCTTTAGAGTAAACACTAAGCGATAGTTGATCGATTTGCAAATCGTAGTGAATGGTAAAATTTCTTACATATCAGAGAGAGTACCGGCAATGGGTTAATCTGCTCTACCCGAACTACCTTTTTTTTGCTGTTAGTCTGTTTAGTACAACAATCGTATTTGAAAGTGCGCAAAGTTGGTAATTCTGTTTTTGCGCGTTAGACAAACGAAAAAGATAACGTAAACAATGTTAAATTTTCAATAGGCACTTGAAAAAAAGTTGTAGCAATCTCGAGCATCGAATTCTCATCGGAAAAGATACACTCTCCAGTGATGTGTTTCACGTTCCAAAGTGTACAAAGTCATAATAAAAGCTCGCTCTGTTAAATTAAGAAAAAAGGAAAAAAGAGGTTACACCTATGAGGAGGTAACTGTGGCTGTGTTGGTGTGCAGGCAGATTTGGTACAATGAAAGATATGGAAAACGTGTATGAGAATATAAACGGTGAAAGCGAATGGCCTCGTCGATGTTACGTGATTTTGTTTGCCGTCACGGTAGAGTGGAGATTTTTGTTGCAGATAAAATGCTTCACGTATAGAATTATTATAAGTATTGTTGCAGTTTTGTAGAATGGCAACGAAGATGATAATTCTCCGCGAACCACGATGAAGTGTATATAAATGTGGTGGAGCTGTTGGAGTCGGTGTTGCGATGTTAGACAATGGCGTGGAATTGGAGAGGAAACATCTCCAGTCAGTTCCTCTCGATATAGTTAGAACATTTCATTTCTTATCGCATATGCGATGATGTTTTGTGCACCGAGGAGCGTTGTCTTTTACCGTGCCTACGAAATAGCTCTTTAATAAAAGATAAAAAGGATTGCTCAACTCTATTCCCGGCGTAATATTTCGTGACCTGTCTTCTCTGTAATCTAATATTGTCAACAGCGCTTACTCAAAGATATATATCGTTCTCGTTCGGCCGAGTAGTGGGCTTGCTAAGAACTGTTTATAGAAGGTGTACGCGCAAGTGATGGTGATGTCTGTTCGTACACCCGACTGTCGTTCACTTATATTTTTCGATATGTATATATATATATACATATATATTATGTAGGTATTCCTTTTTTTCTCTTTTTTGTAAAATGTAGTTTTGCAAAACTGAACTAAAATGAGAATGAAGAGAAATTTCTAGCTGGTAAATATTCGATATCAGCGGTGTTTCGTCGTACGGTGGACCTCATTTCACAGAGAGCTGTAAACTCGAAACCTTCACGGTGTGTAATTAAAAGCGGAGTTCGTTATGCACCGTTTCATTTGTCTCAAATGAATTATTAACACACTTGCGTTATATTTATATCGGAGTAAACAGGTGAATTGAAGCCGGGCTCCATAATACAGCTACCAGAACTTACTCGTATTTATTAATTATGAATAGTTCACGAGTACAATTTAATTTACGACAATTAGTAGAATACCCTCAGATCGTGTATATATTTTTTAGGAATTATTAGATATTGCTTCCTTCATCATTTTGTTCATTTGGAGACTGCCCGGTGCAATATATACGTCTATTATATTCACGTGTAGGGCCATGCGCGTCACAGGTGAAACGGCATTTCAATGTGTTCCAAAACAAAAAAAAAAACTTCCCTTTTTTTTTTTAAATTTAGGATTGGTAACGGCGTTACGTCATACAAATATCAGCGACTTGCTGATTTTATAGCTATCCTAATTTGATGACATTCGGTATACTTCTTACCCTAACCGTGTGACAAGCTCTTTACCGAGTCGATCGTTAAATTATTAATTTTGGTTTTTTAACAAACCGTAGAAAGTCTTTAATATTGCTAACAAAACTCTAAACAAACAGTTGACAAAACTATAAATGTGCGGGAATTCAATCAAATATTTATATTTCATTTTTTAAATCTCCCATCGTTCGACGGTTTAAACTGTTTTGAAACTTTTGGCTACGTACCGGTGAAAACTTGTATGAACATATCTTGATGTCTAGGTATATATATGTATATTTTATTATTTTTTTTGCGATGTCTCATTGTCCACCTAAAATTTCATTGGCATTTCAACTGATTAGGAAGTTTAATTTCATTTTAGAAAACTCGTTATGAGATTTTGAACACCGTCTTTTGCGAGTTTGTGTTTATTAAACGGAGCGGTTATAAATAAGAAAAAAAATTCTATCCCATTTAGGGAAAATCATTAACATTTGTGTGTAGGTTTATCTGCTCCCGCAGAAAATAATATTAAAAAAAAAATAGAATAAAAATAATAATAAAGTAAATATTGGCATTATTAGAAGAAAATTCTAAAGACGCTGTAAGTAAATTATACTTCATTAGGTTTTGTGAAGTTAAAATGCCTGCAATATGCCTAACGGGCAACCCTAAATATAGGTGTGTTAATTTTGGTGCTGTTTATGGTTTTCCTTTGATGATTTCAGAAAAGATGGGTGCTTGCCCATGATGCGTTGTAATTCGATATGGAAAGTCGCGATTTTTCATTAAGACATTTCAGCTCGTTCGGAGTCTGCTGTTTGGATTCTTCGAAAGTATAATGCTGTATGGATAAATAGACTGCTGAAAGCTATAACGACGGAAACGATGCAGACATAAATACACAGGGGGAGGGCATTAAAAAGCACAACATTGGCGAACTAATCGCGATATCAGAAATAATCTGAAGGAGTAGGGTAGAGTCTCGAAGGATTTCTACTTTTTCCCTGAAATCTCATTTGTCGCACCTTTGACAGAAATAACATATCGGGCAGCAGCAGGTGTGTGTCAGCCACGTAAGTAGTCGGAGTTTATGTAAGAAGTGATAACGTTATCTATTTTAAAGTTGTTTTCTCGCTCTTGGCACCTTGAAAACACAGATTTTCTCTAAGTCGGAGGAGGCGATATTTCGCCCGCCGATATTGCATTAGATGGCGCGGCGATCGATCAAATGATGGAAAAAGGCGACGCGAGGTTTCATGTTCACTCTGCGGTGAAAGATGTGTTTATGTTAGCCGCAGAAATTTTAGTAATGAGTGTTCGGTTAGACGGTGGTCGCGTTTGTGCGTAAATCGCACGCGATCGAAGCGATAAGCTGGAAAATTGTGAACTGCTAAGCTGTTTTTCAATTAGGTGCCCTTTTGCGGTTGCCTCTTTCCGGGTCGCGCTTGATAGTGCCCGTCATGCACGAATAAAAAAAGCGTCGTGTCGCTGGAGTTTTATTTTTCCGTTTGGAAAATCGTATTTTCTCCGGCGAGTTCCTCCCACTTTTACTGGACCATTTTTATTGCTTCCTTTATAACCGGGCCAACTAGCGATCGCCACTTGTCAAGACCCTCCGAAATGTCCTTGGTCGCGATTTTATTTCCTTTCTGTTTTCGTAAATATGGCGCCGATTTTGCCAGTATTTCGTGCCTCTACTCTACTTCGCTCGCATAAAATGCGACAAAAATCTCCGCAGCGAAAATAAAACCGCGATGTCGGATTTTATATAACTTTCTCGACGGTTACTAACGATTCCTGTGATGATCGACGATCGACTGTTGTCCTAACATGACCGAAACAAAATACCTGAATAACGATGTTTAAAAAAGGTAGCAAAATAAAAATCGGAATTTCATCGAGCCATGTTTTTTTTTGAATTGTGTTTTTTCTTCTTTTAAATTTAAGCGAGGCCGTTTCAATGAGCTGTGTTCCGTATTACGACATACATAATTATTTCAGGATGCAAATTTTAAATGTTCGATGTGGCACCGATGGAACATCGACACTATTAGCGAACGGCTAATATCTAAAAATGGTAACAGAAATCTTCAAGCACAAATATTCCTCCTGGCACGGCAGGTACTTCGGGAAATTGAGAGATTATGTTCGCTTTCAATGTTTTTGCTATAATTATTCATTCAGTAATGTAATTTTTCTAACTTCGCGGGTGGGGTGGGGGGGGTCGTTTTTTTTCTTTTTTCGTTTTTTCCGACGTAACTCTCTTGATTAATGAGACTGACTTTAACTTGTTTACTCGAAAGTGTGCAGGTCTCGATCGTGGTCGTTGCATGTTAATATTGGTAGATGCTCAGAAGCCATTGAAATTAAGAAAAGAGGGTCTGTCTCTTTAAGTACATTTTTATTAATGTAACAAACACTGGTGACACGTAAAATACCTATTTATCATGGATAACATTGATTCGAATACAGCCAAGATAGCGCCATTTAGTAGAAGCTCTTCACTGACGGAAGTCTTAACGTTACTCCGCGTACAAGTTTTGAAGTGATATCCTCTTACTTGTTAGAAAATACACGGATCAGTTGTGGTTCTGTATGAGTATCGACACGTGTATCATTACTGACCGAGTATTCAAACAAACGTTTAAAGAAAAACAAAAAAAAAAACGAGTCTCCTTGAGGTAAATACTTTTTTTTAATATAGCTTGATAAAAATTATCCAAAAAAAAAAAAATCCTTAAATGGACCCCTAGAATTTTTAAGATCTCTTAGCCTTACTTTTTATAAATCCCGATAAAGGTGAACTTTTGAAATACAACGCGATTTACACTATCATCGCTAATGGAGACATAGTTTTGAGCACTGTTTAGCTTCATGCGGGGCATTTTTGATTGGTCTGTAGCCATTCAAATAGATATTTACACTAAAAATTGTAGAATAAAATAGTTTCTTTTTTAATAATTATTCGATAAAAAGATAATATATATTTTACACCTTACGCGGTGATATTATGATAGTTCTTATACAACATTTTCATACCTTGATTAGAGTCGGAGCGGAAAAATCGTGCAATTTTTTAGTAACAATTTAATAACTATAATAATGCAGTCAATGGTTTTCTATAATCCGATTACTGGAAACACGATGAATATTTAATGCGGTTTTTAATTATTACCGAAATTTGTGATTTCCGTGCCGACTCTAATTAAGGCGTGACAATGCTGTATAAGAATTATCATCAATATCACCCCGCGTCTACTTCACTATAAAATATCTTCTTATTGAGTAATTATTTTTTTTGCTTTTTGGCGCCTTTTTATTAAGTTTTTTATAAGAAATCATAAATGAGGAGGTACTTTTTTTTTTTTTTTGAGACATTCACAATTTTTAGCCTAATACATAAATTTTTTGTTTTGCTGAAAATTAACCTCTTTTAAAGGTGACAAAAGTTTGTTAGGTTTTTAATTTGCGCTATGACGCTTTAAAATCCGTTTTCTTTATTTGAATCTATATTTATCCGTGTTAATTGATGCTATTTTAATTTTTTCAATGTCTCCTGTTAGTAATATTTTAAATCAATCGCGTCGTTCATATTAAATAAAAAAGAAAAAAACATATCTAAAGAGACCACGTTTTTATATACAGTGAAGTACCGATTATCCGAAAATCTCTTATCCGAAATGGATGTTTTAACGTATTTTAATTATTTTTAATACATATTTAAAATATTTAAGATTTTTAATATGTACGTACGTAATTACATATACGTACCGTAGATACTACATTTGAGTTTTTATTTTTCATTACAACATATTACATTACTGTAGTTTATTAAATTTCGCAATTTTCAATGTCTTTCTTTTATATGTTAAATACGCATAAGGTTTCTATAAATACATGTAAAGCTTCTATAACGATTATCGATTATCCGAAAAAATCGTTTTTCCGAAATTGTCAATCTCCGATTATTTCGGATAATCGGTACTTCACTGTGTATATATATATATTTTTTTTTTTTGATAATTATAGCTGCGTCCAACGATGATCACCGATAACATCAATATATTTTCACATGGGGTACTACCACCATTGACTGCTGGGTACACTTTCGAACGAACAAAGAGACTATCATTAAAATCGGTCCACATGTGGGTATTATGCGCGAATAAACATTTAAAAAAAAAAGAGGACTAATGTACGACCTTTTTGTTTTTTGAAAGCGGGGTAAAATGCAAAAAAATCCGAGATTTATTCCAAAAAATTTTGAAAAAATTCTGATAACCGAAAATTCTGAATGTAATACATTAAAAAATAGGAGGATCGGATATTATGCTTACCACATTGAAGTTGGTGCCCGTGTCTTGTTTCTGACACACGGGCATCGACTGAAATGTGTTAAGATTAATAGTTATTAGAGCCGGCACATGAAAACTGCATCAATTGTGAATAAAAATAATTAAATACTCGATATTTGGCTAATGGAAAACAAGTGTATATATTATACTGATTTAATATGTTTGTCTGTTTTTTTTTATTGTTCCAATTTAAAGTCACTGAAACTTCAAGATTACATTCCTTTTATAGGTATATTACTCCGCATTTTTATTCGATATTTACTGTAAATCTTGAAGTTAATTATTTTCTTTACGATTTTCATTAAAATTTTAATTAGCCGCGTAAAATGTAGGTGCGATATATTTGAATCTGTATAATATTTTTTCACTATCATTATTTTATTTCAATCGCTTTTTTCCCCCAAAGGAGGCCTACGCTTAAACGAGTGACCACTGTTCCCGGAATGTTATTGGTCGCGATGTTCGAAAACATCTGGTCTGGCGACGGTAATAAGTTTGTTGTCGCGTTCGCGGTTCTGTCTGCCAGCAATGTCTGCTTAGAAATCTATTGAAGTGAAGCCTATATAGTATTATTCTTTGTGTCGGCTTTGTCGTTTGGTTTTACTGTCGTTGTCACAGCTGCCGCATCTCGCCCGAAATCCGGCCTTATCAGCTGTTCGGTTTCGAAAAGAGAGTACACGTATACATCGAGGGAATTATCTTCGACACGTGAAAATACGCGTGCTATTCCGAAGCGGTAAAGAAGGTGTAAACTATTCGGATTTGTCTTTTCGAGTATTTCTCATTGAAAATCGTCGAGCCGGTGCTGCTGTTATCTGATTTTTCTTTGCTGGATTAACGCGAACGAAAATGTGTCGTTCCTTAACTCCGAAAGTTCCAATTAAAAAATGTGTCTCCAAGTCGTTGCCATCGAGTGCTCTGTAATATGTCCGCGGTTCTTACGATCTGATTCGTTTCGCTTGTGGAAGTGCGCTGTTTCAAGCGTTAATTCATTTGCGTCCGGCGTGTTGCGTATTTGTTTTTTTCTTCTTTTCATATTGACCTTGTTTAGAATTTCTGATTGCTTGCAAATTCAAAGTGATGCGCTATTGTAAACCGATTCAATATATATAAATATATATATATATATATATATATATATATATATATATATATATATATATATATATATATATATATACACTTACACCGATATAGACGTTTCTCGTTAAAGCAACGGCCCTGTACCCCAGCGCAACCGCACCTAAATTTTTCTATCCAAACGTTTTTTTGGTTTTTTTCTCGATACTTTCAATTTATCGTAAACGAAAATTATTGCGTGAAATAATGGAAATGGTGATTAATATTATAAAGACTTATTGCTTCCCTTAATAATGGTTTCAGGAAGGTGATATAATTTCGTAGTTGGTTAGGCAGTGCGCTATTTCGTTTGGGTAGGGCCTGGTTCAGAGCTGCCGTACCTTGACATTTGCAAAATGTTCATAGTTAACGTGCTTAAAAAAAATAAATTGCGATTCCGTTGCTATACATTTTTTAATAACTAAACAGTCCGATAGAGTGCTAATCGGTAAATTTCCATTTCGCCTAAAAATAAAACGGCACTGAAAAAATAGAAAAGAATTCGATTGAATTGACTTGACAACACGTTTCGTAGGGAACAGGGTAAATAACCGGTTACAGAAACAAGAGCTTTTGATAAATAGAGCAGTTGAACAGGACACTAATAAGATTTTTTTTGTAATTGCCATCGCTTAATGGTAAATTAGCCCACGAAAGATTAACTCCATTTTCAAATCTGTTCGTTCCTTTTTCAACGTGCTCTGATAAATCAGCGCTTCTGTGCAGCAACCGATTTATATTAGGCTACTGTGGAGCCACAATTTGCCGTGATTTCAACATTAAAAATGAAACTTTTATCGTGATAACATGCGAAAAAAAATTTCTGAATAAAAAAATAAGTGAAATAGACGCAATTAGGTATTCATCAGTTTTTAATTTAATATTAATTTCGATAGGCACGATGTCAAATCTAAACCGCTGCGATATTCTAGATGCGAAAAAAAAAAATTGAATGAAATTTAAGTAAAAGTAGGTTAATGTCAAATCAGTACACAGAATTTAAATTCATTAATTTATATGTTACTTCATGTGCTGTATTCATTTGGGATAAATATTTCTCCTGTATTTGTTTTTTAACTAAAATTTATGGTTTTTCATTTTATCATTATTAACATTTAACATTCGTTTATAATCGCAACAATAATAATAGATCGTTGATAACAATTATCATCCACTATTAATTTATTCCATTTCTGTCCTTCTCCTTCGTTTTTTTACTTGAACATGATCACCTCGAAAACGTAATTATAATTTAGTTCTTTTGCTTTCTTCTTCGCGTTGTAGAATAATTTTTCACTTATGTAAATTAATTAAGTGACCCTTTTTTTTTTTTTTTTTTTTTACTATATCTCGATCTATCCATATTTGTTTTCTTGTTTTTTAATACATGATCTGCTAATCACCGATTCGGGAAATAATTGGTTTTTACACTAAATAGTCCATGTATTGCTTGTATACCCAGAGTGTCATTATTCCGGTCTTAGCGGTTATTATTAAAACTAATTCTTGAACATTTTTACTCCCACCATTAATCATTAATCTCTATGTTCTATGGTCCAATGCTCGAAATCATATGATTACTGAGTTATGTTCTTGATATTTTTGACGATTTCTTTTTAGTAGTTGTCCAACTTTAGAGTTAACTTGTTTTATTTCCTTTACGGGTTCTCCATTTTTGCTCATACTGTTCTCTGCTATAAGCGTAACTGATTTTTTGATACTTAATATATATTCGCTTTTTCGTTTATCAATTTTTTAATATGCAAAAAGGGAATATTGAAAAAAAAAATCCTAAGCCCGAAAAGAAAAACTGAAAAGGAATTATTCTCTATTTGTTTTTTAAATAAGGATTTTAGACAAAACATAACATGCGCATTGTTTTTAGTTTATAACAAAACGGCATTTTCGCGGAAGTGTTTTGATTAAATCTGAATAATATTACTCGTCTTTGTTTTCCCTAAGTCGTCCTAATCGAAGATTATGCACTCTATGTGGCCAGTCTCGATTTTTATTACAGTGTACTGATGAACATTTCAGTCTCTAGATGATCGGGCAATTCCGATTAAGCCGAAGTTTTAAAAATTCAGCGGTGCAGCCAGTTGAGAATTGTAATACGAGTTTTGTTGCATTTTCCATTTTCTTGCGACAAACTGTGGCGAATTTTGTCTGCGTCGTTCGATCGTCGGGATATCGTTACTAATTTCAAAGTTAAATTACAAACTTTAAACGCGCAGTTCTCCGGCATAACTGACTAATTGTAAGTACGAAAGTGGCACGGGTAAAATTCGCGGCAAACAACTGGAATCGATTCCGATTATCGGTTAAAACCATGTCGTCCTTCAGAATGTGTAAAATAATCTAAAATTCATTTTCTTATTGTCGTTTTCTTTTTTGGATGTTCTCAATTTATTTTACATTCAACATATCCTTCGTTTAAGAAGATTGTCTCTTGTGTGTGTGTGTGTGCCGTCAACAGATTGACGCGATTTTTGGAGACTGTTCAGTCGGAAAATTCGAATCGCTCGTTTAACTGTCACCGCGGGCTGTCCAAACTGTTTCTCGCGAGGCTACATATTAATTTCGGTTTCAATGCCTAGCAAAAACTTCCCCCCCGCCCCCTATCGCCGCGATCAAGTGTGGTCCCAGTTTAAATACCAAAATATTACCGTGAACGGCGATGCGACATTTTTTGTTTTCCGTCTCTGGATCCTTTTCGGTACCGCTTCAAAATACATACGTGTATATGTGTCTATATATTAATAGCTGTGGGCGGCCATTATTTGAATTTGTCACGCGCTTCTTGCGGATATAGAGATAGTTTTCAGATGAAGATATGGCCGTGGCGTGGTTAGGAGAAGTTGTAAGAGTGCGGCCGAGTGTGTATAAGCAATAAACGAAAGATTCAGAGAGTGCAGTGAAAATAGTCGAGACAATTTTCTGCTGGTAGTTTCTAGGCCGAGCGATTGGCCCGGGCACGTTAAAAGGCCGACCAGGAGGGCTATTTAGGGATTTTTAAAGACCCGGGCCAGCAGTAGGTAGAAACTATGGTCGGACGGTAGAAGGGCAGTTCATTGGGCCGCTAAATAAAGAGAGCCATTTGTAGGTCATTTTATTAACGGTTGTTCGTTTTCGTGTGCATGACAAAGGAGGTCGGCTATTCCAGACGACACAGGCCCTCGCTTGTTTATTATCTGTAGAATCCGATCAGGTAAAATTATACTTTCATTTTGTGGGCCCTCTAATATAGTCTGTTTACCTGCACGGCCGACGTTTGTCTCATTGTGTTTGTTCGGCTGAGGATCGACCGAATGCCGAGATGGCTGACAGTAATTTTCGAATAACTGCTTTCTACTATTGTCGTTGCGAAAAAAACATGCATTTTCCGCGACGGCGGCCTCTTTTGTTACTCGGCCTTGCTGCTAGATTCGCTCTAGGCTCTTCCTCACGTGTACCTGGAAACACGGCATATTTTTCCGGTGAAAAAACTCCCTGACTACACACACTTTTATAGAATTTTATGGAATGTTTCAAAAATGAATGGTCCGCTACCGTCTAACACGGGGTTACTGAAGGGCATTCTTTTCGTTTTCACAACTTTAACAAAACTGCAAATGTTCCGGCGCCTTCTGCTCCACGAACTGTAATCGGTGAGCATAAGAGAGTAGTAGTACATCTGTTGAAGTCTCTTTCGGAAGACATTGTCAAGTCCGGTCCGCAGTTGTATAAATGTTTTTTGAAATATTTTGAAATTTTTTGAAAGCCATACTCCCTAATCGATAAAGAAGTAAGAGTTTTCATGAAGCAGGTGGTGTTATATAGAAACGTTCGCGATCTGTCTTTTTTTCGTAGTTAATTTCTACTCGTACAAGTAATACTAGATAATATGCTGTACTATTGTTTTCATTTTTTTAAAAGTATCGGTTTAACGGAAAAAATTAACCACATTCGGATTACAGTTATTGAGTATATTACGTAATTGTTTGATTATTGTGTATTTTTAAATTTTCACAATGGAGAGTTGTAACAGTTTCAGATGCAAATCCTAGAACGGTCTGTGTGTGTGTTACGCGGTTCCAGATATTTCTCGATATTACTCTATCTTCATCACGTAAGAAGTGTGCTTTAGTGAAATTTTATTTTGCACTTTAATGTAGCTACTTGTATAGAACGCAAGGATATTTGATTAAAATTTCTATGTATTTTGCATCTATTTTGGCCGCGGCTTTTATAATATAGAATTGGGGGTAATAGTGGGAAGTGGTAAAAGATACACGGGCGGTACTTAATGTCTAACGTTAAATAAAAAATTACTTTTTCAAACCGTTCGGTTGCGTTTTTTTTGATCGATCGAAAATATGAAAAAAGTCGAATTCCTTCGCATGATGCTAGTGCGACGAGTAACCTAAGATGCCTTAATAAATCGTAGGCGTAAAACATGTTTTCACATTTATACTTCGAAAATATAATTAAAAATTATTTATTAATTTTTTTGTGATCGACTTTTTTAATTACTAATTTTTCTGACATTGAGAACAACGTGTGCGTTGCATGTTGGTCGCCATCTTTGGTGTCAAGAGCACATCGTGCTTGGCACACAGATGACGCGATTTATCGCACCTTCTGCGCAATCGAAATACAATTTTCGTACAAGACAAATACGGTTAGGTATCATCTATTTTATTAGCTCCCAAAGCGGCGTGCTTTCTTGTTTTGTTATTTTTTCCCGCGTCTTTTAATTTATTACTCCGTTGCCACTTCTCTTTCGTCCTACTTCTTTTGTTTGATACCGTTTCATTCGTTTTCGTACGGTAAAGAGATGAGTTATTATTACATTTGGGCATTGTGCATAATTTTTTGATATTCTTGGGCGAAGAGGCTTAACTGTCCGTCGTAGCAACGGTAAAATCAATAAAAGCACGCTGTTATTAATAAGCCAGATATTGCATTTCTCAAAAACTTTAATAGCAGTTAACAACGTGGCTGCTGCACCCTTCGACATAATCCTTGCAAAATAATTTTGCTATATGAAAGGTGTTACCGCGTGTCCTGCGTTTGTGCGAAGCAATGATGATATTATTGCTGCCCGGTCGTAATATTCAAGGTTTCGTAAAAACGCGTGTGCACGGCGAGCGGGGAAAACAACCATTAGAAGAGATCGCGCTTCATCAGTGAGCTGTAGACTTTTTCTGCGGGTGCCAATGCTCGTTTAATGAAAATGAAGTTCCGGCCACTTCGCCGAAATTTATAAATTTTCTAACCCGTTACCGAAATAATTTAGCGGTCATTTATCCAGATTCACTACATATCTCCTCTCAACAGCTGCCAAAATCTTATCAATTCGTCGTGCGCTTCCGAGGAAATACCAGCACACAAGAGGAACGACAAGTATTGCGCTGAAACAAATTAGCAATCGTCGTTCCTTGTTCAGCAAGCTACACTCACGGTTTTCACTCGGGTTTAGTTATTATTTAACGTTTTTGCTGGTATTCCAATTTTTCGTATACACGCAGAGTCGGCTAGTAATTTATATTTGTCATACATTTCGCCTAATAATTTTTGATAATCACCAACGACGGTTGTAATTTAAACCGGCTACTGTGGCGCATCGTATTCTCTGGCTTTCTAATCAGGTATCGGTGGTGTTTTGAAAATCCAGTCTTTTCCAGCCTTCGGTTTCTCTTCATTAAAAGATTATGCTGGTTTTAGTGGTTTTCGTTTCCTCAAGTCGTACAAATGCCTTAAATTGTTCGAACAGCCTGCTTTCGATATCTTTTAAATTCTGCTTCATTTTCTCGGATGAAAATATTGAACGATATGGAAAAGGGTTTTTTTTATGTATTTTTCGAATGGTACTATTGTCTTCACGGGCATGTTTTATTTTTGCAACGTTTCTTGTAAAATTTATTATGTTTTTCTTTTGCTAATCTTGCTTTACAGCGCTATTAGTAGCTTCTTCTGACCGCCCTTTTCGTTTTTCGTTTGTAATTTCTAACCTCTACAATAAAATGCGCTAATTTTTACCAGGCTAAAAAAAAAATTGATTTTCGTCGAATTAAAAATTAAATTGAAAATTTTCGAACAAATTTTTGTGGATGAGCGGTTGAAAAACATTTTTTTTGTACCTACATAATAACCAAAAACACTAGTAATGTTAGCGTAAATTTGATATTTAGTAATATTAGTGAGACGCACTAAATGGACAAAGAGAATATATAAGTAATAAAGTGAAAAGCATTTTAATAACATTTCGCCTTAATAACAAGGTTCAGTATAACCCAATAAGATGGTTCACAAACGACAAAAATATTCAATTATACAATAGTTCGGAAACGGTTTGACTTATCAGCATTGGAACATAAATTACAATTAAACTTCTATCTATGACAATTTACAACTTTAAGCTACTTGGGATCCGCTTTTATATTCCCAGATTTCTCTGGTACCCAATTATTTCAGGTTAGGTAAACTTGGAAGCTGTTTGGTTCCGGGACGAGACAAGTCTCGAACTCGTGACCTCTGACTTGGATGCCACCTTAACCACGCTGCCTATATAACTCGGCCGTTTTGTCCTCGCGAGGGGTCGTGCTCTTTGACCCCTTTTGTTTACATTTCTGTCTCTTTCTCTTCTATACTTTGTATAAAATGATCAAAATTTACAACGTAATTCTTAGATTGGCCCCCATTAAATTTTATAACGAAAAATCTCCCAATTTTATATAATAATAAAAAAATAGATAAATTTTATTAAACTACCGAAACACAAGACACATATAAATAATGCTTTTTTTGTGTTTCCACGATATTATTAAATTAGCAATTTAGTCTTTACTTGGTTTTCCTTATGGTGGGGCTTGTTATTCATCAACCTGCACAGTAATAAGAAGTGTATCATTATGTTTTCAAAAACGAAAACCGCCAACGTGAATTGCGGACAAAGATATAAATATGAGTTATGCGCAAACAAACATAAAAAAAAAACAAAAAAACATGACAAACCTATAACCTCCTTCCTTTCGGAAATCAGTAAAATTAAATTCCTTCTTTGAATTCTTTCTGACTCTTAATGATACATAATTGCGGTTGTTGTTTAAACTATCGTATTCTTATTCTAAATAACATTTTCCGTTATTAAATACAAAATTCGATTCGAATAAGCTTCCTTCTAAATATAAATCACAGAATCGTATCTAACGCAAAAAAAGTATGCCTATCAAGCGCTGAGACTATTTCCGGGTGATGCTGTTTATTGTTTTCCGGTTATGCATTGCGGATTAGCGGGCTTCACATTTGTACGGAATTTCCAAAATAACACGAGGACCGCTGGAATGTTGATTTGGAAAACGCCAAGCTTGCCACCGGTCCGTCTGAATTTCAGCCTTGTCGTGTTACCTGGCGGTGCTAGTTGTTCTGGGTTCTGTTGAGCGAGAGCGGCGAGGTTCTGATGCTGTCCGCTGGTCGGCGTAATTTATACGTAAATATGTAGAGAAGCGTTTAATTGCTTTTATCTGGCGGAGACTGGAATTAGCGATGGGCAAGGCTCGGAATATGGCGGGGCAGTGTTAATGAATCGGTTTCGTTATTGAGGTTTTGTGTTGGCGCGGCTTTTTCGTCGGATGGCCGTAAAAATGGTCCGATGATTCAGGAGATCGGAATTTATCGGAGAATCTTCTGATGCGTCTGCGTGCTCTGCAGCGCCCTTGTGCTACCCACAGCGCTGAATAATTCCTTTTCGACAGGTAAGAGAGAAGTTTGCAGCAGCGGCCGGCCGGATGCTATTGTCGGTCGGCCCGAGTTACGATTTCGTCGATGCGATAATAACAGGTTCTGCTAGCGCCAAGCTTCAGACGTGATAGGTATAGGCGTTTCTCTTGCACAGCTCCGATCATCGATCAGCTGTACTGATCTGTTATTAACGTGTGGGTGTTCTTCGAGCGCGCCACCTTCCTTCCGTCCGGGCTATCTATCCTCTGTTTCTTTATCGGACATTCTCTCCCGAAACTTTGTTACGCTTCTTTTATACGCTGTTTTCCGATTGTTTGGCTGCTCCTAATACCTGTGCAGATCGATATTTAGAGAAGACAAAGCGTTCCAGTACCCGAAATTTGTGCGGACGCTTTTTACTCTACCTGCGCGTACTTACTGCGCTGCCCTCCGTCAGCCTTTATTATGTCTCCGATCTTTTGATATTGACTTGAAATAAATCAATCGGATAGCGCGTGTCTAATAGTGATGCAGCACATCCGTCCTCGCTCTATCGAGAATATCTTCTAACCTATATCGTTAGGTTTTTCCGATGAATATTAGTCACTCGAGATCTACGCTCCGGTTATATATATGATGTCAAGCAATAGTAAGGACTGTGTATTTGATTTTTTTGTTTTTTTCGCCTTTGCTTTAAAAATATCCCCCCCCCCCCCCCCCCATTAAATGTAGATTGCAGTTTACATATGTTTTAACCTTTAAATATAATAATACACTGGGTCTACGCGTATATGAAAACATATATGTACAATATACTTTTCATTTACTCTGGACTAAAGAGGTTTGTAGACGCTTGATCAGGATTTCCAAATGAACTGATTTCGATTACTTATGCTAGAGTTTCGATAAGAAGCTTCTTGTCACGCACAATCGCATCTTTATCTTAATTAGTCTGAACTGAGCTCATTTAGATGTTTTTTTTTTTTTTTGGCGATCGTGTAGGGCGTACTCTCGTTCAATTTAATCTTTCCATGGAAATTTAAAGAACCTTTTCAGTAAAATATTATTATTCAGCGTATGACTTTTGACGCCATCATACAATCGGTCTACGTTCAGTCTGAGTTAAGTTGTAGGTATTTTAGTGCGATTTGCGTAATATTTTTTTGTTTTCTCGCTTGTTGAAGATATGTTAAAAACTAAAAAAATCCAGAGAAGTTTGGTATTAATGTCTCGTTTTAATGAGCGTCAAATTTGGAACATTTCCCTCGTCTTACACTACCCAGCTGTTTTTAGGTAATTTCAATTCAGTGTTTTGAATATTCGATTTAAAAGACATTCCTGGAATAAAAAACTTAAATGAAATCACATATCGGTTATATGTGTAGAAAACATTCTTTCATAGTTGAATACTTTTAATGGTTCCCATTTAAAACCACGGGAGAATACTTTTATCAAAATTTTAGTTTTGTGTTTTTTGTGCACAAAGTGAAATAGCCGGGGTGCAGTCTTAACGTTAGATATAAACGTAGCGTGACTTGAAAAAAAATAAAAAATAAAAATCACAATCCCTTCGTAATTCTCCCACACGTCGGGGAGACGAATAAATAATTACTGAAACATATGACAGCGGACGTAGCGTGATATAAAGGAATACACAAAATCGAAAAAGAAGTTAGATCGGAAAGCGTAAATGAATAAAGTGAAGGGTTGGTTCAGCGGTGATGAGCTGAAGACGCAGCAAAACGTTAAAAAAGAATCTTAAGCGGAAAAATTGAGGACACCGCAAGAATCAGTCGAATCTATATTTATGATCGAAGGAGATGCTTAATTTTAGATTTTTATGACTTGCACGGGTAGTTTTTTTTTTTGATACATACATATATATTATGTATTTAATGATTGTGCGTCATTTTTGTGTTTCTTTACGGGTTATTCTGTTATTTAGAAATCAAGTTATACCCGTTTTTGCGTTATAAAGTTGTATTACGGAAGTTATAATAGAAATTTATCGTTTCTGAATTTCTTTTTTTTCGATTATCACGGGGGGGGGGGGTTATTACCAAAATAGCCAGTTGAATTTTTCCGTTCCCTAAGAATTGTAATATCTGACGAAGCGGTTCATGTCACATATAAAGAATTAGATTTTAATTTGATTACACGAAATTCGGTTATCAAGTAATACTTGTCCTTTTGTAATTGTCATGAGTAGTAGTATCTGCTTTTTTTCCCTTGCAAGACACAGTCTGTGGTGATTATTTTTTGTATTTAAATTAATAGTATGATAATAAACAAAGAAAATAAGTAATAAATACTTTTGCTACCCCGGAAAGAACGTTTTAAGGATTATCCGTCGGCCGAAGAACGCGAATATAGCGAATAAAAATTGTTCGCTAAAATTTACGTTTCTATTAGCTGATATGATGGGATTATTTTTTATTATATATTTTATTTATTAGGTTATACACTGTGTATTATAGGATTTACAAAAATTAAATGTTTTTTCTTTTCGTCTTCGTCTTGTGAACCCTTAAGTTTTTTTCCAGCTAAATCCATCACTTACCCCGGAGAGGTTCATTAGTTGATGGGTAATGTCCAACATCGTCTATCTTTAGCTAAAAAGACTATGCGATGTACACATATGTAACGTTACTTGTTGCGAAAAATTTACGAAACGAAACCAGCAAATTTCACCGATAGTATTCTCTGGGGATTTTTAATTGCGGTCGGATGATTTCGACTCGGTAATTAGTTATTCGGAAACTTTTTCAGTAAATGATTTCAGCGGTATAAATATACACATTAATTTCGGTGTAGGTTATGAAAAAACTAATTAATTAAAAAATCGACTCGCAACTTTTTTATTGTTTCGTTCTATTTTTTGTAATTTTGCTCGTGTTGGGCGAAGATTAGAGGTTTTAGTTGGATTTTTTAAAAAGACGCGAGTTGAAAATTCGTGCGTTTTAGTGTCCTGTCTCACCACTGTTACTAACTACAGGTTATTTTTCATTATATTTTTACTAGTTCCTAGGATGTTTATATATGTGGTAGTCGTAATTTCGATTGGTTTTCAAATCGCCTTGGTTAACCCTCATTTGTTAATTTCAGGTTATAGGACGGAAGGAAATGGAGTAAAACTTCAGCTGCAAAGGTAGCGGTAAAGTTTTTTATAGGAGAACTCCTTTTTTCTCCTATACAAACGCGTTAAACGAATGACTAATAATTTCTGCCCGTAAGTGAAATAGTCTAAAAACTGCGATTAAATTCCTTTGAGGGGATTGATTTTCAGTTGAACCAGATTCGCTTTTAAAACGCTGAAGCTGGTTCCTCGTCTACGTTCTTTTAGCATAGTTGGTTTTACGTTTCTTCCGTATTACGGGGAGAAAATGAAGGTAAAAACTGTGTACGATTATTTTTTTTTTTAAGAATAATAAAAACATGTGCAGACGCGTTCCTAAATGCGGAATGCAATAATTTCACATACAGTAACCCGTTAAATAAGTATAGAATAAATAAATTCCGCAATAATAAACAAAAATAACTATTCATTTCCTATTAATAAATAAAATAAATACCTCAAATTAAGGAAACGTTTTCGGGCTATATAATTAGCTAACAGCGCAGAGTACACCACCGTGTACTTTTCTTTAAATTTTAAGATATCTTAATTTATTAATAGGAAATTAATACTTATTTTTGTTTGTTAATAAGGGGAATTTATTTATTTTATACTTATAAATATTAACAAACTGGCTACGGATTTATCTACAAGTAACACGTTAACCCCCCCGGTGGTGCATTTAATAATTTTTTTTCTTCTTTTTTTTTACCTCCCTTGGGTTTGCTACCAGAGAGCATTATTAGCCCAGCAAAATGGAATAGAATAGAAATTATATTTTTGTTTTGGTCGACAATGGAATCAAGGAACACCCCTAGGACAGGAACAACTGAGAGAATAGGTGGAGAAAGAACATAAGAGGCGTTGAAAGGAGCAGGAAGACCAAGCTTTAAGAGATGATAATAAAGTAACTCACGCTCGCGAAATAAACTGGAACACTCAGAGAGCATGTGATTCGCATCACAAACATACTGGGAACCTTCAGGATCCAATGGATAATTAGGAGATGTCAAGAAAAACCGATTTAGAAAAGAAAAAAAGAGACTATGCGAGAAATGGAGGCGAGATAATTTAGTAATTGTGGACAGACGCAAACTGGGGAACTCATAGAACCAAGGACGAGAAGGAGGAACAGGATTAATCAAGAGATAAAAGGAATTAGGATTAGCGAAAAGAGAAACATAAACAGAGTGCCAAAGTCTAAGATGGCAGGACTTAGTTGGAAGAAGAATATTGTGTGCTGGAACCCTACTAATAAAATTTCCATTGGAAACAGCAGCTTTAGCAAGGAGGTCGACGGCTACATTTCCATCAATGCCTGAATGTCCGGGAATCCAAAGAAAGTCAATCTGGGTAGACGTCGATGAGAAGAGATCATGGAGAAGAGAACCAATAGAAAGGATAATAGCATCGGTGGAAGGAGAAAGGGAAGGTGGAGATAGCGCTAGTAGAACACTTAAAGAGTCAGAAACAATAAGGAATTTGGAAGGACTTGCAGAAGAGGAAATGTAAGTAGTGGCAACAGATTCCGCAGTAAAGACAGAACAAAAGGATGGAAGTCTAAAGGACTGAGAATGAAAGAACTGAGGGCACAAGAATGCCGTCCCAACTCCGCTCGGGCTGTTCGATCCGCCAGTAAAAATTAAAGAGTGATCACGGAATAGAGAATTTATCATATTATCCAATTCCATACTGACGATATGAGAGGGAGAGGATTTAAGGAAGCATAGCATGAAAATGATATTTGGTGGCTTTAACAATTTGGAATAGACGTAAGAAAATAATGGAATGTTGTTGAGGAATGACAAAAAGGAAAAATTTAGAAAGGCGAAACGATTTAAGAATAAATATAATAGCAAGTTTTTATCTGTAATTGTTTCTCTATTCCAAAATAATTTCATTCTATCATTGTCTAGTAGTACCGAATAATAATAATAATAATAATAATAATAATAATAATAATAATAATAATAATAATAAAGTGCTATTTGATTCGATTTGATTATTATTATCAATATTCTCGCAATGTTGCTAATATTATTATTATTAATATTATTGTTAATTACTATTTGTTTCGCGGATAATGGCAAATATGTATAAAATATCGGATTTGAGCGCATTAAAAGTACCGGAAGTGTTTTTGTATCTTGAGAATTGTTTTTGTATCTTGAGAATTGTTTGTGAATTATGGGAAAAATAAGTTAACTGACGCGAAAGACCATCTTTTTTGAAAGTAAATATTAAATTGCAGCATTGTGCCGTTCTCTTTATTCGTAATGCGAAGAGACTTGGTGGTACTTTGCATTATTTGTGCTCTTCAGTGATATGTCCTTTCACGTTTATCCAGCTAGCCTGCATTACATGGCGCGTTCCTGTTCCGCGTCGGTGTTCATCAGTTGCTCATCTACGAGTAGTAGGGACGTGAGTTGAATAATAAAAAATAGTGCCCCTCCGTTATTACGGAAAAAACGTCGAGCTTGTGCCTTCAGGTCGCTCGTGGGGCATTCCTATTTGATGCGCAGCGTGGAACCACTTGCCAGCTTATTAAGAGACCATTATATCTGCTCGGGCTCTCTTGTCCAACACCGTCTTCTGTCTTTTTAAAAGCAATTAGCGGCATACATGTATAACGCTATGTTTATTTTCTGTCCCTCAAGAGTATGTCTTTTTTTTTAAATCTGTTTCGTGTATTATCTTTGTTGACGTAATTACCTGCACCGCGAGAAGTATTCTCATCTGCGTTCCGCATCCATCGATCCTGATCCATTCTGTTGCTAGCGTTCTTCTGTATTTGCCTTTTTTACTATCGCAATGTTTCAGTTTTAACGTAGATTAGATTTTCACCGCAGAGTTTTTCGATTAATTAATAATGCGAAGTGAGAAAATTTCTTTTCCAGAAATTAGAAATACAAAAAGCGAAAGTAAACTTTAGTATCGGGTCAAAAAAAAGAAAAGGATTGTTTATAATGATCCTTTCTAAACTCCCGAATTATGCTGAAACATCATTATTTTTTTTAAATACTTTTTTGTGTAGGAAATAAACTGTATCCAAATATGACTACTGCCCCCCCCCAACATTGCTGAAAATCATTGTGTTCGTTGATTGCGGTGACAGCACAGATTATCCGAAATTTAATTGCGATTTCAACTGACAAATAACTTTCAAAGTTTACCTAATGGAAATATTTCCGCCAATGCTGAAGCGAAGGCTATTGTGAATTTTCACAGCGTCAATTCGACTGCTTGAGTCTAACGGAATGTATCGACAACGTGGAAAGACATATTTCCTTTTCAGATGAAACAAACTCATCATTCAGCATGCAGACTAAATGAGAACTTAAGTCATTTTTTTTTGATATTTACTATGCCGGCGGATAAGAGTATATTGAAAATGTATCAATAAATTGAAATACTAATAATAATTATGTTCCGATAAATATTATGATTTTTAAATTTACATATACGTATTAGCCGGTTGCCATAAGAATAATATTTAAATATATTATTTGTTTTTGAAATAGGTGGTTTGCTTTTCAACGTGCGGCTAAATTTTATTTCCTCTCTCTACGTCCTAATATTTTAAATTTACGAATAATTTTAAGGTGGCTCGGTAGTCTAGTGGTTAAGGTGTTTGGCTACTAAATCAGAGGGCACGGGTTCGAGACTTGTCTCGTTCCGGATCCAAATCGCGCCCAGGTATATATCCAATCTAAAATTAAATTGAGTGCCTGAGAAATTTGGAAAAGTAAAGGCGGATCCCAAGTAGAAAGGAACTGGCCCCTCTACTCTCATTACTGCTGTTGGGCTTAGTACATTGTGTATCTTCACAATCCATGATATTCTATCAAGGATATATGGGACTTACTTTGCTTACCGATAATATTATATGCGTAATGGTTTTGTTACTTTTTGAGACGTCTTATGAAAAATGTAGCTGAGAACCGCTAAAGGGAAATCCGCTGCCCCCTGCATTAGTGGATGGTCGTGTCCTATACGAGGGCGATTTTTGTTGCTACTTCAGATAATGTTTTTTTTTTTTTTTTAAATATATATATATATATATATATCTGTATACTTATTCGTTTTAAAGGATATAATTCTGAGATTTACGATCGTGCAGCATTCGTTACACAGCCAAGGAGAGTGAAGGAAAAATAGCGGTATATTTTATTACGACGCGCGAGGAAAAAATAAATTATCAGCTGTAATGGTAGCAGCACAGATCGATGCTGTTGAGAAATTGAATGCGTACGAAATAACATTGGTAGTTTAGCAACGATATATTCTTCGCTGGCAGTGGCAATTTTTCATTTATTGTAATAACTGTATCGAATTGTAGTTAAATTTCTGTATCTGCGCTATTATGCTGATTGTGTATTGGCAACTGCCTACCATCATTGTACTCAGAGTGTACTATTGTTATTGCGTCGCGTATCGGGCCTTACGATAAAAATTAGTTATCATCGTTATAACTGTTTATTGCTAATGGCCGTATCTGTGGATACTTTGTCACCAACCAGCCGGCGGCACAGCTCGTCCTATCGTTGTTGTAAGATAATTACTTTTTCTAGTCGGAGTGACCCCCACATATATATGAAATAGCGCTTTCGCGATCGTGAGAACTAATTTAGCTTTGTTCAGATAATTGCGCATGTCTGACGTTTTTAAAATTTTTTTCGCCACACATTACAATTTTTAGCGTACTTGTGATTATCTTCCGGTATACTGATTGTTTTGCTGAAAGCGAGGCAAAGTTATCAGTAGTTTAGATGATTGCAAAGGTCACACAACCTCGAGGACGATTCCAGACTGTAATTCTGACAATTGTCCGTTTAGTTGTTGCGAATGATATGTGCGCGCTGATAAATGGTAATAGGTAGTGATTTTAAAATTGACGTCCAACCTGCTCAGCTTTTAAAGTACTTAACTTTCTTGAGAGTCTTAATAAAGACCTTTCTGTAATATAGATATTACGCGAAGACCAGTTCCGTGTGTAATAGCTCGGCAATTGAAATCGGCCATTACCAAAATTTAATTATGTTCTTAATTTGGACGAACAGATTATCAAGTATCACCGTGATTTGCTAGAAACGAATAGCATTATCACAACATACATATATCTATATCTGTCAATCAAAATTTTATGTACTGATTTCGATACTTTAGCTAAAGAAAAGAATATGCCATGCAGGTTGACAAAGTTGATTAACAGCGCCAAATTATTAAATTTACAGTTTTTTTTATCTATTTTTTTTATTCCTCTTATATTTTTGGCCAGTAAGATAAAAGATAAAATTAACGTGTATTATTTCAATTTTCAAAATAATCTTTAATCGTGCCCGGTCGTAATAATTTTTTTATTTTCAGTGTATTAAAATGAGGATTTCCTTTTGAAGTTGGCAAAAACTAACTCCGGCTCCATGTTTTTTATATTAATATTGAACGGTTTCCATATCTGTAATTCCGTAGAATTGTAAACAAACTCTCGATGTATGTAACAAAATTATATTGGTCCACTTGATGACGTGTGACTTTAAAACGTTTCTGCAAGATTCTCAATCGGGGAATCCTTAAAATGCGGGTAATGGACTGTTGCAGTGTACGAAACGATCATTTTAATTCCTGATACTAGCTCAAAGCAGTATATTTTTATTTGGTTTCGTAATTTGCGGACGTATCTAAAATTAATGCGGGTTATTTATAATTCAGTTTTTAAAATATTTCAGTAGAACTTTATTATTATGTTATTTAGCATATGCGGTTGATCTCACTTCTGGCGTGGTATTGAAGGCGGCAAATTATGTTTACCTGTTGACGTAATTTCTTGCGTACGTGTATGTGTGGAGCTAGATTTTAAGCGGCATCTTTGAGTAAGGAATTTGCGATTACGATTAAGTTTTTTTTTTTTTTTCATTATTATGAAAAATTATAATGTTTAAGTGTTTTTTACCAATTTGTAGTCTTTTTTTATTTTTTTTTATTTTATTTACAGCAGTACTTATTGCCTTTCGGCTGTGACCACTTAATTAACATTGATTGAAAGATAACGCATTAGCTCTGAATTAATAATGTATGAGTATAATTTATGTGTTATCAGCATATCCATCCCGGAGAACATCGTTTAAATCTTCTGTTGGTATGCCACTCTGCAATCTGCGGATCTCGTACTTTTTACATTCGTTTAACAGGCGATGTACAGTCCCGTGTTCATCACAGACTTCGCAGACTGTGGAGGTTCCGCATCTCCGAAAACGGGCGCATGCGTCAGTATGACCGATTCTAAGAATTTGTAGTCTGTTGGTTATGCTTTTAGCATATTTCGTTATTACTCTGGCAGTATTGGTTCAAATCTGGTCCTATGTAAATGAAATTTTTTAATTAAACCATATTCGCTGAATATGCCGTATACAGTTTTTAGACATTAAATAACGATGAGAAAACTCGGTGCGTCATGGGACGTAATAAATATTTTATAGGCGCATAAAAGAAAATTTTTGTTTCCCATCAGTGCCTATTTTTGACGTTTTTAATGCAATTTTCATGGTAATTAAATTTTAGAAGCCATTCGAAATAGAGACATGTACCGTATGGAGTAAAGAATAATTTACGCAAGTAGTACTACGTCTAAACTACTAATTGCCGGTATCCACGATTGCGGTTGAATAAAAGCGGTGAGATTATATTGCAAATTCGCCGTGTTAGGATGCCGATTAAAATCGAATTTTACGCCGAATATGTAAAAGAACTGATTTCGTGAAATAAGCACGGTGTGGGGCATGTACGTGAAACAGAGATATTTTTATAGATCACTAATACCTTTGGATTCCTGTGTCAACTGATTATTAACGACAGCTACCGTTGGATAGCGGTGTTTCGTTCAAGTAAAAGACACCCGATATCCCAATTCTTTAAGTTAAGAATGCGGGAAAATTCTTCTTTCGCTGAGTAAATGTTCATAGTTGAGGACCCCCCACCCCAAAAAAAAAAAAAAAAAAAAATAAAGAAACGCGGGTAATACAGTAAAAGCTGCTTTCAATAAATCAACGAGAATACGAAAAAGAATTTGTTAAACACGTTATCCCTCGCGCGGATATCTAAAAAGTATGTATAAATATATGTAAATGAACGTAAATATCTACACATCTACGATTAACTGGAATATAGTATTCGGCGAAGAATCGTTCCTAGAATTTATAACATTGTTTATTAAGCAACTCTGATAAAATACAGATTAATAAATACGAAATAGATTCATTAGCTAACAGTTACGTATCGGTATTGTAAAATTATAGCGGGGTTCGTATATATTACGTATAAAATTGTTAACGTTATTTATTGCATTTTGCTATGGTACATCCAGTATTTTAAAATGTTCCTACTTAATTAAGGGGCCGCGGATTTCGTCGAATGTTTAAATTGGCAAAATGTTGTTTATATATTGTATATAGTTGGTAATTTAATAAATTTAGCGGTTGTTAGTATAAATGATTTTAAAAAGTTAATTTTTCGCTGTGCTATATATCTACTTACGCAAAAATCTTGTTACTGTTGAAATTCGCTTCAGCGACAGAGTTAAGGTATATATAAATTGAGACATGCCTGTATGTATTAGAAAACCGAAAGAAAAGGAAGCTCGATCTCAACAGACTTTATCAAAAAAAATTAATCGATCCATTTTATTTTTGATATATGTTTTTGGATAGTTACACACCTATCTGGTTTTCTCGAATGTATAACACAATTGGTGAGTGAAGAAAATTTCAACGGTTATTATTAACGACCGAGAATATGGTGTGCATTAAGCTGGTTTTGAAGCATTTTTAATCGTTTCCAATTTACTCGTAAAATTGTTAAGTCTTCAACCTTTTTTTTTTTTTTTATTCATTTTCACTGTAAATTTAGAAGTAAAACTGTACCATTATTTTTCGAGGTTTCTTTTAAAATTGTGTAAAGTTTTTGGATTTACATTTATTTGTGGCGTCAATGAAAAAAGAAAGCTAGAATATGTGCCAATTTTTTTTTTTTTCTCTTCAGCTTTTATATATAGTCAAGTGCGCTTTACGAAGTTTTTTTTTTTTAATATCAATTTTTTTCAATCTGAATAATTTCGAAAAAAACGGCGTGAGTTTTTTGCTTCTATTCAGAAAAATTGCATTCTCCATCTGGTTATACTACTTATCTTTTATAAGTAGGGTAATATTTTGATAAAATCGCATTTTTTGCTGCGTCAGTTTTACGAAATAACGGTTTGCTCCTCTTCGACTTGTTCGATACGAAATAACTAGTCGTAGTTTAATGTATAATTTTACCGAACGAGCTGAATTTTCCTTTTTAAAGTGAACCTATTTATGGGACACTTTTGGAGATAGAGAGTAAACTCGTCGACCTAAATATAAAATCTGTTAAACTACTTGTCCTTTTTCGAATGCATGTTCACTTTAACGTAGGGCGAGAGTAACACAGAAAAAAGTATAGGAAAAAATTAAATCAAATGTTTACTGGCGTAGGTAAAAACAATATTAATTTTACGATAAGTATATCAAAATAAATCGTTTATTGTGGTAAATATAAATTCTAGACAAACACAACGCGATATGGAACCGGCGCTTGGATGCCGTTTCTTCAAGATACTTAAAAATTCATTAAGATCCGAAGTATTTGTATCTTATTATAGTGTCGTCATCTTAAGAGCCCAAAATTATTTCTATTTTCGAATAAAAGTTCCGGTGAAGATAAACATGATGAACTTTGTAGTATTTATTTTTTGCTATTATCAAGGAGGCCGCGAAAAAACTGCGCATCAGTCGAAAACTAAGGGCGTTGTTAGAAGTGAAACTTTTTATTATGGAATGCAATAAATTTTAAACGAAGAAACAAAAAAAAAAAATACATCGAAGTAAAGAAAAACTTACTTAAAAACTATAGCAAAAATGATTTATTTTTTGTAATGTGAATAACAATGTGCAGATAATCAAATACTACAGAAGTTGTACTAATTATTATATATACGTATGTGTTACGGAATTTAATTTAGTTCAATATGTTGCCGATTTCTTCGCGGTTTAGCATCATCTATTGTCGTCAGCTCCGGAGCTGAGAATTCCCGATTAAATTCGTTCAATTACCATTCGTAATATCCTTGTTGGCGATTTGCGAACGTTCAGCCGTCGGTCGACTATTATTCGTTTCCACTTACGGCGAGAGCGCAGGAAAAATAAATAAACGGATAAATTATTCGCCCAGGTCGTAGTCTGCTTTTAGCTAGCATGGCGGCTGACGTGCTTTCCTGCCCGTAGACGCGATAAAGTTTATTACTGTTGCTACTGCGTTCGCTATACTTAATAACTTCCGTCGGGGACCGTTCGTTCGAAATGTCGGCTCTTTGCTACAGCCGGGACTGCTACCTACGCTTTAGCCTGTGGGGCTATTATGATGATTACTAAAATAGTAAGTGCGCCTAGTATGTACGGATAGCATATATGTATGCTATTACGCGTAGTACCTGCTTATAATATCTCTATATAGATTGGCCGCGTTGAAAGTCTTTGCCAACGTTCCTAAAACAACAGATAGACACACCGGTTGCACCGCTGCGGCGGACACATCAACACATCTTTGGTCGACGTTCGCTTGCTAGTAGCGAACACGGCTGGGATACCGAGCGATGCTGCTGAGAAAGGCCCCCGAGGTTCCTCAAATAATGAAATGAGCGCCGCCGTTGTCTGCAATAAATATCGTCGGACTTGGCGAAAATGGAATATTACACTGTTCGAAAACATGCGACTTCTCTGTAGGCGTATTATGTTAATCCGTTCGTTCGGCGTCCGTGTTGCTTCACTAACTTTGCCATCTGGTTGACCTGTTGAAATAGTTCGCTTAAGTTAGTGCCGAAGCTGCATTGCAAGAGAGAGTTCGATAAAACGAGTAGCACCGCGACAAGCTGTCCGTTTGCCGGCCCCGGGGCCATCATAAAGTTCTACCTCGTAATGGTAATTATCGAAAAATTAGAAGAGGTTCGCTTCTTTCGGCGCGAAAACTAGTGTCAGCTGTTTTATAGGCGCGGGCTATATCGAAGAAAGTTGCCGTTTCCAAACGAATTAAGTATGTAACTGGATGCGAGTCAGTTTGTTAATCTGTAATGAAAGTGAAATAATATGGGAATCGGCGGGCTACTTCTTTTGATGTACTTATAGAGGGGACTTCATGGAATTGATCACGGTAGGATTTCTTATCGTTCTTTTTTTTTTCTTTTTTTTTTTTTTTTTTTTTGCTGCGAACCGAATGACGGATTTTATCTGTTGAAGGCTGTCGCGGGAAACTTTGAAAAATAATTAGTAGCGGAATTAAGAGGCCAGCAAAGCGGTACGAATTTAGTACACAACAACACTAGCTTCCAAAAAGATTTTCGGAATTTCTGTACTATCGTTGGGCTTTTCGAGGATTATCTTCGGACTTTATTTTTCCGAAGGAGCGCTCTCGGATTCTCGGAAAAGGAAATACTTTCAATATCATTTCACGAATGTTATTATTTCTCAGAGGGGGAGTTAACTATTCGCAAAGTGTAAAATTCTGAGTATCGGTGTGCACGCTTGATTCAGTAAAATTTCTATATGCGAGGGAAATTAGTGGTTTTTGGATCACTGAAAGAAATTGAATTTCTTAAATTTCTTTGCGCTAGCGACAAAAATATAATGGCACAGTGTCTCCTCGGTTGCTTTTTAAAAATACAACGAGTACCGGTTATTTCAAATTTTTTTTCACGTACATTTTTAGTCAAAAATTCGTGTGTCACTCATATTGAAAGTTCGGGGTACATTTATATTCCGTTTTTAAAAAAAATTTTTCAGCACTTCTTGTTTTAAAGGCAATGAATTTTGTCTCCTTATTGGCTCGTTTATAGAAAAGTTGACAATCGTGAATTTAATATATATTTTTGGTGGGGGGGGGATCAAATTTACCCGCGAATGTTAAGGGTTTTCTGTTTGTTTTTTTTCCATGTAAAATATTAAACAATAATTGGTGACATACCAGTGATAATTCCGTATAAATACGAAATAAGAACACTTTATGTTTTATTAAGACGTAATTCCGCTGGTCTGCGTTGTCAATAAACTTCTTAGATGTACCGTTGTTAAAATTTTCATGTTCTGAAAGTATTCAGTCGGTTATTTCGTTTTAGAAATTTGATTATTTGCGCGCCATTTTGGTGTTATAATGAACCATTTTAAAAACTTTTTATTTCGGTCACCCGCCATATTTTTTTTTTTTTTTTTTTTTTATATTCTCCTAGTACGTCATCGAAGTACGCCAACCATGGCGATTTTGCATTTGAAAACGTCGTTTATTCTATTACGGCATTTCCAGCGGGCGGTGAAGCCCTTAAAAGATAATAATCTCTTATCTAGAATTACACCTAGATATCGAACATGATCAGCTAGTGCTGGTGCCTTTAATATTCAGCTGCCTTGGAGGGATGGGGTGTGAAAAGTATAGCTTCTGTTTTAGTTGGATTAATTTCGATTTTTCATTTTTTATCCACCTGCTGTGAAAGTGTTAAGCTTCACGAAAGCCGCTTGATTGCTACAAGCGGCGTTAATTTGTTTTTTCGTACTGCCTATCGAATTGGAGGTATTTCCCAGAAATGAGCCTTTTAAAATTGTAAGATAAACGTGTAAAGGTATATCCGTCTTTTATCAGATACTTCGACGTTTATGTCAATTTAAAAAATCATCCTTATTTTTTACACTGTACATGCACATGGTGCTGAAATATCGGAAATTTTTAATTTTATGATTGAACGTGAAAAAAAACAAAACAATAAAAAACACAATCCGCCAGTGGTTTGATATTGTGGATATTTTCGGATATACCCATTTTTTTTTCATCACCGGATCATCATCAACCGCCTCTGTATAAAGCGTACAATGATGTTAACATTCTGATAATTCGAGAAGAATGTTCGAATTAATTCTCGTAAAAGAAAACGGTGCGAGATTTTGCCTATTATAATTCCGACTAAAATCTACTGTTTGTGTATTTTACCGACAACACATGCATGCAACACTTTGCTATTTCATATAATACCGAATAGTGTTTTACGTAATATTTAGAAAAATCAATATTTTTGCTTTGACTATATATTATTTTCTTAAATAACAATTTCGAATTCAGTTATTTCACTACGGATTAATTTAAAAATTACTTAAATAACGTTTTTAGAAATTTACACAGATTTTTACACAATTTATTTTAGTGTTTTGCTTATTATATAAAATGTGCATGTATTTATACGAAACCGTGAACCCTTTATTTTTTCAATAACATACAAAGTAAAACACAAAGGTGGATTTCATACATACATACATACATTGTATATACATATATATATATATATATATATATAAACTCGGCCATTTTGGCCTCGCAAGGGGCTATGCCCCTTGAGACCCCTCTTATTTTCATTTCTGTCTCTTTCTCTTCTATACTTTGTATAAAACGATCAAAATTTACAACGTAATTATTACTGCCATCAACACACACAAAAAATAACATAATCACAAAAATCCTATCCGAACATTTAACTTTCATTATATAAAATTAAGACATTTTTTAGCTACATATTTCGTTACATAAAATTGTGACATTTTTTAAATAACAATCACAAAAATCCTATAAAATATAATAAACGTTACTTAAAAAATTGGGACACTTTTTCTAATGGGGGGTAGCCTTAGAATTACGTTATAATTAATATATGTATTTAGGAATGTAAGAGTTATTAATTTTATTTCTTCGCTACATTATCAATACAAATAAAATCCTTTACACGTAAAAACAATCTTTTCCGTATTTTTCTAATCGTATATCACTTCTTTGTTGAATACGTGAACAATTCGATAACCACAAAAACGGACCGCGAATGGCTCTTAGACGAGGGCAAGCTGTTCTGTCTGGCTAAGGTTGGTGTAAAAAAGGATGAAAACAATTCCAACGTTGATGCGATGCACCTACGTAGATCGCGCATCAAAGAAGTGTATCCTAATGCGCGATCGTTTACCTGTCTGGTAATATCGTGTACGACACATGCTTTAACTGTTTTAGATTTACACTACTTTGAAAAGTCATTATTTCTGTATTGACAACTATTTTAATTTCAATCAGTGTTGTCGACCCGATCCGGTCGGCGACGAGTTTTTCGGAAACCAGTTTGTCGAGCTAATGCACGCCAGTTTAAAAACCGAAACTAGATAATGTATGCGCCAGTGTGTGCCTATGTACTTGGCGATGTTATTGATTTTCACAGTTTTTCGAGTATAAATCAGCGTCGTCTACAACGGCGGTCCATGACGCTTCAATCTGTTTCCGTAAATTAATGTTCATCGTTGTAACATACAAATTAGCGCATCGAACACATTCTTTACTGATAATTGTTCGCGTCGGCGATCTTCCTAACGCCGTTCATTCGGTAGTTAGATGATTTATTGCCCGAAAGTTCTCGTTAATTGTCGACAAGAGGGTAATTGACGAAATTTTTACTGCGACTTGAATGGATGTCTATTCTCCGTGCCTCCAGGTTGCTCAAACTGTAGTTGGAACATCATGTGCATAATGAAAAATATATTTATTTCAAATCGGTTCTGCACTCCCGAGAGCAAGCGGTTTATTTTTATTTTCTTTAGCGATTTTATTCTTTACAAGTGCTTTTTAGACATGCCGCGTGCAATGACTACGAAATTTTAGAAGGAATTTTTACTTTGCACATATTTCCTTCTTTGATTGGCTGGCACGTGATAGGATTTACTGACAATGAGTCTGAAAATCTCCTTCCCTAGTGTGGTTATATTTTAATCAGCTGTTTCTTCTTCTTACGCTCTTTTCAATAGCGAACCACAAAATTTATTTATGACCATTCTTCGTTTGATTGCTTTTAAAGCGTTTTTTTTTTTTTACACCATATTGTAGGGCATACGCGTTTCGACATTTGTTTCGCAATCTCGTTCAAAGCCGAATATTTCTTTTTTACGATTTTCCGTTTGAAACTAACGTAATCGGAAGTTTTTAGAAAAATCTCTGGTGTTCAAAACGCGAACTGACAGTTTATATTCACTCTCTTCTTCGCTACTATCTGAACTTTTTCGTATTATTTGTCTTTTGAGAATTCACGTTATTTCTGACTTTATGGATTCGTATCCACAACTTCTTAGCAAGTTAAGAAGGATGCGCATATTCTCCTCTTTTTTTCCCCTTTTTGTGCTACACGTTTGCGTACTTGAAAGAAAACATTAATGTTTAAGATTTTGATGGATTCGATTCTAAACATTTTGTTCGCCAGATGTTTTTTAACGTATATTTTTACTTTCCGTTATTGTATTTTTTCAAAATTAACAGCACTTTTTTGTTCGTTTCGGCGAAAGTTTCGGAATAACTTTGAATTAAAAATGTTTTAATATTTCAATGATCGAACCAGAAATAATTTTCCGTTAGAAATGAAGGCTTTTATGTATTATTAGAAAGAAAAACAAAAAAAAAACGTTTTTAGTAAATAGTAATTAGGATTTTTCTGTACCTGAAATCTGCGCATGATTTGCTTAAACGGAAATAATAATTTTTTATTCTTCGCCTGACGTCGAAAAATCCGATTGGGAAACTTTCTCAATTTACTTCTGATATTTCTTATGTTTCATAGGTGAAATAAAATTTTGAAAATGTAGTGTTCTATTTATTGGGTTGTTTTATTTATATATATATATATATATATATATATATATATATATATATATATATATATATATATATATATATAAGTAAAAAGGTTTATTTAAGGGGAATACTGCTTTATGCACAATTCAAAACCTCCCACTTCACCTACATCATATGTTGCGAAAAATGACGGTACTTTAATCGTTGCCTCTGCAGTTGGACTTAAATGTACGGTTGAATTTTAACTATACTTTCCCCCTTTGTATACGATTCCGTCAAAAACATTTTATTCCCGCTAAAATTAGGTTGAAAATTTGATATGTATATGGAACCAAACGTCGCTGAGCATAACGAAAGGAAGACAAATATAAAACAATTTTGCCTTCAAGCGTGTGCAGTTTTAATTGTTGAGAATAAAATATATTGAAAATGTATACATATTTTTTCTCTATCAGTCTTAGCATTCGTGCGTAAATTCTATATAAACAACTATGACAAATATGAAAATCATGTAGTGTTTCGTATTGAAAATTTTATAACGTAATGTGCATCGTTTAATTTTTAACATTTTTTGATCGTGCTTGCGACATTTATTTCAGAAACTTACTTTTCTATTAGAATTGTAAAATACTTATCTGGAAATCCAGAGGTGTTCTCAAGTAGTTAAAGAAGCTGGAGCACATTTAATATTTTTAGATTAAAAAGTAATAATTTTAGTGCTAAAAATAAATAAAAAACAAGTATATAAGTATATTTGTTTATGTTAAGAATCTAGAATTAAAATGATTTTTCCTAATTGTTTATTAACTGGCCGGTTGTCAGAAAGAAAGAAAAAAAAGTGTTTGTATGTGAAAATTGAAACCCTTGAAGAGTTCAAAAGGAAAGTCATTGATATAGTAGCGTTTACGAAGTCATTTGTAGTATCTTATTCGAATGTGAATTTACGCTTGATAATTAAAAAGGAAAAAAAAAGAAAATCGAAAAACGAGCTTTAAACCGAATTTTTAAAAGCATGTCGGCCAAAATTCCGCTTTCGGCCGAATTCCAGCTTCCTATAATGTACCACCACCGTTTTTCTAAACAAAGCCGGCATTCAAACGACCTCGTTTACGTGTGTGCCCGACTTTACCAGAACGTTTTCAAAGTTTTTTTTCTCTCTCTTAAGATCAAAAGAGATCTGTGTCCCCTCGGGCTGTGGAAAACAAACGAACAATCATTCGAGTGAGTCGCGTTTTTCACATTATCAACACTGTGTGTTGTATCCGATGTGCATCGGTTATTCGTAAGACGCACACGTATACAAAAATAAATAAATAAATAATGAAAAAAGCCCCTTCGATTCTGCTACGAAACTATTCAACTGTTTAGATCAATGCAAAAGTATATACATGTATACGTATATTTTTGATATATATATACCACATACGTGTATGTGTGTTCGGAGCGAATGTACGAATTGTGAGCGCGTCTGTATATTATTAATCCTCGATTTGTTGTTGCCGTGTACATACGCATTATATATTATGTTTAATGAATGCTTGGTCCGGTCTTTAGGGCCACCCAAATGCCGTACTCCCCCGGCCGGTGCACTAGCTTCTAGGGAAAATAGTCCGGCCTGGTCGAAATTACCGTCTTTCATAGCGCGCTGTCTGCATTGTCGAAGAATGCCCGGGTGGTTATCGAATATAGAAGAACGCAGTCAATAATGAGAGAACGAAGAACGTCGTCTGAATGTATGCCATCGAAGTCGTAGCGAAGCCGATCATCGCTAGATGGGTTCCCAAAGTGTGCACAAATATTAGTATATTATATGTTCGGAATGACGATGGAAAGTATGATTTATGTGCGATGCTCGTTTTGTGCGTCTAATAAACAGCGGAAGATGAGTTGCCCTTCGCTCATTTTCTTCCAGTAGAAACATATGTGTTTACTGGCGCGAGCATGTAATTTCTTTTGGATTGCCCGCTATCTGCCTCGTTCGTCTGTACCTTCTACGCGACCATCTTTTTTTCGTTCGAGGAATTTCCAGTATTTATTATCATTAACGTCGAAAAACGTCTGCTACACGTTCCCCGTGCGATTACGTCGGCTCGCGATCCGTTCATTGCAGGATACCAGTGCGGCGGACGCGAGGAGTTCTCTTAATTCTCCACGTTGAAATAATCGTTATCACGGCGATAGCTTGGCCGAGTTATTATCGAGATTAAGTTATAAATGGTTCCAGAACGGCGCAGAGGAATGCGGGCGTCCGTACGCGGCTGAGAGGATGCGGGTTCGGACATGCGCTGTTCCAGCATATTTCTCGAATTTTTCTTTTCCAGACAGTGTTCGTCTTATTTGAGCGTTACACGTTTTTCCGGTTAGCGCACCGATCGTGCGCGCTGTGTTATTAGTGTAATTAAAGTGAAAAGGTACATTATTTTACCGTATCGATTTTGGTGAAATAGGTACGTTGTCACTTTCGGTAATTGATGCGGAGGTTTCTAACTCAGTTTTATCGATTTTCCTTTCTCTTAAACATCATTCAAATAACTTGATTCCCCCCCCCCCCCCTCCCTTTTTTTTGCATTTTTTGATATTAATAAAACAGCAGTTGATAGACTGTTCACTCTAACGATTGAATGATGGAGGACAGTAATAATAGTTTGTTTTTTTTTTCAATATGTACAAGCGTTTCGGCAGTGCCCGAATTGGTTTATTGAGCAGAGAATTCGACCTATCTAAAGCATCCTCTACCGAACAGGTTCTGGTCATTTATCTCGAGTGCTTTACGTAATCAAACATCCTTGGTGATTGACGGTCATTTGAGTGTAATGGAGTATTATAGCTTTAAGAGCGAAAAAAAACGGAATGATAAAACTACCGGCTTTTTTGAATAAGTCATAAATATATATTTTTTTCATCTTTAGCTATTACATAATTGCAATAGAAGAAAACAAAAAAAGTAATGAAACCTATTAAACATTTTAAATTCCTTACTTCTCGATGATGCCTTTTTAGTAATGTTTATAAATTCGAACTAGATCTAAACAAGTCGCAACCTTGCTTAGAAGGATTCTTGCGAAGTTAAATTAGATGGATCCATACTGGTGAAGTAGGACTCCTATTTTTAGTAACATCATTTAATAGGGCGTGGCGATACTATTATTTTTTTTTAATATTTCGTAAATAAAATTCTATTGTAAAACGTGAAATATTAAAAATCAAAAAAAAAAAAAAAATTACGGATGTTATAATTCTGTATAGTTGTATAAATATGCCAGGCTAAGCGCATTTTCTTACTTTGTCACTTTATCTCTCCATTGCATGATATGATGCTTGCGCAGTAAACAATAAAATAATGACACAAAAACATACGCGATATGAAGAAGTTGCACTTCATTAGCACGTGACTCGTTTTAGTCTTTGTGGCTGTCCATCAATTGGCGCCTTCAAAATAACCTTAAAATACATGTAAAGCGAAATAGGGGGATGATCGGTTTACAAACGTTCACGAATAGGACCAAAAAGGGAAAATAAAAAAAACCGCCAAGTATTAGAGCCCTCTATCCTCTCTGGGCGTTTATTAATTCGCGTTTTCATTATCTATTCGAGCTTTTCAAATAGCAGAGATTGGTTGTGTACATCGTATTAGAGGTGAGAGTAAAATTTAAGTTCATATTTGCTTCAAGAGAGTAACTCGAATTCACGCATACCGGACAAATCATTCGGCTTATATTAAGTGCCGTACACACGTGTGTTTCGATAATTCCCGCGGGGCTTGACTTTAAAATGAAAAATTCAACTAATTCGCGGAAAATCACAAATTAAATAAAAAAGATGTATGTTAAAACTTTTTATTTCGCAAGCAGCTCAAAAAGAAAAAAAAAAAATAAATTTCATCGGGAAAGGGAAACACGGATTTCGTAGATGACTGCGGTTTCGCCGGAAAAATGCTCGGCGATTTTCATTAGTCGCCTAAAATTTCGACGCATGTTTTTGAAACGATATATTTAATAAATGGTAAATCCTAGTGACCCGCCGGGAGACCCTCGTACCAAAATCCATTTTAAACCGTGTTACTTTTTCAACTTTTAATTGCCTACAATTTCGAAACCATGTAAAAGAAAATTCGGAAATTGATTTCAGCGAAATGAATAAAATTGTCATTCCTTTTTCACCGTATTCGTTTTTTTTTTTTTTTTTTTTTTTGAATTCCCCAAAACTGGTAGTGACACCTTTCTAATTATAAATAATAAGAAATTAAAATTGTTAATTTCTTTCTTCTTTTTTATCTTACGTATTGCATTTAATTGACGATATTAACTTTTTTGAATTATTATTATTAATATTATTTACAAGCACGTTTAAAGTGATGAAATATTGGCCGTTTTTGTTTTGTCATCATCATCTGCTGGTATATGTATATCATCCGTTCGCGCCTTTTATTCAATTCGCTAGTATTACTCGCGCTTATTTTCGATTCCTCTTTTGTTCTTTTCATTCGTAACGTCGGTTTCTTTTAAAAATAACGTTGAAATTCACACCTGTTTGCTAGTATGATTAATAACTAGTAACTAAATAATTATAATGTATCTTTAGTAACGTTTTCGGGCACAGCTCATCTTCAGCTGGAAAAAGGAAAAATGAAACACGAACACAATCGAAATAATCATCAGGCGAAATAAAAATTTTAACGCGAACATTAAATCGTACAGTTCGAGGGTTACTGAAGATAAGTACACTATATATTTTTAGTTTGCTATTGGTTAATTTATTTCTTTTTAATTATTAATCGTTTTCTTTTATGCTACTTTTTCGTTTTGTCTTCATTTTGTTTTTGCTTTTTCCATTCTTTTGAAACGGCCCCCTTTGTTGTATGTCTTCTAATGTAGTTAGTCTTACCTACGTGCATTCTTTCGTAATCGCGAACAAATAATTTTATTTCACTTTCGCATCAGTTAATGGTTGACAGACATTAATAACTTGCAGCAATGATAGTAGCGCATATTTTCAGTGTGCGGTAGCGGTCATTTCTGCTCGAACGAAACACTGCTGCCTAACCGACTACGCTGCGTAATAGATTCGGGGGGGGGGGTCTTAATGTCTTAAAAATATGATCTTCCAGTTTGAGAAAAACAAGAAAAAAAAACGATATTAACTGAATAAATGAAAATAAAAGACTTCTCATAGTTTCCTCATTCATGATCTTTTCCTTTTCCTGCCTCACTTGATCAAGATCGATCTTTTGTAGATTCTCCTATGAGATGGTGGATTCCTCAGCCCGTTTTTGGCGGAATTTTGGGCACATTTTCAGCTCGATAATATTGCTCTTCTTTCTTTCTCCTCAATCTCGTGTTCCAAATTACACGGCTCAACTCTGGTTTTTCTTTTAATCTTGCCTCTTTTTACCCCTCTCTATTCAGCCATCTTATCCTCCTCGCCCACGATTTTCCGGATACTTATCCTCTTTTAAACGCTACACAATCTCGGCTGTTTGTTGCATAGTTTACTTCCACCCGCATCGTTTTTTCGGTTTTCATCCGCATCTACTTCATTATTTTGTCCTTTTCACAGCCCTCTTCGCTACATACTTTTCTCTTGCGATTCTAATATCATGTTTTATTAGCCATGTTTCACCGTTTTTGCTGGTCAGTGGTCCGATTCTTCTTTATTAAAACCGTGTTGACAAATCTATTAAAAAAAAATAAAAATAAAACCAAGTTTCAAAGTTTACGGTAGCGGTAAGGATTTTTTCTGTTTTTAAAGTGATTTATGAAAATGTACTGGGTGAATGATGTGTACGAGACTCCGACGTATATCGATATATTAGGGACAAAATATTTCGATACATGATATATATGAACTCTGTGGTAAAGTACGATAGCAGAAGGGCGTTTAATTTCAAGTTGATCCTCACTGGAAAATACACATAATTTGTAACAAACCTTTCCGCTTTTGCGGTTAAAGAAGAAAATTGCTTTGAAAAAAACTGCGAATTTTGAAATTTCTGCAGAATGGTTAATAAAAAAAAACGATAGAAATGTAATATTGCTCTCTTTATTTCTGTATCTTTCACTCAGCTTTTCTGGCAACTCTGAATTTAGATGTGTCAGCAGCGGCAGCAGTGTAACTCTTACGCTAAATGTGCATGAATTTTCGTTTTGTCAAATTATTTCCGTCGAATTTCGCGGCTAGGGAAAATATTTCTTTCGTAAAAACCTTCCGCCCCCCTAAAAATACATCAATAAAATAAAATTGACGAAAGGGGAAAAAAAGATTAAAGGAACATCTTTGAAAATAATTTACTCTCTGGAAGGTCGGAGGAAATTTCTGTAACTGTTTTAATTAAAAATAATAAATAAACGTAAACGCGAGTAATTCACAAATCTAAATGAAAACCCGTAAACCGGGAGATCGTTTATATTTAATTCATTAATCGTAACGATAAAAACGAACACTTTTTCATCTGCTGCCGCCGATCCGACGAATTGTTCTGTACACGTCGATCGAGACTTGTTGTTTATCCCCCCCCCCCCCCCCCCGCCCCTTAGGGGAAAAATAGAGTTGGATGTGGCCGGTAGTTTTATAATGCGGTTAAGTAGAGTTGGAAAGGAATAATCGTTGGAACGACCGGAAATAGTGTCTGTAGATATCTGCGTACGAGTTCGTTAGGAAATGGGAGTCAGGTGAAATTAACATGTGGCCGACAAGTATGCGTGCCAAGAGTTCTCATCGTCGAGAGAAACATATCGCGGCGTGTGATTCCGTGATATTCGACGGTTTTTTGAACAGATGATAGAGCCTCCGTGTCCGCTTAACATTATTTAGTCATTTCTCTGCAGGTTAATTCTACTTACCGCCGATGAAAATATCTATGGTTGGGGGGGGGGTATACCCTAGCGAACTGTCTAGAGTCCAAATAAATCTTAGCGGGAAAGAAAAGTCGTCACACTCATCATTCGACATTTTCGAGCAGCATTTTTTTTTTTTTTTTTTAAATTATATTCTTGGCGTGTCGAATAAGCAACATCTCGTAAAGCGAAATTGATCCCGGCGGCCCTCCATTTCTTAATAAAAACCGTACAAAAGAATATTTTAACGAAAGAAAACTGATTGCAAAGAAAAATATGAGGAATAATAAATAAAAAAAACCTCTACAAGCATATTTTATTCAGGAGGAGAAACGAGGTGGTCAATTTTGTTTTTTTTTTATTTTTTTGTATAATTAGGAGTTGTCGTTTATCCGACACGCCAGTTGTTTTTCCCCTTAGTTACTTTTCATTTTTTTTGGCCACTGCTCACGAATTCTGTTAAATTTCTCCTTCCCATTCCATAGTTAAATTTGAATTTCGTATGATTCTAAATTCCTCATATCCTAATCCTGCTGATATCTTTACCAATGGATCTAAGAGGCCTAATGGGTTAGTGTCTCCTTTTCCTTCTCACAATTATTCTGAATCTTTCAAGTTTTCCTCCGGTGGTTGGGTTCTATTTCCACTGCTATGCCCGCAATTGATGCAATTCTTGGTTCTTCTTCTTCCTTCCTTTCTGATAAATTTCTTTTAATACCTGACAAGACGCCTTAAAAACGGTTTCTCCTTCCCTACCATTGTCTTCTTTCGAACCTTTCACTCTTTTTTTATTCACAGTCTAATTCATGATTTATTCTTGGTTCCGTTCAGTTGAAATAGATCTATACTGCGTATTCTTAGTCATGCCGGCATTCAGGGAAATGAAAGGGCTGATTCTTCAGGGCTCGTTTTTGACTTTTAACGATCACCTTCTTCGAAAACTTCTCGCTCGCGATATTAATCGTCTATCTAAACATTTTTACTTTAAAAATTACGCATTGATTTATTAACATAATTCCTTTTAGTTTTCTGTTCGGTCCTTATCTTCCCTTACTCTCCTAGGTTTGACCGAGTTTCCTTCTCTTCGCCGTTGCCCGGATTACAGCTGTATATGCTGCCGTAGGACACTGTTTCCTCCCTTCGACCTTTTTTTCCTCATTTCGTCGCCGCGTTGCCCTCCTTATCCTAACGATTCCTTTTTTCATGATGCTAATTATGTTTTCTTTGAATGGTCCCAACTTTCCTCTGAGCGTTCTCTCTTTTTATTCTCCACTTTTGGACCTTACTTTTTCTACTCCATACGATGCATGCAGCCTACATTCTTTCGGTTCCCTTCCTTGTCTGCCATTACTCTTTTTTAGCCTTTTTTATTCGCTCTATCTCGCACCCGCTAATAGAAAGTAATTTTATTACTCTTGTTCTTAACCTGTTCGAAGTACTAAATTAAAAAAATGACACGATGCAAAGAAACAACAACTCTATTTAAATTCAGGCGATTTCCGGTGTTTCGAGTAAGTGAAAAAAAGGCTTTTAGGCGTCAATTTGTATTTGAACGCTAAAGAGTAATGATGCGATTATGATAATGTGCCGATTGGAGAGTTTTTATTTTTTTTGTGCGTGTTTGTATAGTATATACCTATACCTATATATATATATATATATATATATATGTATGAAAGTAAGCGAGTTCTTTGATGTTGATTACTTGTCAAAAATAACTTATTGTTCGGTAATACAGATTAATATCGCGATTGACGCGTTTATGTTTTTATTAATGTGCTTGCATCGCCTTTCTAGAACCCCGGGGCCAGTTGTCGTTGCAGTGGCAGACACAGTAAGCACCGCTGTCCAGAACAGATGATAAATCGCTTGGTGCACAGCAACCTTTCGTTAAACGAATCGCTCGCTTATGCAAATGACATTAACCAGTACGCCCCTGTTTGGTACATTATCAATACGCTGTATCGGATTTTTTTTTTTTTTTTATTATTTCGGATTTAATTAGGACTGACAATTTATTTCGCTGCTGACAGACTTCTGACCTAAAAATTTAATTTGGGATGTTTTCCTTTTATGTTTTTTTTCTTATAGTGCATATTTTGTACAATAGGAAGAGAAACGTGTAGGGTTTTCGACTAACGAAGTAATTAGCATCGCTTTGGTGGTAGTACTCTTGTTCGGTTAGTTGAAAAATCGCGCCCACTGCTGTTAAAAAACTGAACATTCTGAACTGAAGCAAAAATGTATTAAGTCATTTGGACTGTTGTTTATAGTGGTTTTTCGGATTCGTCCTAGGCTGACGGATGTCTGGAAGACGCTTAGACGCGAGTTTTTTTCGAAGCTTTTGTGACTGGCTAGAATTTCGGGTAGAAATTTTCATAAAATAGTAATATTGCTTCTATTTTTAACCGACTTCAAAAAAAGGAGTAGGTATTCAATTCGACTGTATTTTTTTATTTTTTTTTATGTGTGTTACCTCAGAACTTTCTTCTAGGTGAACCGATTTTGATGATTCTTCTTTTATTTGAAAGGTGGTGTTTCTCATGTGGTCCCATTTAAATTTGATCAAGATCTGACCGGTAGCGTTTGAGTTATCCTTACTAATGCGGGAGTTGAAGCTTTTTGGATGCTTTTCATTCATAATTGACTTCACCGTCAAGTTAGATTTATTGACTTAAAATACTATAGATTTGCCAAATTACCATGGAAATATAGCTTTTGATACTTTTACACCGTGGAAATGCAGTGCAAAATAAAGAAATCGTTTTTTTTTTTTTTTAAGTATAAAGTATGGAGAATAATGTGAAAAAAATTGATTTTTAACAAAAAAAAAAAAAAAAATTCAAGTATAACGCTAAAAACTGTAAAATAAAATGCTTTTCTACAAGAAATAAATACCGACTACTTCGAGGTTTATTATAGAAATTCAATAAAAATGCACTAAAAAGTAACGAAATAATTACTCGCGATTAGAAAATATTGTATATTAAAGTGATATACCCTTAAAGGTGATATTATCGTTATTCTTATAGCACATTAATTAAAATCGGCATCAAATACATATTGCAATAATAATTAAAAACTGCATTAAATTGTTGCTAGATATAGTAACATGAATATTTGATGGTGACTCTAATTAAGGTTTTAATGTTTTGTCTAAGAATTACGGTAATATCATCACTTAAGTGTTATATCACTCTGATATATACAATATTTTCTAATCGCGAGTAATTATTTCGTTACTTTTTAGTGCGTTTTTATTAAATTTCTATAATAAACCTCGAAGTAGTCGGTATTTACTATTTTGTCGAAAAGCATTTTATGTGTTTTGTTTTAAAACTTCTGTTATGGAGTTTGATTTAAATATGAAAACGGTCACTGCTGAATATGAAAACGTTTTCGTACGTAGTCCCAGTGTCGAGCTTTAAAAAAATATGCGACGACGGTTTAATTAATCTTATTCAAGTGTGTGTGTGTGTGTGATATAATCGTTTTGTAAAGTTAATGAAAAGAAATTTGTAAAGTCTATTGAAATCGTCGAAAATTGCAAGAAATTTATTGAAAATATGCCAACATTACAATACGTACTGGCAATTATATATAAAACACGGTCATTTTCAAATGCGAACACGCTAAATCGACGAGAAAAACAAAACGAAAACGAAAACGAAGACACATGTGCTATTCATACATCAATATAACGAATAAAAACGGAATTTGATGCGTAATCTCATTAAAATTCAGTCGATGGGTTATGTTAAAATTCTTCTAGAAATGAAGCGTCTGTACGTAAATGGTTTTTAATGCCCCACCAATGGTAAATAATTATGTGCCGGAACGTTATGAAATATTTTGAATGTTCCGACTTCGTAAAAATTTAGAGCGTAAAATAACACAATTCGTCGATTCATAATGAATGCAAGATTTGTCAAACTAGTGGTTTTTATTTTTTAAAAACCCGTTTTAAAGTGATTAGGTTTTTTCGGAAACATGGAACGATCCTCAGCTAATCAAGTGGAATTAGAGAAAAAATCTAAAAAAGAAAAAAAAAAATTCAGCGACAGTAACATTTTATATGATTCACCCCGTTTTCCGGTGGGAGCAAGCCAGAGCGTCTTTACTCGCACCTTTTTACGAATTACCTACGAATATATGTTTTTCAGATATCCGTTAATGGGTTATCACCTCTTTTTTTTTATGAAAAACGTGGAGAAACTAAGGTTTTCGGATTTATTTCTCTGTAACTGTAAAACAACATCTCCCTTTCTACTATCAGGAATTTCTCGCAAAAAATACCGTTTTTCTCGTTAATAATTTAGTTTTTCCAGCATTCAGTAAATCACAAGATACATACTTCATGCAGTTTTGTTTAAATCATCTAGGTTTCTTAAATATTTTTAATCAATTTTCATTTTTTAGCATTCCGTACACTTTTATACGAAATCATAATATTCACAAAGTACGTACTTTTTTTATGTATTTCTTCTAAATATTTCCAATATATTTTCATTTTCATTTTCATTTTCATTTTCGTTTTCGTTTTTTTTTTAAATTGGGAAAGTCAAAGCAAGAGATAATTGTTGATCTTTGAAACACCTACTGTGCTCAATCAACTAAAATGCCGTAGCCGATTAACACTTATTTTCGTAAAAAAAATTGCAGTGAAAACGATAGAAACTAGGATCTCGAATTCTGTACTTATTCTGTCTAAAATTTATTGCTTTGTCAACAGTTTATTATGTTAATAACCATACAAAAGCAGAAAAATTAACACAATGTTAAAGCAGATTTTTCCATCTGTATATCACAGGCCGCGAAGAAAAAATATTATTATTATTAAAAATTAATCCTCTTCCAAGAGTTACTTTTGATTTTTGTTCGGAAAAGTGACTTTCATAATTCTAACAGCAGCAGCAGCACTCTTCTCACGTCTAGTTTTGATAATGGGTGCGGCGATGTCGGATAATGAAAATTTCTGACCACGTGATCTTTTGATTTCAAATATCTTATTTCAGTGAGTAGCTTGATACTTTTTTTTTTTTTTTTATTTATTTATTTATTTATTTATTTATTTATTTATTTGTCTTCTGTGCTTCGACTATTAGTCACGACAACGCTAGAACCGTTTAAAATCGGGTATAATGATCCAAATCAGCGGAGCACAATATCATTGATTTGGCGATGTGTGCCGTTTGAGACTTTTGGTTCAATTGCCTGGAACAAATGCCGAAATGACTAGTAGCTGGCTGGTTGTGCGTAGCACTTTATGAGTACTGTTTTTATTTTTACTCTATTTTTAGTAGGCAGCACCGGTCAACTTTATAGCGCGTACCGCGTTCCTTGGACAGACAAGGATACACACAATGGATGTAGGCGAATGCATTTTTGTTTTTTGCTGGACGTCTCATCACCTACTGGTTTGGCCTGTATTTGTCTTTGATGGCCGTCGTGCACGGTCACCTGCATCAAGATTACTATGTGCCGAGAATCTTTTTACGGAATTCTCTGAGCCGTTTTTGTTCGGAACACGTTCGACAATCGCATTTGTCTCGTTTGTTTGTTGTTATAAGTGCGTTTTTTGGCAGCGGTGGGGGCACAAATAATGGCAATAATAATAAGTTTAACGGATGGGGATTTTCTTCGCTCAATTAATTTTCAGTTGTTAACGAATTTGACCGTTACACACACTCTGCTGGGGCCGATGTGGAAGAGGAATAAAACAATTGCAACGATTACTTTTCAGCGGTACCGGAATTTCTGTCGCTTTCGTGTATTTATTTTGTTCCTTCGGCTTTCTTATATCTTCTAGTCCGCTTTGTATCTGTGACGAAATCGTAGTGTGTTCTGTCCGTGGTTTAACGTGCACAGCGATGTTTGAAAGTTTTCCTTTTCGATGCAGCGTTTACTACGACTCCCCTCACTCTTCCCACATGTCTCATTGATAAAATTGCTTTCGTTTTCTTTGATTTACTGATGAAATTGTTTTTACGATGGCCGAGTAGAGCTAGAACTGCCACCTGGATCGGTTTGATCTTTGACGTTGCACGGCGAGAAATAATTCGAGAAGTTAAAGTCACGACTGCGCCAAAGTGGCATTCTATCATCCCCGCCATATTAGAAATTGCCCTAAATGTTTTTTATTTTCTGCCATCTTCGGTGTATAAGGGAAAAGCATAGTAAGCACAACGCACTCGGACATTGTGTGTTTTAATTGGTACGGAATAAAATTTTGATTATAGAATTCCCCTTGCTGCGGGAGAAAGCTCTACGGTTAAGTTGCAAATCTCTTGTAGTAATACGTAATAATAGGGATTTTTTCTTCGGGTGTCTTTCTATATATTCGTACGCTGCTATGATCATCTCTGATGATAATAGCGTTGAAAAGCATGTGGCGACATGTTTGAAATGTTTGTGCGTGAAATTTTAAAATAAAACCAATTAATTCAAGTCGGATTATGTAACCGCTTGAAGGGAATATTGCAAATAGGGATGCTATCGTTCTCGGTTCTGTTCGCTCTAATGTACGTGTCTGATCCGAAATGGAAAACTGACTCTAGCAATTGCGACAGCAAATATTCGCGTTCAACGCTTTGGGGACTGATGCACTGGGGAAAAAAAGCACATCCCCGACCTATTCCGATAGAAAGAGGGATTCATGGAGACGCTGCCATTATCTATCTTTGCGTATTAATATGTTATACAACAAAAATAAGTTAGTATTGATATCGATGGAAAAACGTTCAAGCAGTATTCCTGTGCAGCGGTTGCATCATAGTCAGAGAGGAATGTTTTTTGGCTTTGTCGTGTCATACGTACGTTTAATAAATAGCGAATTACAAAAAAAAAAATCAAGAAAACAATATAAAATGTGTTTGATATCTTCAAACTAGTTATTTCTCATTTTCTATTGTATAACATTCGTCTTTTTTCAGGCATACCAAAAAAAAAAAAAAAAGAGAGATTTGAAATGTTATTTAAAATTAACAAATGGCGCTAGTAGCTCTAGTAGCGTCGTGTTTATTGCTGAAAAAGAGGCATCCTAGGATAATCCTTTTCATGGAAGCCGTAGTACGAGAGTAAGCAAGAAAAAAAAAAAAAAAGACAAAAACGAAATCCGATTACGCTTTTTTTAGACTACTGAGTCACGGAACAACTATTTCCCCTGAAATAACTCTGGCACGGATGTCTCCCCGGCCATACGGTTGCGTCATCAAGGAATGTCCAAGAGACAAAACATGGCAGAGCGAAGTTTGTATATCCAGAACTCTTTCGGTTATCGTTAGCTAATCTGCCGTTTATTTCAAAACGGAACTATGGCGTAGTAACGGAAAGAAGAAAAATAATGGGCACCCCCACTATTAGATGGTGATTATTATTTATTCCGCGCGTCAGAGTTGGTCGTTAAACAATTACCACTTGTATCACATCCAGAGTTTGAGTGTAGTAAACAAAGGTAGCCCCGCTTTTCGCTGGCAGGTTCGGCCACCCAACACGGAGCTGTGCGTCTTTCGCGTCGCAAATACGAATCTACATGTAAGTAATAGGTACCTGTGCGCAATGCTTAAGCAAGTTGTTGAAAAGCGGAAGAAGCTTGGACGCTGAAAAAGGCCCAGGTAAACACTGCGAACACCCTGTTTGTGGTCATGCGTTTATAAAGATTCCGTGTTTATTTACTTTTAGCGCTAATTGCGTGCTAAATATGATCGGCGGTTGGCTTGCTCGTACGTCCAGGCAGCCTCTGGATAGTTGACCGTTTGAAGCGCTGGTAACCGCAGCAACTTCCCCTTCGATCCAAACCTCTGCGAGCAGATATCCTGTGTTCGTTCTCGCCGGAACTGAAAACTGACCGGCACGCAAATGTAGAGTAATTTGTTCTGCTAACATTATCAACGGTTATTTGCAGTATCGATGCCGACAGACGACGCGTCCAGTGCATGACAGCACCCCAGCCCGAAGGATACGAGTTAATTATTAACCATCTCGAACCGTGCAGACTAATTTCAATTATTCCTTGTCGGTGCGCAATTTTTGTTCTTCTTTTTTACTTTTTTTTTAAAAAAATTACAGTTAAAGATCAGCCGGGGACGCATTCATTCATCGGTGTCCAGGCCGGATCTACCGTTTGTCGCACAGAACCGCGAGCAGTAGGAGGTTACGTTTAAAAATTTGAAAAACTTAATTTTAGTAACATGTCACAAATTGTGCAAAGTCGGCAAACTAATCATCGTCGAATACCTATAATAGATGCCTTTAGTATATAGTACGTCGACACGATCACGTTCAAATATTCTAAAACACCTTATCGAGAACCGACGGTAATGTAGCCTGCTGCGGATTCCTTTTTCCACCGTTAAACACGATATCCATAACCCGTCCCCCGGTTATCGATAGAGTAGCGTGATATGTTTATTGTTTCAGTGCGCGGATGACTGTAAACTTTCAGCTAATGCTGAAGATTTGTCTGGTAGCATGTAATTAGAAAAAAAGAAAAACAAGGACAATGGGGATAGTAGCAAAAAAATATTGTAATCCCGCATTTGATATCACGCTTTTTTCTTTTCCAACAGCTGATTCTTCTAATCTATCCAACGCCCGATTTTTTCTTAGCTTTTCGAATTATTATTGATTTTTTTTTTTTTTTTGCTGATTTTATTCAGGGCGCGCGCGCGAAATCGTCAAACATTTCGAACTCGTTATAATAGTATTTCGTGTAATTTCTTTCAGCCGTTGTTTATGTTAAGTTGACCTCGAATCTTCATAATAACCGAACTGTTGTTTAAGCGGGACTGAATTGATCAATTTTTAAAACGGTGTAGTAGAATGCGACTTACGCGGTATTCTCAATTTAAGATTCACCGTGCAAAGATGGCGTCTCATTTGGTACGTTTTTCACTGTCACATGAGGAATCAAAAGCGACCTTACTTATAATACCCCGCGATTACTGCTTTAGGGCTAGAGATAACTTCTTCGAGTAGCAGAAACGCTCGATGATCCCAAGGGAAAACGGTTACATGATCTCGGAGCTTGCGCTGCTTATCAGCATCTGTTGAGCAATTTTTTTTTGCGAATGGCCGTTTTCAGTTGTTTTTACGCAAATTATTTAACTTCATACGTAGTGTAGCAGTAAATTGGCACATTGAATTAAGAGTGATTTACCATCGAACAATTTCAGTCGTGGCTGAATTTCAGTTTTCAGTTCCGTATTAATGATCGCTGTGTGACGGATGTTTTGGCATAGTGCGTGTAGTAACTCTATCGCCAAATTTGGTCGCCGCTTCTTGGAACCAGCTGGTCGATAATTGCTAAATGAAAGTATTATCCTTTTAAAAAAAAAAAAAAGAAGAAACGAATGTTTCGCTTACCGACAGCAGTCAATCCGTATTCTTAGCGCGGTGACACGAACCAGTTTCCATTTAAGTGCCGCGCCAGTTCTTCCTTTTGTTTCACGCACATTGTTACTGTTACACGACACACTTAATTAGTCTACAGCCCGCCTTGTCTCGCGCTCCATTACCCGCTGTCGTTCCATCAGACGCACCGCCTGCTCCGGAAAGAAGGTAAAAATATGAAAAACGATAATTACCATTCCTGCATCAGGTTATTACTCGTGCCTGTGGAGCGTGCTCAACAAATTACAACATTCCTCACGTATTTCGAGATATTACAAAAAAAAAAAGAAAGAAAATCTCCAGCCCATTATTCACTATTAAATGTAACATCTGCCCAACACGAGTCATACGGTGTCCCACACAATAACAACGGTCTGCTGCAATATAAATAGTTTAAATTATATTCCATTTCTCTCCAGTCCGTTATCCGCTAAAGATTAATTAGGCCGACTGAAACGTTATTGAGTGAGTGATTATTTACATTTTGCTCCGGAACCGGATGTGTACTTGCTTCCTACAATGCCGCTTATGAGCTAGTCTGAAAGTGATTTTGAGAAATTTTAATTTCTCAGCTCTGCATTCTCCTTATGTTATTCGCCCCCTCCCCCACCAATTTGGGGATGCTGTTTTTATGCATTTCTACTCCTGTCCTGTAATTACGCGGATCATCGGATATGCAGCGAAAATGAGTTGTTCTACAAAATACATTATATTTTAAAATGTTACGGCATAGGAAAAGATCGCCTGAAACAAATGAATATTTGGATAAAGTGTTTACTCCTTTGGGTTTTGTGTTGAAAACATTTCGTCGTCATTAAACGCGTAGTTGTCTTAAATGGTAGAGATTAGCTCTTACTCATAGATCTCATTATATTCATTGACGCTTTGATACCTTGACCTGTGTTGCCTTTTTTTTTTTTTTTTTTGTGAAAAATCTCATTTCCTTATTTTTTTTTCTGCATCTCGACAGATCATTTATCTCCTTTCAGGGTTCTTCCCTTTCACTGATACTCTATTTTTTATAGCTTTCTTCTGTGTCCTTTTTCTTTTTCCGTTTTCTGCAGTTCATCAATAGTTTCTACTTCACCAGTTTAGATATTTTTAAATTTTATTTTAATGAAAATTCGTGGACCGATTGAAACCAACTTTCCTATAAAAATTAAGAAGACTAGTTATCTGCGCTTCCAGACAGTCTGCTCCTGTCGAAGTCCGAAGGATCGAAGAGCTGAGTATTCAAATAGAATACGGTCAAGACTATTGCATGATACTGTATCGCGCGCTACAGCGATGTTATACCTCATTATTAGAAGTGATTTATCGCAGCGGCCGGATATTTTTTTTTTTTTTTAATTTCAAGAATAAGTTATGGGTCTTACAGGGCAAATGTGCCCGTTGTGTGAGTGCCCAACACTCTCATCAACGTTTATTATAATAGATATATAGTACACAAATTACAACTAACTTATTTTGTAACTAACAATAATAATAAACTTAGCATTATGCATATTAAAGTAATATACGGTATGCCAATAAAACAACAATGCCGTGTAATGCGCATCTGTACACCAATATAATATGTAGACAGTTTAATATTTAGAATCGAAATAAAACATGATCAGTGAGGCCCTAAAATCCAGGAAGGACACGACAAAGTCAAAAGCCAACAAAACCGTAAACAGAAAAGAACCATCAAAAAGAGTAACGAGATAAAGGACGAAACTCGATCTTCAGTCTTTGCACTATTCCTTCAACCATTTTTGCACCTCTTTTTTCCACACACTAATTTGTTTTTCCTCTAGTATATGATTAGGGATTGTACTTATTAAATTTGATTAGTACTGAGTCATCAGTGTTATCAATTTTTAATTTTACACCGCCGGGACAGATGTAATATGTATTACTTTGGTTTCTTGTCAACCGGATTTTCTGCTTAGATGGTAATTTTATACTATTGACACATTAAATTCTAGTAATCTATAATAGAAATAGTACACATCTTGAGGGACATTTCATCGTTTTCCTTCCATACATAATTGATCCGAAGTCGTTTTGTTTAGCAGCGGGGGAGTATAAGTTTCAAACACCTCTTCTGTATTTTACTTATTTTATTTATTTCTGTTTTCTTAACCTCAAATAATATATTTGAATTCCATATAAGATTCTAGACATTATTATTGAATTATAGTATATATACGTAGAGTTCGATGTGATAGTACCTGCTTTATTTTATATAAAGCTGGAATTGTCTGTCTTAATTTCGAGTTTAAGCTTTGAATGTGTTTTTTCCAGTTCAACGATTTATCAAAATATACATATACCTAGATATTTAATGTCATGAACGTTCCCTAATGGTGGACAGCAACATGAATGGGTATTGATATTTACATGAAGCTCATGAAGGCAATTGTTATTATGAAGGACAATTCGCGAGTCGCGTGTCTTATGTTTAAAATTATTCCGAATGTGTAATACTTTTGATTTGTTTACATTTATACATAACTTCCTATCATGTGCCCATTTACTCAAATTACCTTCTTCCTCTTGTAATAATTTTTCCGCAATCTCTAAATTTTTGTGCTCAATTAATAAAGCAATACCATCAGCAAAAGCGTGTATACCTTTGCATTTTTAATATGCTTGCATAACGAGTTAGTATAAACGAGAAAAAGCATGACAATACAATGACCTACGCCGTGTTGAATAGTTTTTTCATTACTTTTATTCCCTGCAATTCTGACTATGTTTTTTCTATTTGTTATTATATAATTCCTAAACGACTTAAGTTGATTATTTTTAATACCCAGATTTTCTAGGTCCTTGATCAATTTAATTCATGATCAACTAAATCAAACGCTTTGGATAGGTCAATAAATGTAATTAAAAACTGATTCTCCATCGATAGTCCTGTATTAATCTTATTTACAATCGTTCTCAATAATGTTATCGTGGATCTTTTTTCTTCTCTAAAATCGTGTTGATTTTCATATATAGTAAGTTGTTTTTTTTCACATAATTTTTAAAATGTTTATCAATGTAGAGTTCTAAGATTTTAGCTATTACAGATGTTATTGTTATTGGTCCGTAATTTTCAAATTGATTTTTCGCTCCTTTTTTTGTATATCGGTCTAACAATACCTTTGGGGTAAGTCCATCAGGAGTGTTAGCTTCCTTATGAACACGGAATGTAGTTATGTAATTTTACACCTTCCTGCGCGGTTCTGTGTTATCACGGTGTGTACGAAAATAGCGAATTGTAGTATTTCTATATAGTGGAAGTCCGAAGAAAATTTTTAATATTTCATCTACTATAGATACGAATAACTGTGATTTTGCTCTCTTAATTTGTTAAGTTACGTTGAAATACTTCAAGAATATCATTAAAATATTGGTCGCTTTTTTGCGGTTGTATTATTTCCGTATACCGTTTATGTTTAAATAGCACACATATAAATAAACACACAATTCATCTAGATAAGTTGTATTTTTGTTTATTTTTATAAACAAACTGAAAAGAAGGTTTTAGACGAAGTATGAGTGTAATTTCTTACCGACATTACTGGTCCAATACTTTTCACAACTTTTCAGTAAGAAATATTAGAATAGTTTACTTTATTTTTTTCAAATTTGAATAACATGTAGCAATTTAAAAAAAGAAAAAACATACATTGTATACAAAGTAAAGACGTTTATTCCGTGTGTGAATGCATAAAATCCGTTTATGGTCGCGATATAAAGATGCTGCTTTCACCGGGACCGATGATACTTCTTTGTGCAGCGACCTGCTCGTTTTGTCCCTTCCATTCTGGAGATATTGCGCTTGTGGTCCTTGCGGCATTCTGATTATTCGGCTCTCTTGGTTGAAACGGATTGGTTACACAGCTCCCTCCGTAGGCTATTTCTTATTCTTTCCCCTCATTTTGCAAGCGAATTCCTTTGATGTACTGCGGAACGATGTAATTTTTTTCTTTTGAAATGTAGACCTATTGTAAAGGTCTAAAATAATTACTTGTACCGGTCAAGAAGTTTCCACTAAGCCTCCAAAAAAAAAAAAAAAAAGAAAAAAAAAGGTGGAACGCGTTATGTGCGCAATGAAGTGAAATTTGAAAGAAATTTGAAGTGTTTCATAATGGAATTATGAAAACTGACGCTACTCTTATGTCGCAATATTAAGAATGTAATTTTAATATTTCGGAGATAGAGCTCTGTGATTGTTGAGTAAAATTCGTTTTGTTCGATGCTTGAATTCATTACATTCGCACGCATTTATAGTAAACAAACGTGTTCAGATAGTGGCATTACCAGCCAACACATGTGTGCGAAAAAGAGTATTGTTTTGGGTTTCATTTCCGACTAAGGCGATTTCTTTGCTTTGACGGTTGACAGATATGTAATAATTGAATTTCTTGGAATTACTTGTTCGATGATCGTCGTCTGACGGGTGTATCGAAACAGGTTGATACTTTTCATTTTACGGACATTTCACTGAAGGCGTAGGTCTATTTGGTATGAAGCGTGAATCACCTAATGTCCGCGCGTTTATGAGGTTCAGCAAGCCGTGAAAACGGACAAAGATAAAAAAAACTTTTTGAATATGGTTGGCCCCGAGTTCTATCGCTCGTTAAAACTATGCCGCAGCCGTTGACTCGTTGTTGACCGAGGATGTATCGAAATTTTTTTCCTTACCGAGAAATAAAGTACATTTAATAAATAGCTGTTGTTAAAACGAAGGAGACCGATAAATACTCGCGCCTTATAAATACGTTTTCGGGCCAAGTCCGTCACGAGTTTTGTATAGTACTTCCAGTTTAGCCTTACAAGATTGCATGAAATACGCATTTCTGATGAAATCCGACAATGAAATTCTCGTTTATCAGCGAGATACAAAAATTCTGACGTTTAAGGTTTTCCAACTACTGATGATCGTCTATGAAATCTTTAATACAAAACCGTTCCGCCGGTATGGATTACACGTAGGTGAACAAGTTGACTTGGTATCGAAAAAAGTGAACTCGCGTGTTTTACGAATATGCACGGGGTACCTTACGGGTTGTTTGAATTCTGACGGTTTTAAATCGATAAATTTTCTCCGTCGAAATGGTGTGTAGTTAATTAGGATAAGCACGCGGATAGGCTTGCGATGTTTGTATAGGCTTTTTTTTTCTCCTGCGGCCGATTCTTCCTTTGCAAAGGTGGTAATTTTCTCAGCGAATCTGCTCGTTTGTGCGCCGACAAATTTATTCATTGCCGTTTCTGCGCAACCATTAATACCTTCTGATCACGAAAGTCTTACCGCTAGTATCTTAAAGTTATAACAAAGGCTTCTTGTAAATTTTTGTCGCCTTTTCAAGTTTACACTAAAAACATTTTCTTTCGTTTGTGCCAATGGTAGAGTAGGGTAAAGAACAAAAATTAACGTTCGTGTATCTAAAAGTTCTTTCGCTGCGTCGCTAACCGTGTTCAACCGCTTAGAACATTATTTTCGAACTACTTAAATGAGCTGCCAAACGACCGAGACGTAGCTGTTATGTACAACTCATAAAGAGTTTATTCTGGAAAGAAATTGCCGCTAACCAGCGATAACATCGGTTGCTACCGATATGTAGATGTTAAACATTGGTATATAAGAATTGAATAAGTCAGGCCGTTATTATTATTTTCTTTTTCATATGAGTTCGAGGATAATCGTTAAATTAGCGGAAACTTTCATAATTATGCCGGAGAAGCGTCAAAACTGTATTCCCATTTTTCAAGGATGTGTCGAGTGAAATAAATTCTCATAGAGGATTTGTCTTGGAAGGGAAAAAAACAACTAGGATAGTTTGTCAAAAAATCAATAAAACCTATTCATCCGTATCTTGCAGTTATATGAAATGATTGAAAAAACCCAACGAAAAAATTTAAATTTTAAAATAACAATATTCTAAAATAATATTATCACAGTAGTACATTAATTAAAAATTTCGATATAATTACAATTAATTATTTAGCGATAACTTTTCGAAAAAAATAATAGGAAATGAAATAAAAATTTAACGCAGCGTGATTCCGATACGGAACACAAGCTAATAAAATTTATTATTCCGATAGCGATTTTATGTTTTACAATAATTTTATCGAAATTTACGGTACGCGCGAAGAACGAAAGTTTAATTGTAAAAAGGGTTTAATACAAGGCTAAAAATATTGTGCAGTACTATCTGTAATGGTATGAATTGGATTCAAAAAAAAAAGTGAAACGCGATGTATAAAGAACTATCGAACAGTAACATTAGTAAAGTTGATAAAGATTTTAAACACCAGCAGGTTGGTTTGTGGCTTTAGTAATAATAGGGCCGAAACGCGAAAAAGTAATAATTAAGGAGCAAGTATTTTACGGGCAGAAATTATTATTCAAGTTCATATCAGTTTGTTTTGAATGAAAAATAAAAAATATTAACGTACGTGACTTCAGTAACATTTGGTACAAGGTGTTTTTTTTTGTTTTTGTTTTTGTTTTTTTTTTTTTTTTTTTTGTATCTTTCATTAACGTGAAACACCTATTTCAGATTGAAATTATGAATTTGGTAGCGTTCGCGGTTGTTGAGAGATTCTTTATGACTAACAGCATGTTTCTATTACAATCATTCATTTACTTGGTTTTTTATATTATTCGTCTTTAATCGAATTTCTATTTAACTGTCGATTCCCTCCCCTCCGTATTTTGTTATCGCGCCTTCAACTGTAAAAAAAAAAGCAAAATTGCCACCTTAAAATTTACTTCGTGATTGTCTGCCTTCTTAAGTTTTTTTTAGTTTGTTTTTTACTTAAACTAAACTGATTCATTTACTGGAGCTGGTCGCTTTAAAAAATAATGAAAAAAAAATGAAATCTTAAAAATTAAAAAAAAAAAAAAAAAAACTAACTGTATCAATAAATTTTTCAATAATTTTTAAATTACCCTAAAATTATTTTTGATGTTTTTTTAAATTGCAAAGTTACGCGCTAGTTTTTCATAATGAATAAAAGTATTTTTAATACAATATAAAACCGTGAAAAGTCGTTAATGTAACGTTTCGATCTGTACGAAATTAACGATAATGCGGTTTTTTAGTTTTACCGGCGGTGTTCAGATTATAATTGTAAATACGTTTTTAAGTAAAAAAAAAAGAAAAAAGAAAAAAGAAAAAAAAACATTCAAATTGAACTATTAGGCTTGGCTCCGATTTCAAAAGTATTTTTTCGTTAATATATTAACACAATTTTGCTTTATTCTATAAAAAAATACGAAAAAAAAATACTTCTTTATCGTAAACTAAAGATATATAAAAATTTTTCTTGTAAGACAAATATTAATGTTCGTGATAAATCGAAGGAAATTTTTATACAATGAAACGAACTGGTGAAAATATTTTCACCGGAAAATAATAATATTTTTATAAGTTGCCTAGAAATCTTTACGACCATTTCTTCTCGAGTACTTTGGTATTTGATTAGCTTGACCTGGACGAGAAAGAAATGTATGTTAGTCGCAAGTTCGTTATTTTTATCTGATAGTGGCGCTGAGAAATCAATGCTCTCTAGCTACGCGGGTCCCCCCGGTGCAGTGTGTGAATGCGTTTATCGGTTTTAGGTGTGAAGGTTGTTGACCGATATAGGACCGATTTGAATTTCTGTTAAGAACTAGATAAACATTCTATTAGCGTAGCCTTTCGAAGGTTAATTATTAACTTACTCCAACGGCGTGTGGAGGAGTACACCGCGTAGATTGTACGCGTAATTTATAATACATCAGGAAAAAATTTGCTCATCAACCCTGTTGCTGTTGGGTCACAAATTCCATTATTCCCTTTTGTTCGGAATTATGTCCCGCAAATGATACAACCGCGGTCTCTAAGAAACCGAAAACGATTTCAATAATTGAAGTGTTTCAAAAAAAAAAAAAAAAAAAAAAAGTCCAAATCGAAATTCACTCTTCAAGTCAACTTTGCCGTAAACTGTCTTCTCATTATGGCCTCAATATTGGTATTGTTGGCCTTATTTCTCGACTTTTCTGTGCTTTTCATGTGCCGTCTCTACGTTAGTAAGCAAACAAAGCACATACCAGCTGTAGAGGGCGGCCTAGTGTTAAATATAACCGCGCTATTCAAACTGAATCGCCCAGTGAAGTGTTACGAGTGGGCGGTTTTAAAAATTTTCCAGGAAAACTTTCCCTCGTCTAAAACTTTTATTCCGATGTACTGGAAGGATTTTAAACTAGGATATCTGCTTTATGTTGCGACTGAATCGAAAGCCAGTCTGTGAGGTTTTCTCTTAAGTGCTCTCTGTTATCGACCCGGAGATTACCGGATTTGTCTCATATCGCACTCGAATCACTGTTTCCACAAACGTATTATTATTTTATACGTGAATATCTGAAATTGTGAATACATTGGGTAGCAAAGAATCATCTTAAAAAAAATGAATTCGACTCTTAAGGCATTAATTCCTAAAAGTATATTTACTTTTTTTTTTGTATTCAACGAATTATTAGTTGTTTCAGCATCAAAATTCCATCAGTTTGGCTTGCTCTCAATGGTGTGATTATTGAACTCCTAAGAATAAAATTTTAGATTAGCCTATGAAATTTCTTAATTTTTTTGTATGCAATTTTTTCAATACGAAATTAAAGAGCGTCCTAAGATGTTTAATACGTCAAAGACTAAAGAATATTTATTATTCCAAATATCGTACCGACCACAAAACATTGCAGTTAATTATGGTTTTTAAATTGTGATTAACATCAAATTTCAAGACGTAGAATTCTGAATCTAACAAGGAATGTTCAAGAAACGGTACAACATTCACCTTTTCTAAAATCGGGTAAAACTTTTCTAAAAGTCTATACTAGTAATTAATTGATCTGTAAATCGTCCAACCGCCAAAATAAATAAATAAATAAATAAATAAACGTATAATATGATAAATAACACAGGCTAACATTTTACAGTACCGTATAGAACGCATCGCGAACCAGCTACTATTTCGATCAGAAAAAGGCAGTCGATTGATTGATATTATAATAAACTTTTAAATAGTTTGATAAATCATCAAACAGGAATTTATTAGTCATCGATTAGATGATGACAGAGCGAGTCGGTGATGATTACCCTATTTTTCGATTAACTTTTATTTTTTTCGCGGATAAAAATTTTATATTCGAATCGATTCTTTTTTTTTCACTTTTATAAGCTGCGCTTGTGCGGTTTTGTCTCCTAGTCTGGAACGATAAATCATTTATACGCATCAATAAAGCCTCTGTCCGACATTTTAATCTGGCGCGAATCGATTTGTCAGAAAAATTTCAACGCAGAAAGCTGCGAACGGATAGACTTGAAAATCGCATCTGTGTGTTATATTTTCGATGCAACGATTATTAGTCGGCAGACGATATTACGTGTAATTTTCTATATAGATGTGTGTGATTGTGTATTGGTGAAAAGGAGTGTCTTTGCGTTTAATAAAGATTATGAGTTTACTACTACTAAAGGGCGGGCGAGCGTGTAGAATTATTATTATTTAGCGTCGGACGGAGGAGAATGGGCGCGCGTGTTAATGGCTATATGTGCTGGTGGTTGGCCGATAATAGAGTAATAGTGTGGTATGCATTTAACAATAATAATAACCTAACCGTCATAGTTCAAGCCGTTCACAATTGGCTTTATGCGCGGTGGTCGAATCCGATCTAGATGATCCTCAATGATCCGTACAGAGGGAGCCGGCTGTGCTAATGTGTGCAATGTGAGAAACAGTACCGGTGTTGGAGATGGAGAAGTTTAAAAGAATGCCAAGTCGAAGTCGCACCAACTCTTCAATGAACTGGACCTGTGCTCGATGATCGAACTAATGCGCATCCGCTCTCCAGACTGTTGCCGTACATTTCTTCTGTCTGTCTCTGGAATGCGGATTGTTGACTGGATTTTCTGCCCGTTCTGTCTGCAGACATACTGCGAGCGCGCTCTTCATTTTTCCAGTTTTTTTCTTTCTTTCTTTTTCCCTTTTTTTTCTTATTTTTCTTTTTCTTTTTTCTTTTTTTTTTTTTTTATTATATATACAAGTCGAGTCGCCTGTGCACTGAATGATAGATCACTGTGTGCTCCTCATCGTTTGCTTTTTGTGTTCGCGTGTGTATATAGTGCGGTTTAAAACATACGGGCGCATACCTTTCACACGGGGTGAAATACAATGCACGGCAAAAGATCGACTTTGGATTGTCCTTGAAGTTCATTGTTTTCCAGGTTAGCGCATTTTTTCATTTCCTAGTGAGATTTATCGGGAGAAGCGTGATTTAAAATACATATTTCCTTTTAATAACTATCGGAGCCCGCTGCTTGCGAGTAGTATCATTGTCATCCGGCGAGAGTCGTTAAGTTTGGTAGACCGATACTGATCAAATTTTTGTGTTGTGGCATGATCTGTGCAATTCGATAACTCTACTTACGAAACGGAATTTTTATCGGCTGGCCTTTTCATTCATTGCTCGCAGTACGACTAAACGGAGAGCAACGCACGCGTAATAATTACGCGTGCACTCGCTCATTTATGTGTTTCCCCATTTCTCACGCACGCAATCGAAATTATTTTTCGGTCGACTTTTCATTATAATTAATTCGTCAATTTAATGCTGAAAAAAAAGTTTTATGCCTTTTTGTTACAATCTCATCTGGAGGACTTCAATGCAGAAGGGGGAAGAAAGAAACCGTTTGATGAGCCCGTATCGCTTGAAAACTTTCAAAAAAACACCCAAATTGCATATTAAAATGATACAGTGTGCGGCAGCGTAACTTCCTTTTTTAAAATGCCCCACTTTATTGTACTAAATTTTTTAAAGAAATAATAACAAAAAATCGAAATAAAACTGCAAGGCGAAAAACATAGCTTATGGGATCTAGAGTATATTACTTCGATTTTCTGTTATTATTTCTTTAAAACATTTAGTAGAAAAGAAGTGGCGCATTTTAAAAAAGAAAGTTATGCTGCCGCCCCCTGTATATTGTTGATTTAATGATGAAATATTTTCAATAGCTGAATTAGAATTAAAATAAGGGGAAAAAACAAAAGAAAAAAAAACTGTGTCCATCCAACCGGAAATAAGCCAGGAGGAGAACTTTTAAAATCGAGAAAGAAATATCCCAAAAATATTTTCTATATAAAAAAAAAAAATTATTTTAAACGAAAAATTAAAGGTTCTTCAGTATTACACGTCTCCCATACGTTTTGAAAGCATTATTCGGGTACACGCGAATAATTCGAAATAAGTAACTTTTATAATTAATTATGAGAACTCTTCTACGTAGACCACAATGTAAAATATAATAAATAAATTAAAATTGTCTTTTGCAATTATTAAATGTTGTAATTTGTTAGTCGAACTTTTTTTACATTCGTAATTCACGAATAATATTTCGACATATACACATTACTTATATAATAATAATTTGACTCTACATTAGAAAATATAAAAATTTAAACTTGTTACTCGTTATTCACGCAAATATAAAATTTCGTTCAAAATTTTTTAACTGGCCTACCACCGATTTCGTCCGTTTTAAAACCTATTCGTGGACTCATTTATTCGTGAATTACGAATGTAAAAAGTTCGGCTAACACACTATAACAACATTCCGCTAGCTGCAAAAGATAGTCTTATTTATATTTATTTTATATTTTTACAATTGATCTCGTTTGAAGTGCGAGCAAAAAAAAAAAAGAAGGACCGGTTTCTAATCAATGATATTTTTTAAAGTTATAAACAAGGCAGGAAATTTATAAGATATATCGGAGAAGGAACTAAAGAGGTCTTTTCTCTCGGAACTTGGAATTATATACCTTTGTACTTTCTCTATCAGGAAGTTTAAATCGAATTTATATTATTTTCAATTAAAATTAGAATTTTACTACGTAAAGCACAAAACCGTTTGCCCAGCAACCGTTATTTTCCCCTTACAAGTACAGAAAACACACAACGAACTTGAATGAAATTCGATTCGAACATTTCGAAGTCGTAATAATAGTTAAAATTTTCTAGGCGTAACACGTACACATAAGTGAAGTCATTTTATCGGGAAGGCTAAGCCTTCGCGCAGTTAAAATTTATTGGAGTGGCTTCAGTAACCCTTCGGTGGTGAAGTCAGTTCCAATAAATTACGAATGTTTTATATTCTCCGGGTAAGTGTTATAATTCGAAATTATTTCGGTTGTTATAAAGTTCCACTGTTAACGTTTGCGATATTGTAACAATCTAGAGAAATAAATCGAGCGTATATTGCTCGAATATTATGTACAGAATTTTAAATGTAAGAATAACTTTAAATAACTAAAAAAAAAAAAAATATACAAAAAAAAAGTCCTTAAAAAAGAGTTATGTATATTTTTTTTTTAATTTTTCGATAAATAAATAGGAACCGGTTGTCGATTGCATGACGCACGCCTGGAGAATATTACCACCGATTAATGGCGTATAATATTGTGTAAGTCACTACTGCCGAGTCTAAAAGAAAAATATTTTAAACAGTTACTTAATACTGTAAGGTTGCGATTCAGTCGGAACTATATTGTAATGTCGAATATTTTCCTATGCAATAATTAGGCGGAGATTCGTCGTTAAATCGCTGGACGAATGAAAATGGAACATTTTTAGCGATAAAACTTTTGAACATTTTTAACCCCTACTTCGCCTAATTTCGGACTATCGGAAATATATCATTTAATCTTTCCGCCAATCATTATCCGTGCGGTCCCAATTATGTTTATCTTTAAAAAGCTCATCTGTTCCGTTCAACGTATTTTACGTATCTGTGAACAGATTTTCTTCTACCTCTTTTATCTGTTGAACTACCTTTTTTCCGCGCTGATTGTTTCACCCGTTAGTTCTTCCGGAAACATTTGATACCAAATTAACGGCTATTTCTCTTTTCGCTTTCTATTTTTTCTACGCGGACCTTAACAAACGTAGTGAAATAATAAAATAAAATAAGATTTTTACGCTAGTCAATTTTTATTTGCGTGTAAAAATGCTTAAGTAATGTTGAAAGATATAAAAATGTTTACAAATAGAGGACCGGTATTAAAATTTAACGAAGCTTTTGCTAATAATAATGCTGTTGGAACAAAGGCGCGTAAAGATTTTTTTTGTCCCGGTTTCAATAAAACATGTAATCATATCAGCTTGTCGATCGGTCATTGCTGAGGTCCTGAGTTGGGATCCTATTTGATAGCGCATTGGGAACTGTGGCCGTGAATAAAAATAATTAATACGTGTGTACATTAGAAAAATAATTAAAGCAAAAAAAAAGAAAAACAAGAGCGAGAAAAACCGTGTTTTGTACAAAGTTATAGATTGATACAAACAACTTGAAAAGAAAAGAGTCATTAAAATTTTACGGTTACTTATTAGTTTCCTTTATTATAATTATAATTTCTTTTTTTTCCTTTTTTTTTTTTGGTTCTGTGGACAACCGACGATAGACTGTCATAATGTCGATATGCCTGTTATCAATTTTTTTTTTTTAAATTCCAGCAATTCTAAAAATTTATTACATTTTTAAAAAGGCTGTCAACTGATATTAATCAATATTTATTTGAAATTAATTTTTTAAATACGTTTTATACTTTACACTTCTCATCACAGTTTACGACGGCCTCACGGAACGTTAAATTTACACAGAGATTATTGCATAGTTGGGCCTCTGGGATAATATCGGGCCATTTCCTGAGTTGGCAACTTTTGATTTCTTTAATACTCATGTCGTCGTATGCTTCTATAGTAGCATTTGATGATTTTTCGATGTTGTCCGGTTCTTAATTTTTTGTAGCCGTTTCACTGCTACTCTAGATATTTTTGTTCGATCCTTCTACCCTTGACTTCAGACCTGTCGTCACTCTATACTTTTCATTAATGATCAGTTGGTTGTTTTCAAGAATTTACGTTGGGCCGCGCGATGTTACTGAGATCATTTGACAGATGTTCAGCGGAAAGAATCCGATTATTTCTGGCGTTCCATCGAAACGGTAGCAGATGACTACTCGGTAAATGGAAATATAAAAATTCCTCTGGGCGTTTTTTGTATAATTTTCGGAGAACAGAATGGTCCAGTACGAGAATTTGTTCGTCCGCTTTTGTATGTCCCTCCTCGTTCTGCGTGTCGGTTAGCAAATCGAGGAGGTCTTCAGGAACAAGGTCCATTATTACTATTATTATTATTATTATTATTATTATTATTATTATCGGTATTATATCCGGTTACTAGACACGTATCTGAGAACGATCGTTATTCTTGCACCTAGTCCTTTCCATCTGCGGCAACATATTATAATACACACAACGAACGAGAGTGCATATACAATTAAAGAAGAGATAATCTAGAGACACATATCCCGCAGTGTTTAGAGCCTCTTTAGAGATATTTATTAGACTGCTGTTCGCAAGCAGATTCCTACCGACGATGGTGGTAGAATGGTGATGCCAGTCATCATCCGTTTGTGTTGGACACTCACTACTGAAGAAGGAAGGTACCACTGCCGGCTGTTGATGCTGAAAGAGATTTGTTGTCTGCTATAATTGAATAACGGCGTGCACACACGACAACGTCCACAATGTGTTATTTCTTCATTATCCTGGTCCGGTGTGTGGCATACATGTTCTCTCTGTTCCTGTCGCCGCAATGAAGGAATGCTGTTCTGCTGTTTTATTACCCACGGCCCGTGAGGAAGTAAAAGATGATGTAAAAGGAACAAGAAGAAGAAGAAGAAGAAAAAAGGAACAAGAAAAAAAGGTAAACGGCATTGATAACACACAGAGTGCAGCCCGCATAATAATCATTGTGCGGAGATGATGCGTGAAACGGTCCAAATTAGACTGATGCCCTCGCGCGTGAATTTCTACGATCCACTATGAGGACGATATGTAGAACGAACGATCAACGGCGGCACAGTTATCAGTTGTTGGTACGGCGAGAGGCACGTACGCGCAAGAAGTACTGCGAGCTGCGAATGAGATGGTAATTGTTTCAACCCTCTTGTTATTTATATTTTGTCTCCTTCGCAGTCAGAGGGTGCCGGTTAGCTCCGCGGATGACTCATTCTCAAACACGGCCCCGATACTGATTCACAGATGATAATTTCGTTTTCGGTCAGAACTGATTCATACACCGTCGTGTCGCACCTTACGAGGAAACAGCAGTGCCCGCGAAGAATTTTCAGTGCATTTCCGGGTTACAAAACTCCTCCGGCTATTGCCCATAAAGGTTACGGTTCAGGTGTATTTTTAGTGAGTGTATATAAATAATGGTTTACGATATTTTTCACAAATTCCGGCCTGTCTTCAGTTCATATTTAGCTCTACGATCGATGTCCGACGTGAGTTGTGTCCTAAATTTCTTTATCGCTAGTTTTCCTCTCTACTTTATAAACCCGCTTCAGTGAAAGAAGTTCTTTTATATTTATAAAGAGTTGCAAACTTGTTTTTTTCTTCTTTTTTTAGTTTTTTTTTTTTTTTTTTGCTAGTTCTATTTTAGAATACATATACTTGCATAGATTATTTTTTTTTAAAAAAAAGGTAATTTAAGAATGTGAAATATTAGAGAGTCGCTGATGACGAGATGAGGGTAGCGTTAAAAGTTAATTGTGTCATTTCTAGTCGTTGGCCTACGGATTGCATTTTTGGCTGTTTATTTGATTAAAAAATTTGCAAGCAAATTTCTTCCAGGAAATATGTAAAATTTCACTTATACTATCGACAAACAGCGGGTGGAATCCGAGAAGGAGTTGAGTTAGTAATTGTTTTTTGGCGAATAAGATTTGAAGAGAGAAAAAAAATAAGAAAGACCGATGGATTAAAAACTGAGTTAAAGGATCGTTTAATTCTTTGATTATTATTGGTCACGCAGTGCGATCGTTTTAAATGCGTTTGCTCTGCAACACACTATTAACGCGACAATTTCCATGATAAATTATTCGTAGAACTTTAGAAAAGTCATGCCGCATTTACCAATTTCGTTCTTTATTTAAAGGCCTGTAAAGAGAGTAAATTAATTGTTGAATCATCGTAAATATACATTTCCGATATTTTATGAGATTTGAAACTGATGCTGTAAACGAATCGGAGCCCACACGAAATAATGATTACAATTGCGGGCCCCAAATAATTCAGTACGTTTTAATAATTCAAAAATTCGATCAATAACAACCACAGTGTGTGTGTGTGTGTTTTTTATCTTCCTGCAGAAAATACTTTAAACAACTACTCGATATGCTGATTAGAAAATCGTCCGTATAAATTGATTTTACCCCGTGGATTATATTATCGTAACGTCGAATAATTTTTTTCCTTGCTAAAAGTCCGTTTGTCAGCATGGATTGAATATCTCGCAAACTGCGATCGGGTACCCCAGTGAATATAAAGAGAAAGCAGCAGGTAAAAGTTTTATGAATGTAGAGTCGAAGGAATTTTATTAAGTTCTACGAATGCAGAGTTGAGGAGAAGAATTTTATATTCTCAAACGGCGTCAAATTGCCCGCATTTACCTGGTTCTTTTAGTTGTCGCCTATATAAAGGAAATTTGATTCAGCGTGTTATCCTCGTAGATAACTTTGCAAAGCGATGCATACCGACGACAGCTTTGAAGAATGTGTTACATTTTTCTTCTACGAGTTTTCTTATATACCTCTTATTTATAAAAAAGGTGCCATTTCCCCCCTTATCACTGCCTTTTAGGACTTTAAAAGAACGTCTGGCTAAAGTTATAAATTGTTTTGCGTTTATCGACTACGCTAATAATTCTAAATTTAATACACAGAAGAAACGTTTAAAAAAAAAAGAAAACAAAAAAATAAATCTTTTAAAAAGCATTCCTTTAAAAAAAAAAGCACACACTCGGTATAAAACTCTTGTTCGAATACGCGCATTAATTAACTGTTACGAAAAAGGGGGCGGGGGGACTTTATTCTCCCCGAATTTCAGCTAATAGCGATCTTTGCATAGCGTTCGATAATTCCTAAACGGTCGAAATATCCCCATTTCGTGTCGAGTTCAGAACTGAACTCGTTTCTCATTCGTAAATCACATTCGGCCTGTCGTTCCTCCCGGTTTCCCATCGATTCGCCTGCGATCTTCTCCGGAAGCTGTTACGGAATTTTCCAGTTTTATTTCCTCTGGAATTCCTTTTAATGTGCAGCCGCTCCGCGGATGTGATATCCGTTTGCTGGTCGATAGCGGTTCGCTCGTTACCCGGTCGTCGCAGTCGCTAGTAATTTCGTAGCGCGACATTATTATAATTCGGTTTGTTGTTTACTTTACAGCTTCATCCTTCCGACAAGAGATGCTGTTCCATCTGGGAAACGAGGGAGGCTAACGGCATCGAGCGAGAAGATACTTATCGATTTTTATAGCCCTCTGTTTCTGCCAGGCCTTAATAGCATTATCGCAAAGTTGTTTAAAGTGCGCGCACCAGCTGAACGTCGCGTCCTACTCAAATCATAGCTGCCGGCCGCTCAGGCGAGCTTTTTATTGTTGCTTAGGCAGTCACGCAACAGGACGACGAACGAATATTTATTATCGCCCAGTTTCGGCATTTCTTTTTCCGAATGATTCCCGTTCCCGAGTAATAAAGCGGGTCCTCCCCCTCGTGCGCCCCCCCCCCCGCCCCCCGTACACACATTAATTAAATAAAACGAAATTTTTCCTTTTTACAACGTTAAAATGTGCGAATCTTTAGAGTCAATTTTAATAAATCATCTTTTTTACATTATTATTATTACCTATTAGTATTACGAGGTGTGCGTTCCTCTATGCGTATTTTTATGACGAACATTCCTAAATATATTTTTTTTTATATTTCGACAAACTGCTCTAATCGTCCTTTTCTGAAATATTGCCGTTCTTTTATTATTATTAAAATATTTTCCGGTGTTCTTTTCGCTTAAGCTAATAGCCCCCCCCCCACATAGACACATATATGCACACATTCCAAATTTAGCTTTGGAATTTGCGCTGTTTTGCAATTAACGCGAGTGTGTGTATTTTCCGCGTGAGTTTGTAATACGGCTGAAACAGCTGAATAGTTAATATAATTAATACGACTGACTGGGATTTTGCTCATTTCGGCACGCTTCTGAATGCGAAATTAACGAGAGGTGATAAAATATCGCTTAGGCCAACCGTAGTATATCGAAATTTATTTTCGTCGATGATGGGCAATGGTTTTATTTCAGAGACGAGCGCGGTGTGTAGCTTGCTTTATATATATATAGTGAAGTTCGTTTTAAAAGTATCGTCGCTTTTGTGTATTTTCATTCTTTTTTTTTTTTAATTTCCTTAAGTTGTGTCCGTTCTGCTGCTTGACTGGTCGTGTACCATAAAGACGCGATTTTTACTTCAGTTGCTTTGTAGACTTCGAGAAAGCGTTCGATAAGGTTAAGCACAACGAGAAGATTACCATGTTACAACGGTCGGACATAGTAAAGACCTGCGAATTATTACCAAAATCTATACCGGTATCAGAAAGCGCGTCCGTCAAAACGGTACAAAATGTGTCTGAAGAAATATCTATGTATATATACAAAAAGGATGAGGTACAAAAAGGGGGGGAAGATGCATTCTGTCACCGTAATTATTTAACTTATATTCTTCGCAGAACACGTTTAAAGAAATACCATCGGCTATATATAAAAAAGTGGTATTAAGGCGAATGATCACACTTAATTAATAACATACGATACGCCGATGATACACGGTTGTTAATAGCTAATAACATTCAAGAACAACAACAATTTCTTAACATACTAGTTAGTTAGTGTGTGTACCAAATACGGTCTGAAGTTGAAATTCGAAAAAACGAAATATCTAATCGTCAGTAAAACTTTACTGAAACCCACGAAATTTCTTACAGTCTACGGATATAAATTAGAAAAAGTTACAGGTATTAAATTACTTAGGTTGTAATCTAAATGAAAATTAAGACATAAAAAAAAGAAATAAAAATTCGCATTGAGCAAGCGAGAAAAGCATTTTTTCAACTGAAGCAAGCATTGTATAGCGAAAGTATAAATTTAAATCTAAAAATGAGGGTAGTTATTGTTATATTTCTTCAATATTGTTATACGGCGTTGAAAGTTGTACGATAAGCAAAGCAACAGAGCAGAAGTTAAATGCCTTCGAAATGTGAGGCTATACTGCAGAATACTTCGCATCAGTTGGATGGGGAAAAAATGCGAAACACGGAAGTACTCGGACGTATATGGGAAAAGATTTAGAAATCTCGTAAGAGGAGCGAAAACTCGCATGTTAAAAAATACCTTTCGCTAAAAATGCGTTGGATGAATAATCGGCAGCCAGGTAGTATTTGATATAATCACGCGTCATTTTTAGATAAATCAAGATGAACAGGAGAGCGACAACTGGACCGACAAGATGACGAGCGGGGAGAGTATGTTGAATATTTCGAATCGCTTAATTTATCGTTCACTGCGCTGCAGATTATTAGCATATTAAGTACTGGCACCTAATTTGCATACCCCATGTTGTACCTCTCTGCCCCATGTAACGAATTACTGCTCAGTTGTGTTAGCTGTTCACATTCTGGTATTATAGTAGTTCTTCTCTGCCATCCGACGTTAAATTTTGGAATTTTTTGCACCATTGACCACCGCTAATCGTTACCGTTTAAACGATGGCAACGTTCTTGTTACAGGTGTTTGCAGACAGACACGCGTTCGTTATCCAATCATATTATTCGTATATTTTTCCGTGAATGCTCCGCATGTGCACACACGCACGCACACTATCCGATTCCTTTAAATATGTGTAAACGGTTTGTTTCCTTACCCGGTGCGTTTAACTCTTCTAACTTATCGTGCAGTTTAATTGTGTGATTTTTCGCAATGGTCTAGTAATTCTAATCGTCGTTTGTTCGAGAGTTTACGCATATTTTTCCGGTCTGAAATCATTACATTCGTGTGTCATTAGGGGATTAATTTCAAGCATACGCGCTAGACCACCGACGCGCTCACTTATATATATTTGCGTTATTCATTTGAATGCACAACTTGTTGAATCTCTTGTCTTTTTTCTCCTCTTCTATATCGGTTAATAATTTACATGTTTCGTTACTACTTTTTTTTTGTCATATCCGGTGTAGGCGACTTAATATGAACCAGAAAAAGAAAAAAAAAACGAAATACAAAACAAATTGGTAATGCGAGTTTCCAAATTGATTTTTGAAAATTAAGGCGATGTAGAAATATTTTTTTACGTTTTTGTTGGTTTTTTTGTTGGTTTTTTTGGGGGGGGGGAGGTATTCTAAAAAGATTATTCTGTTAGCTACAATGCGAAAAAATAAATTGCATTATTGTCCTTTTTTTTTTAAATATAAAATAATAATAATTTTATTTTATATATTACGCATTAAGAAATTGTTCACATTAATATGTGTCACGCGGACAAGAAAAGAAAAAAGAAGAAGCTATTAAAAGCGCGTCAATGGTATAATTAAAATTAGCTGTTTGAAGCAAACTCGTACGTGTGTATTACACGCCCGGAAGCAATTATATAACGGTGTAATAAGCTTTATCGCGGAATCGTCATTTTTTCGTACATTTATGTCTTCTGCTGTTCAGTGTAGTATCACGTTTGGTTCACCGTCTCTACCTTGCACTTTTTAGCCGTCTAAATTCTCTGAAACTCGAGGCAGCCTATTATTCAGTTCCGATGATTTCTTTTCGTTGTATGTAATTATTGTAATTAGTCCGCATCAGCGCGTGATTAATAATATTGCTTTAATTAAAGACGTTAATTGTCAGTTATCAGAACAGCATATTAAAATTTAACTTTGTCTCAGATAAGCGATTTTTCTATTTTTCAACGTTGTCGTATAATTTACATTACTGTACACTGGTGCTTGAACTTTGTAACGTGGAGAAGATTCGGAAGAACAAAGTGATTTTTGATACGAAAAAGATGTACTTACTTTAAAATGGAGGCGCATTTTTTTCGTACTAAAGTCGGCACGAGTAATTTTCAAATGTAGTCATTTTATTTTTTTCTTTCTTTCAGTGCACCGAAAATTTGTTCGAAAATCACGCGATGCGCACAGTGGTATTACTAATCTTGAAACCTAATGAATGATTAAGTACTGTTAAATCGTAGATCAGCAATCCGCTATAAGAACTGATACCTTTTCAGATTGTTTCATCAGTTCCTTTTTCGGTCTTTCTTTCTTTTTTTTTTTTTTTTGCATTTCGCCTGCGCAGTGTAAGATTTCTGTTTGCGCTTTTACGATAGCGTGCATAAGGGTTTTCCACCTTCGCTTTAATATCACTAAACAAGGTGTGAACTTGTGTCACATTCGCTGGATTTACTCTTCCGCTATTAAATATGCCAAACATTTTGATCTGCTTTGTGCAGACTGTAGATAATTCCGGATTTCTGGGGAGACAGAGGAGAGTTTTATGAGATGTCTGTTTTAGTGTAATAATTAACTTACACGGCGGCCATTTTTATTCCTGTTCTTATCGAATCCAACCAGGACACGTTTCGTACGAATGGGAATAATAAAAATACTCGTGTAAACAAAAGATGGCCTTTGAAAGAGCTTGCCTGCATTTACGAGTGGCAGACTCTGCTTGATTTTCTTTATATTGTCATAATGTAGCGCATTGAAAAAGGAATATGAACACAATGACGAACTTGTCTTTTGCAGTAGCCACTCTCTTTGTCCCGCTCCCGATTCGCTATTCAGGTCAGTTTTAAGAATGTTTTCAACAGTCCTTCCTTTCCCTTCATGAACTCACACCTACGTACACACTTCTACCTGCGAATAGTATATACTTTTTCACTGAAAAAATTTCTAGCTAACGGTTTTATTTTACTTACGTTTTTCGATCTTTGTCTTTTTCCGTATCTACTTTTCGCGATTCGCTGGCAATATTCTCGTCTACATTCGCGCCAGCCTGCTTCATCATTTCTGTTCGAAGGGCTCTCTGTTATTATATTCCGGTTTTATTTTGATTTTCTCTTTTTCGTTTTTCCTCGTATAGAGATGCTATATATCGAATAGTAGTTTATTAAAATAGCGGGGCGTCGTTTGCGTTCTAAATTTTTTCCAGGCTATTGTAAAACTTTTTTATGTAATTTTTTTCGGTAATGTCAGTTATATCAGTGTAACTTGTAAACATGTAAATTATACAGAAACATTAATAATGCAAAATATTTAACAACCTACAATAATGGAAACATATAAATATATCTCGACTTTCGAGTATAAAAGAAAACATTAAATACTTACTGCCGGAAATTACAATAATTTAAAATTACATAAAGTAAGTAAATACGGATGTAATTTTGAAGCCAATAAAGTATAGGGTGATTTTTGAAGAGTTAAGTTTTTCAGGTTGGCAGCACTGGTTGGTATTGGCGTCCAAACGTCATCTGTCAAAGTGAAAAGTTTTCAGTATACTCTGCCATTTCATCATGGAAAGACTTACACAAACGAGCAACGATTGTGATATGGTTGAAATTTATTATCAAAATTCGTGCTCTGTGAAAAATGTGTATCGTTTGTTACGACCATATTATGGTCGTCATAATCGACCTGGTGAATCAACAATTCGTGATAACAGCACGAATTGTTGATTCACCAGGTCGATACAAACGATGCACATTTTTCACAGAGCATTGGTTTTTGATAATAAATTTCAACAATTTGCAATCGTTGCTCGTTTGTAAGTCTTTCCATGATGAAATGGCAGAGTATACTGAAAACTTTTCACTTTGACAGATGACGTTTGGACGCCAATACCAACCAGTGCTGCCAACCTGAAAAACTTAACTATTAAAAAATCACCCTATACTTTAAGAATGAAGCATGATTGTAATTTTTCATTTGATTTAATAAAGTATAACATTTTATTTTACTTTTAGATTTTCAAATTATTACTGGTCTTGGTTTATTAAAATTTTAGCCGTAGTAATTTGGAAGGAAAAAAGTGAATACCGATACACGAAATTAATACTTTATTAAAGCGTATGTTTTCCACGGTTTATATCACTTGAAATTTTAAATGTGCCTAAAACGCGTGCCGAACTCAACGCAGTATAGTTCAAAATTACTTAAACCGGCATAGCTAACAAGGCTCTAAAAATTTTTAAACAAATACCGTAGAAATAAATGTCTCTATACAATTGATGCATTCATAAAATACCGATATTTCCCGGATTTAGCATAAAACAATTAATAATTACAGAAAACTTGAAGTTCATCGTAACACTATTAGTAGGCGTTACAAAAATTTTAGAAAAATTGATATGTAAAGCAACTACATATGACGGAATTCACACAAAAATATGGATTCCCAAAGGAGGTCGGTCGATCGATCGGCAGAAATAACTCTATTAGCGATTCAATAAAATTCATTGAAATTATAGTGAGAAAAAAAAACTAAAACCCAGCAATAAAATAATATCAATCAATCTATAGCAGCGTGCATTTGGCGGGGGCTAATTAGTTAAAAAGAATGGTTTATTAATGTAACAATTTTTCGTATCTTCCGAATAGAATTATGTACACCTACGATAATAATAAATATGTAAAACTATAAATATTCCCCGTAGGGGAGGTCCGTCCCTGACCTATTGCTTTTTAATATCTGCATTAATTAAAAAATGACTTAGAAATCATATGCCTCATTTCGCTCGAAATAATGAGGTACTACGGCCCGCCCGTATTTCACGACTAAAATTCTATTTTAAGGAAATTAACTTAAACTTCCAGAGAAAAAGTCTTCTTGATAAAATTAAAATTATCTTTATATTACTCTGAAATAATATTGAACCGCGCGCAGTTTTTCGATTTAAAATTGAATCTGACCAAAATTATTTAAATGCTAAATCCGTAGCAATCATTACAAGAAAGTGTATACTAATTTTTTTTCTGCCTTTTTAAAATAATATAACACTCTATTGCCTGCAGTAAGTGAAATGATTGATCTAGCGATATCGAAAAAAATTACCGAATGACGCGCAAAGGTACTTTCGCCACTGATTTTCTTCGATCAAGTTCAGTTTGCTATTCGTTTTCAGGGTCGGTTCGTGGTGAGCGCCGCCGTATAAAGTTTGTAATTATTTGTTTTAGGATTCATTGAAAACTTTTAAGTATTCAAATCACGTCAAAAACTAATTTCAAAAACTGGAAAAGTCGATATTTGTCAGATACCATTTTATGATTGCCGGGGTTAGCTTAATTATTGACAGTTTTGAAACTAAGGTCAATTGTTTCTAACTGTATGCGACCTGAAACGTTGTAGGAAATTAAAATTTTAAAACTTCAAAATCTCCGGTAGCCGTTTTAAAATATTAGACTCGGTTCATTTTTAAACGTGAAACCGAACTTTTTCATATTATGAATTTCGAAGATGAACAAATCTAGTTCATGTTTAACTTTGTTTTTGTTTTTTTTTTATTTTATTATTGTTTTTTTTTTTTTTTTTTTAAATTTCACTGCTATAAAAGGTACGTTGCAAAAAGCTTTTTTCCTAATAACGTAGAAAATTCAATTAAATGCTTTCGTTCCATCACCGGAAGCGGTGTCTCGTTAGATAGAGTTGATAGGAACCCCCGTAGTAACCGGCAATTGTAACAGAAGTGGAAAAAGTTTTGTCTGCAACACTTTTCTTGTTAGTTAAGGTAAATTCAGCAAAAAAAAAGCGTTTGTTCAGAAACTGATTACACTTCAACGGCATATTTATATTTCGGCCAGCGAGCTCTGCGACTACTGATATGAATTTATAATTATTAGCTGAAGCTTACTAAGCGAAATTCGATTAGTTCACGCAAGGGGTTATTCATCATCGCCGTTAAAACAAAAAAGGTCGGAGCACATCTGCAATTTTTTTTTCTCTACTGCTCCAAAACAAAAAAAAATGAATTGTGTACAAAGTTTGCTTTCGCCCAGAAAGTAGCCTATCGTGACTACCCCTCGAGAGAAGATTTTCCTCGATATTCATATTTCCCTGCCCCATTAATTTGGCCTTTTTCTTCTTTTGGTCGTTTGTGTCTGATTTCTTACATTTTTTATTAAGTTTTTCTCTATCATTTACTTCAGTTTTAGGCGAATTTTGCTAAATATTTTACACGTGTACGTGCTTTTGGAATTAATATGTAAAATTTTAAAGGGTTTACACACGCAGATAATGAAATGGCACAATTCACGAAATAAGCGAAAAATTTCGTAACACCGCGTGTCCGTATAATATGTGTAGAATTGTGTTTTTGCACATTTCGTGAATTGCGTATAACATTGCACACTCGTATTTGTTGAGTAAAACGAATTCTGAATCTATAAATTTTTATAGGATAGAAATATTTTCCGGAACAGTTCACGAAATGTGCATTATTATGACATTTATTAGTTCGACGCATTTTCTATATGGATCATGTATTTTTTTCTAATTTCGTTCTCGAAAATAATCTAGAGTCAAAATTGCATAGGACTGTTTTAAAATGTACGTGTATAGATAATGTAACTTTCAAAATTTTGCAAATAATTCTTAGAGGCGCATACACTTGTATATATTTATCGTTCTCACCAGCGAAAGAATTCCCATAATAATCGATGTGACTACTAAATAGAATGAGATGGAGTTTTAAAACTTGAAAAATAACAAGTATCGGGTAATCTGCTTTGTTCAGCACATGAGTAAAAAATAATACATATGAAACTTACCCGGGTTTTTTTTTTACCTTTAGCTTTAGCTTTTCCTTATATGAGAGGACAAGTAACTCATTTCTCCGGCATCCATTTTATAGAGCAGACATTTTTATTTTCAAATTAATTCCCCATCGATGTGAGCTTCGTCCAACGCGCATATTTTATTATTACGTTCATTTCGGCCTACATAAAGAAAAGAAGAAAAAAAGTGAAATAAAATGTCTCTATTCATTTATCCATTCGAATAAGTTAATAATAAGTATAATTAGAAATGGTTTTGCGTAATTAGCTAGAACAGGTTAATAATGTTCTGCCCGGTTTCTTGCGGTACGTATGCGTTTGATCATGGCCAATCAACTGTTTTTCTCCTTTTCTCATACCGAATTGTATGTTTTTTTTACGGACGGTAAATATTCTTCGGTTCTTATGGAATGCGCGATTTTTCGAGAAAGCTTGTTTCGAGCAAAAAAACTGGAACAGTCCCGGGAACGAAAGACATCCTTCTTGGGATTTTCTTAATTACTTGTAATTTTTTTGCAGTTGCTCCGATGATCTCATAAAGAGTTTTCCGTAGACTTTCTGCTAAAGTTTCTTTTTCCCGATTGTAGCCATCAGCGATTTCCGACAGTCACTTTTTCTCTTTCCATTTTTCCATCTTGCCTCTTCACATTACGACCTGATGCTTTCCTATCATTTTTCTCCTGTTCCTTTCTTCCGGAGCATGTTGAAAAGCATCGTTCCACATTATTTTCACTTAATCATTTTTCCACCGGTTGTCCGCGGATAGGTGGGAAAAGAAAATCGAGTTTCGGAACTTTTGTTGAGCGGCTGTGTTTATAAAATAATGATTTGTCATCGTTGCCGAGGTGGTGTCTCTTTTCGTGTCATCCGTGTTAGCTGTACAAATAACGTAATTTACAAAAATAACTTGTACGCCGCTCTTTTATCATCGTTATTTGTGGGTAATTATTTTCTTTTTATCTTTTTCTCGAACGAAATTATTAGATCGGCCGTGAGAAATTTCTCGTGGACTAGGCGGAATTCTTGAAATTAAGGTGTTGTCCGTAGGATATCATCCATTACAAATGGTGTGTGGTGCTTGGTGAGCTGGTATGCTAATAGTGCAGATGGAATAATTTGAGTCGGTCGGCTACTGCTGGTACCTGGGTGGTGAGCCAGTGGTCTGCTGTTCGGCTGATCAATGGTTTGGAAAATGTACGCTTGGGCGAGCAGCTGTATTATTGGAGGTTCTTAATTTCCTACACACGTACAATGTGTGCGAGTGTGTGGCGCGTATATCCACTTGTCAAAGATAACTTAATTTTTGGGTTTAAGCGAACTCCATTATCTTCTCCGTTCGTAGCTAATTTGTTATTTAAAAATAACAAAACATCCGAAAAAGCATCACACTTTAATTCGTTGTGTTAATAGAGAAGTCTGCGTTAAAAATTCGTTTTTATCTCTGGGCCGCGTGTCAATTTCACTTCCGCCAGATAATAATAATGGAAATCTAGATGGGCAAGGGAAATTTTTCGATTTGTATGTTGCGATGGCTTCTTCGAACATCATCTGCTGCTGCGGCACTATATCGACTATTATCGAATAATAATAACGTCTTACTGGTCCCAGCGAACGATGCATTATGTCGCAAGTATCAAAATTCGAGAATTCTCGCATAATGTTTTCATATTTATTACCCGCTAAGAACGTGAGCTTTTTTCGTTTGATTCACGATAAATACCGAAACAAAACATTACACAGTCCCCGTGGCCGTTTCTTTTTTTCCCCATCTCCGTCAGTTTTTACATTTAACCCTTCTATATAGTACCCGGTGAGTATCAGAGTAGCAATGAACTGTCGTGGTACTTGAAAGGTTAAAATGGTTTCATTTTTCACGATATATGTATATAGACGCTTTATAATTGTGGCCGGAATTAAACGCTTCCGAATTTTATACAAATATTCTTCAGAAAACTTTACCGGTTTAATAAAATTCATGAACGTTATAATAATTATATTATCGTAATTTTTTAAATTTAGAATATTTCATCATTTCGTATAATTCAGTTTTACGTTAGATTTTTTTTAATTAAGCGCTCGCAGTGGTCGAGCTGCATTTTTTTACTTATGTAAAATCTGCGGCGGTCGTTGCTTAACTGTTTTTTTGTTTATATATCGGTGGATTTTTACGATAGTTCGATTTTCTCTTTATTTATTTCTCTTCATCTATTGCGCTGTTTACTTTAATTCTTTCGCTTTAACCTTCCGGTTATCTTCGGTAAATCAAAATTTCGAATAGCTCTTTTAAGGGCTTCGATATACAATCAGCAGAGTTGTTATTAATGAACCAACTTAAAATATTTCGGGAAATAAATATATTATTTTAATAAGTGTTTATTTCATTAACGTCGTAAATAATGAATGATCCCAGTGAAAATATCGTCGGTTTTAATTAAAAATGAATCATCGTGAACTTGTACAGGGAGCCAGAGTAGGCGAGCTTTAAAACGTGTTTTGGAAATTCGCCATAAGGTTTTAACTGAGTCGTCAGCGAATACCAAGTGCATAGAAAAAAATGTAGCTAGTAAACGCGTTTGAAATTTCAGTATATTACGCGTTGTGTAATTTTTTTTTTTTTTTTTTTTTTTTTTTTTGAGGTCAAAAAGAACTCCCGATTGATCTTTAAGCTTCCCCGCAATTATGTCGCTTTCATTCATGGAGCCGTCCGGATGCCCCTTTTTCCCCCCATCTGATTGCGGTTTTTAGAAGATCTCCATGATCTCCGAGTACTATTCAAATATAAATCTCTACCGATTTCAAAGTGAATAGGTTAAGGTACAACCGGAATTGTCTATGCGAATTGAGCCAACTATTCGTAACTTTGACACTATCATAACAGTTTAATCGGCCCGGAAATAGACATATTAACAATAATCACCGCGGCGCAATATTTCAGATAATGCGAAGTAATTATTCTTTAATATTTCCAATTGCACGCAGTGGTCGCTGTATTTTTCATTAAAACGGCTAACCGCGTCAAAAATGTTTTTTGTTTCGTTCTTCAGAAAAATTGTATAAAAGCAAGATTTTTCTACTCTTTCAACGAATATTATCCACACAATTCTAGGAGAAAGCAGACAGACCTTTTATAATTGCCAATAAATTCCGTAATCTATGAAAGCGTTGATGAGTAATACTTTATAGTTGAACTTTTTCTTCTCACGCAAGGATTTTACCCCTTTTCTGTAATAAGTAGTGTTTTTATTTAAATTTTTATTCTAGTGATTGTTTTGTTTTGTTTTTCTCTTTTTTTTATATTAAACTCTGGATAGGACAATCTTTCTCATCCTTCTCTTCGCTAACAACTAACAACGTCTCTTAAAGTAACTGTTGCAAAAATTTGAGTCAGGTTTGTGTAATGGTTTAGCAGACACTTGTATAGGTGTAAATTATTTATTAAATATTTATATGATTATAAATAAAATATTAATGTAGTCTCTCGATGATTATGTATATTGATATTATTCTTTTTTCATTACAGACGCCGGTGACAGTAGCGTATGTCGTCTTTCAGCAACTTGTTGTAACGTTGATTTGGAGAACCAATTAAGAAATTTGAGCAAGATGGATTACGAGAAAATATTAAAAGATGCACTAGGGACATTGAGTAAGATGCTGAAGACGAAATCAGTTCAGTTTAACGGTAATGTATTTTGCTATTAAAATTACGTTTATATTCCCGCTTTTGGAAATGAATATTTTTGCATTTTCTTGAACTTATCGTTTTTTGGAATTATTTTCAATCTTTTTTTTTTTTTTTTTTTTTTTTTTTGAAAAACATAAGAGTTAAGTTTAAAATTGATCTCTGTAAACACCTTTCCTTTGTTTTTTGTTTTTATATTTTGGCATAAGAGGCAAAAAAAAATCGCCTTTTTGGAACCTTTTAAATAGAACCATATAACGGTAATTTTTTGTAATCCTTCAGGCCAGTGAGGAAGATCCGTTTAACACAGTATAGTTTTCTCTATTTCACATTACAGTTATTGACGTTAATGCACGTTTTATTTTTTTTCCCCAAGCGATAAGTTAACACTTATAGTTCTTGAGAATCAGATGTTATTATTAATCTTGACAACTGTGAAGTTTGCATGCTGTGCACGTGTTTATATTAATTATCCACCATTGCTTTAATAATTACAGCGTTCTTTTCGAACTTTCTCATTTACGAATTACATCATGCAATTCCGCATTAGTAATGTCGGTTTTTTATGATATATTAATATTTTTGTAAGATATCGGTAAATCTACGAATATTTCCATCTGTTTTCTATTGTTGGCCAATCGAATTATGTATTTAAAAACAAATAATTTTGATGGTGTGTCTTCGCTTTTATCCAATATGGTTTTAATTTAGACTAATAGCTTCCCAGGAATCATATTGAAAATCGTTGTTGTGCTCACCGTTGATTTTAAAATACATTTTCCACTCATGTATATAAAGGTAGCCTTTTAATTTAACTTAAAGACTGACGTGAAACGGTTTCTATCAGAGAATATTAAACTGACGGACCACAACATTTATTATTTTTGCTACCTGCTGTAATACTTTGAAAAGTGATATATTTTGTAACGTTTTCAGTAACTCGCCGAAAAGAACAATAAAAGCCATTTTAAAGAATATTTGATTTTTCTGTAAAACTCGTCGATACAAAATGCATTTTAGTGTCGAATAGAGCATGTTCTAGGACGTTAATTTTTCGTTTAATGTTATTAGGCGTGTTATAGATTATTGATTTATATGTAATATGTAAACTCGGATTTTTTCGATCCCGCCGTCAGGATATTAAAAATCCCTGGACGCTAAGTGGTAGTTTTCTATTATTTTCATAGTCAATGTATTTAGTTTTTTGAAACGTTACATATGATCTATACAAAAATATATCACAAAATAGTGTTTCATAATTTTCCGTATGATTCCTAATACACAAATGGCAGTAATTAAAATGTATATATTGTCGTTACATCTGATTTAACGAAAAAAATTATAATTTTTCTTCGGCAAGTGCGACACATGTATAAAAATGTCTCTCTACGGCTTATAAAATCTTTTTTACGAAAAAACCTGAAAACGTTGCTAAATATTGCATTTTAAAGTATTGCTGCGGGCTGCAAAAATAAACATTGCGGTCCGTCAATTTAATATTCCGCAATAAACGGTTTCTTGCGAATTTTTTAAATTAAATTATAGCTAACCGGAAAGAAATTTATTTTCAACTCATAGCCGGGATTGTTTGACGCAAAAATTGAAAAATTCTATGGTACGGATCATTGGCGTACGCAGGATTTGTCTCATTGGGGGGGGCTAAAAGAGTAACATATAAGAAAATGTAAAGGCGGAGGTCGAACAAGTTTGTTATATCTATATATATATCTCTCTTCTCTTATTTATATATTTATTTTTTTGTAAAACGTACTGTTTAAAAGAACTTAATATTTTTATCAAATATTAATTTTTACATTTTAAAAAATTTTGCCAATAATAATTGTTACTTACGTGTTGATTTTCTCTAAATTTACACTTTACAGGTCTAGTAGAACTATTTTCGTTGATAAATTGATTAAATAACTTATATTACGATAAAAATTAAATTTTTTTCTAGCCCAAAAATAAGTATCAAAACCACATAATTTGATATTATTATTATGCAAATATATAAGTACGTACACACATGTTAATGAGTGAAATACTCAGTTGTTTTCCGTAGTTCCCACATGTATGCACGTTAATCCTTTAATTGTTAATTAGTAATAATTTAGTTTAGGATAATTAAAAAAAAACGACTTTATCACATAAATTTTAATCTAATCTGAATTTGGTTCTTTCTTCGTATACTTAATACTACCACATTTGGGAGATTAACACCTGTGTAGGGTTTATTGTTGGAATTTTTTTCGTTTACATTCGCGCACAAAAAACCATATAAATTTTTAATAGGGAACACATTATTACTATTATTAATTATTATTAATGAACGGTAGATCTTGGTAAAGTTACTATATTTGGATATAGTATACATAAAATTTTTAAAAATAGTAAATAAATTACCGCGCCACGTAGTTGATGTTAACCTGTATTATGTTTTGTAATATATTGCTAATAAAGTAAATAATTCAAATAAGTAAATATATAGTGGTGAAACGGTGGATGTGTTAGTGAATGGTTAATTAAGTAATGATCAATACGGAGAATGGATCTGTGTTTGGTGGGGGAAAAAAATAATAGGCTCAATCGTTGAAAAACTTCTAGACAGGGAGAAAAAAAGTCAGTCTCGGTTAAACTGCTGCTCGTGATTTTCTGATGTCGAAAATTGATCTCGGTCGAGCAAAATATATGAAAAAAAAAAAAAAAAAAAAGGGGGGCAAAAGATCATCTTATCTTACATCAAAGCAACGGAAGAAATTCACAAAAAAGGATGGATATCAGTAAAATTTAGTTTATTTCAAATTTAATATTTTATCGATAATAAGAATTACGCGGTGTTATAGTTCGTTTTTGAACGGCCGACTACCTATCAAAGAAAGATTTGCATGTAAGGTAACTAAACTTCATAATCTAAAACCCGAATAAATTATTTCGTGGAAGTATTAATATAAAAAACTGTTAATTTAATCAGTTCGCTTGTTCCTATTTATCGTTATACTCCCGTGAGATTTTTTTTAACATTTTTTTTTTTTTTTGTATAATTTATTTTGGCCTCGTCAACTATTGACATTAACCCAGAATAAGGATAATACTACTCTCTATATTTCATTATGCAGCAACGAGGTTCGAACCAATTCTATTCGAACGGAATGCTGTGCTACCTAAGTAAGAATTCTCACTGTGCCGCGCATACACATTTACTGATATGTTTTTTTTCTCTTTCTTTTTTCTCTAAAGTTATCTTTCTCTAAAAAATTCTCGACCAGAATTCCTAAATCACGTGTCCGTTGGTGGTACTTTTTTAATTCTTGCGATAAAAAATTGTGAAAGGAAACGTCAGTTTTCACTAGAATTTTTACACTTAACATTTATACCGAGTCTGTCAATTTAGAATGAAAAATAATATTTTCAAATTTAGAGTCGATGAACTTTTAAAAGCCTTACTCGCGAAAGTTAGCACTGTTTTAATAAATCCTGTTTTATCTTTGTAGAGAGATTTTGTTTTTATTATTACTTTTTTATCATAAAAAGTATAATAGTATATAGGGGGGTATTTCGGTAAACATCGTTCGGTCCTCATCGTTTGGGATTAAACCATTTGAAAAACTTGTAATTCTTAGAATTTTTTGTTTTTCTAGGGAAGGGGCATTTTTCGCTATTTCTTTCTGTATTTCGATTCGATGGAATTATATTGTATTTTTAAATTCTTATAACCATGCCCTCTTAGATCATAATTAATAGCTTTACTATATTTATTGATATAGCTTTATACAATTAAATTTAAAGGTTATATTATCTTCTCGGTTTAAATGTATATTATTATTATTTTGTATCTCGGGTCAGTTTTTTTTTTATCTGTCTCGGACGTGCTGAAATGAATAATTTTCGCGAAGAAGACTGTCTGAGAATGTAATTAATACCTTTTCCGTCTTTTTTTTTTTTTTTTTTTTTCTATTGGAACTAAAACTTCAAAGCGATAATAAATGTAAATTTTAACGTTTTTTTTTTGATTTATCTGATCGTACAAAAAATGTTAAAAATTAGAAAAAAAAATGTAAGTATTAAATTAAATAATTATGAAACGAATAAAAGCAACGTTCAAAGTACTTTCATTTTGCTAATACCGCCAGTTCGTTCTCAATTTATACACTCTATCTACTTCCTGCGCATAATTTGGAATGATAATGCAGTTTTATGCTTAAATTGTTTAAAATTTATTAATTCTAATAGTTTGTATACACGCTATTTTTTTCAAATATTAAATATTGCGAATAACTGTTTTTCATTTTTGTTACATTAAAATATTGCGAATAACAAAATTTACATATATTTCACTACCGGGGAGAATATCTTTGTGAAATTGCTTTTGCTTTTGGATGACAAATAAAATTTAATCAGCTAGTTGCGTTAAAATCTTTTTTTAGCAGCAATATATATTCATATCGTTAAATAGAGGAGAATGGATTGTTTCACCGTTTTTACCTATTTTCAAGAAGATTTATCGAATACAATTTTAGTTTGTGATCGATTATTAAAAATAATAATAATAAATAAATAAATAGAAATTGGTGGATTTTTCATAATGTCCGTCAAATTGCCGGTATTAATTATGCATAAAGAACTACTTTTAACGTCGTCAACAATGCGTGTAATTTCATTATGTATTTTTGGGAATTCCTTTTCCGAACTGTGCTTCGCTATGTAGAAAATAAGAAGAAAAGCAAACGGTGATGGATTTATTTAATTACCGAATTAATTAATTAATAACAGGTAACGATGCAGTTGCGTTTTCTTTTAAACCTCCTATTAGCATTGAACATTCGAATAGAGCGGTAGAAGTAATTGTATAAATTTTTATTTTTCCCTGTCACTCAGAACTTAGCCAACGAGAAGGCGCGTATCTCTCATAGAGAATACGCATCTTCTCATTCTGTTCGGTGTGTCTCTCTGTACTGGCAAGATGAAAAAGTTCACATTTCCCGACAACGGCTCTCATCTTGCGTGTATATCTTCCCACGTTTCGTCATCTACTTTGGTCAGTGAAATCGACCACCGCTGGTCCGGCAGTCGTGTGTTAATACAGATATACCGCTATGCAACGAGCCGATGTGTGTTGCACGGCGTTGATGTTGCCCTTAATCGTTTTAAAGGTATTCGCGGCTGTGTAGATGTGTGCGACGATGTGTGTTCTATGCGATCTTCCGGTCGTCGTCGTCGTCGTCGTCGTCGTCTACTATGTTCGTTGCTGGAAGGTATTTTCTTGTCTTTGAATTGATCGTCATAAAGATAATAAAGTGGTAGGTACTGTATGGCGCAGAGAGTGTGCACGGGCCTGTTGCTAACTGTTGAGAAGTGTGGTGTACTACAAGTCCATCGCAGTATCTCTTGCAGAGCAGAAAAATACGAAGACCTCCTACGCCGTGAAGAGCCGCTCCTGAGTCGTGTAGCCGCCTGCGACTCACAATAAGGAAGTGAACGAGTCCTTTTATCTTTCCGAACGAAGCCGAAGGGGAAAGAACATCTAAGAATTTTGCCGTCATCACTTTGTGCCGAGCCGTTGTTTTCTTTGACTCTACTGATCATTCGGTTTCCCGCTCTTATGAATGGAATAGTGATTCTCCCGTGTACACTACTCTCCAACTGCCGATTCGCACATCTTTCCCGAAAAATATTTCCCGTCGCTGTTCCGCATAGAAGCGATCTTTTTGTTCGCGTTTTTATTCCTTTCTGATACATTATTTATCGTTGTTTCACCGTAAATGGATCTGACGAAATTCTTTCAGCGCAATCGATTATTATTGCAGATTAAGAAAGCGCTTAATTATTAACTGAGTGTATCGTTTTTAACGTAACTACTATTTGTTATACGTATAAAGTCTGGGTGGGGGGGGTCGTTTTTTTCTCCTTCCGTCATTAGGCCACTTGGCGAAGTTTTTAGATTAAAGTTATCAGCGCTATTATCCGATGAAAAATATTTTAAAAATACTTTATTAAAAATCATCGAAAATCCTCGTTTGAAGGTGTGCGGTAAAAAAAAAAAAAAAAAGTATGTTGCAGTGAACTTTTTCTCCATCTTCTTTTGATTAAGTACTCAGAAATAATTGCATATAAGAAATCCCTATTCAAATATTTAATTTTTATTATGCAGTAATTACTATGTGTCTGTGTTATGAAGTTTTTTCCCGCGGCTTTGTAAATTTGTACTTCCTTTACCGAAATACTTACTAAGGTCATAACTGCGGACGATTTCTGATAGCCTCCCACTGTTTGCGCATTATAATTCTTTGTTTTTTACTCTTCCTTTGACAATTTCCCCGCAACATTCCCTTATTTCCCATAAACTTTCCATTTAGTGTGTGTTACCCGTTCGCTACCATGGGTTTTAAATTTTGAATGTTTTTTATTTCTTTTCGTTTTTTAATTAAATTTATGTTTAGGAGGATCCCCTTTCTGTTTTTGTAAATATGCTGACTACGGCTTGTAAATAGTCCTCGTGTTCAGTTAAAGATTTTGTCGGTCTGTCTGTGATCTATGTGCCTGCCGTGATCTAACGATAGAAGAAAGTTTCGCTCGATAAAGATTCTTTTGCGAGTCTCTTCTCTGCTATAAAAAATTTTTTTTCTTCATCATTTTCATTATTTCCTACCAAACGCGTTCTTTTAGCGCTTCGCGCCACATCATTCAGCACCACCACAACCACCACCCTATATTAATTATTCAACGATAAACATGAGAAAATAGTACAATTCACGTAAAAATTAATAGAAAATAATAATATGCGTATATGTATGAAAATTAATTTATCGATGTCACACGACGTTATGATATATTATCAAACTAATAAAGAATTATTTATTTGTTTTATTTTTTTAACTACATCGGGAATTATGAACATTTTGTATCCAGAACGTATATTTATCCCATTATGAACGTTTTTATATAATTTTTTATTTGAAATTTTATTTTCGACCGTATTTTGCAAATTATAAATTTACCTATGGTATATTTGGTTACAAATTAATTTTTAACGTAAACTTATTAAACCGCTTCGCTGAAATTAAGAAGAAAAAAAAAACATCATCTGGAGTCCACAACGAATAACAACAGGCTGACCCTAACTTTATTATTAGTATCTTTTCATTGATTTTGGACAGACTGTTCATTACTTTTTTCAACTCGTTGCTGTAAAAATGGCAAATAGTAACGGGAATCCGAGTTTTTAGGTCGGGTTGAATTTTCGCTTTTTTAGAATTAATCAGATTGAACAGCGCCGTGGTGTCCTGTGTTGCATTTTTTTTTCTTTTTTCTTTTATAAAACCAAAAATTAATTTACCAAAGTGGTGCGGTATTTTTTATCGTGTGCTACGACATCGTTGCAACGAACATAAAACCAATTTTCAAACGCCGCTCTTACAATCAATTATAAATTCTTCCAACGACAAGGTTGTTGGAACACTTTTTTTAAATTAATAGCGAAAAATTTTTTATTCGCTACCAGAAAAGAGAAATGAGCTTTTATTCCGAATAAAACATTTTTCTTTTTTTTTTCCATTTCATTTTCATTTTAAAAAGAAATAACTTGTTATTATTAGTATAAAACGTCGGCTTAGAGGTAAGACTAATAGTGATGTCAGTAAGTTTTAACAGCTATGTGCGTGATTAACTGCTGTATTAACACATCCGAGACGTACAAAATTAGAATGATCCATAATTTTTCAAAAATTTCGACTTTTTTATTTTATTTTTAAAGAATTTACGATGTTTTTGTTTTTTTTTTTTGTACTAGCAATGCCGAAAGTATTTTCTTCTAATCAAAATATTATAGAAAACTATATATTATTTCGGATTTTTCTGATAAATTTTTGTGTGTTAACTCTAATCTTTTAGTAATTGATGACTGTTTTTAAAAACTTCCCATCTTTTAAAATACTTTTATAATTTTTCAAAGCGATTTGTTTTTGTTAATTTACTGAAAAGTAATAACTATTACGCTTGTTATTCCGTTTTTTTTTTTTTGTATTGTTTCAATTCTTGATAAATCGATTGTACAAGAATTGGTCTATACAATTATTCTACCAAATGAATTGTTTCATTTTTATTATTGCTAACTTGGTACGGTTTACTATTGAGATTGTCATATATTTTTAAATTAGATATCTGTTATGTTGCGGAATCAACCAAAGAAAATGTTCCCATATCTAGTCGGTTTATCCGGTATTATTTTTGGTATATGTACTTTTGAAGACTACACTGTTTTTCAATACCCTCAACATTTCATCTGATATTAGATATTTTTCAATAAATTAACTGTTTTTCAGTTTCTAAAAATAGAGTGCCAACTAGTTTTATTTCAATAGATCTGTTTGCCTTCTATTCACGTGAAGTAGATATAAAATTGAATTGCAGTAAAATTATCTGTAGCGATCATCGATGTTTATATTTAGAAAATGGCAAAATTTGTAAGCAAATGTGTTGAAGTAATATTTTAGATAATATTTAAAATGTATCAGCGATAAAAAACTATCCAGTATGTTGTTGCGCCGGGCGAATAATTTATTTTTTCCCAATTGCTTAATAGACAACATTTTCTATTCAGGTGATTTTTTGAATGGTAGCGCATTTATCGCGTAACATCTCGTAAATTTCAGGAATTTTATTTTTAAATACCTGTTTATCGAAAACTGTTTTTTAACGAGAGTCATTCCAGTTACGCTTATACTGCGTTATCTGTTTAATCGAACGTATAGAGGATACAAATGTTGAGAATTAATGATGAATAGAAATATTGCTTTTTTCATTTTTATTCGGAAATTCGTCATTTGATGTCGTTAATTTTGTCGCCGCCGGTTACGGCACCTTAAAAGTTTTGAACGTTTATAGAAAATGACGTTCAATTTATTTAAAACGGAATAATATGTGTAATATTTCGTGAAACGGCGGTTTCTAAATAAATTCGATTACAACTAGGTTACCGAGACGAATGAACACGTTATAGTAGTTCAGGACGAACTTTTACGCACTTAAGCAAGAGACTCGCCTGAGATTCCGTTCAACGGTCTCTGTAGTGCAACCGATTTTGACTCGGAAAATGATGAGAATGACTACGGAATGAAATTTATCGTAAACAGGACGGTCAAATGTCGTAGAGGGCATTTTACGCGTTAGATAAATATAGGTAAGAGAATGATAAGGTCTAATGCAACAAACAAGACAGGCGTGTACAAACTTAGCACTAAAAGTGATACATAATATGTGAAATAAATAAATCTTCACGTAAATAATTGATAAAATTGTAAAAAAAGAACGACCAAATTATAAGATCGATCAGGTGATATCCGTTAAATAACGAGCCGCTTGAATTATTATTATTGTAATTATCAAGGTTAGTAAGAAAATTAAATGTTTAAATTAGAAAGATAAAGATAAAAGCGTTAAAACTAAATAATAAGAAATCGATTGGGCTTATAACAACAGACACGTACACAGTACCATCGTGTGCATGCGCATTTGTATATAAATAGATAGATGTGTATCTATTCAATATATATATATATATATATATATATATATATACATAGCTGTACGTAGAAGGCAGTATACTATTATGTTCCACACACATAAAGAGATCGAGTTAGGTTCGTAGAATTTTTCTAATTCTATGGAGGTAATGTCTGCGTAAGAATCTGGTAGAGCTAAAAACGATTATTTTTTGAATTTTTAATCTTTTTCATTTTATATATTATATAATTATTTGTTCGTAAAAATGTTATTTAGTATTTGCATTTCACACACGTACTTTTATTAATCACCATTTAAAAGTTGTTTTTTTTCTCATATAAAAAACTTACTTTTATTTACCCATTATTTAGCGATAAAAACAAAACAAAAAAAAAAAAAACACAATTTATTACGAAACTATCGATTAAAAATGAATTACGAATAAATGAATACACTAACTGTGCAAGTGTTACATTTTGTTCGCGGCTTTGCATTGATACCATTTTTAAATGTCCTTGCTCATTGCGGTCCCAGGACGATAATAAAAAAAGTTGAAAAAAATTCAAATCAATTTAGATATCAATGTAAAAACAAGCATTTTCTTATATACATATATTTTAGTGTATTTATGTAATATATATATATATATATATATAGGTAGTTAACTAATTATCTGCATTGTTTCTAATAATATGTTTAGACTTCTTCAAAGAACTGCTGACTAAATCGAAGAAGGATTTTCACGATATGTTTAAAAGGACGTACGGAATCTTATACGAAGAGAATGCTTACATATTTGCAAATTTTTTTAGTGAATTGGAATCGTACTATATGAACGGTAAAACGAATCTGGCCGACGTAATGGATAATTTTTTCACAATTTTATATCAAAAAATGTACACCGTCATCCACAGGCAATATAAATTCGATGAGAAGTAAGTTTCCATATTTTTAACGTTCCGTTTAAAATTATTATTTTATTTTTACTTTATTTATTTAATCGTTTCGGGCGTAACCTTTATTGCATTGGTCAAGTGAAAACAAAGGTAGAAACAAAAAACACGATCTTCCACACAGTAGCTAATTTGTGCAGAAAACCTATTAAGCACAAAAAATTTATAGCAAAATTGAAACATTTTTTTTTGTTTCATAAATAATAAATAATTCTCGTAACTAATTGACCGGGCAAAAAAAAAAAAAAAAAAAAAGGAAAGCAAGTCATCCTGCCAGCTTGTCTATAAATGATGAAAAAACGCAAATAGTATAAATCTTAAAAGTGTATAGAAAAAGAAAGTTTGCAGGAAAAAATGTAACCGATATCGAGAGAACTTTAATTTGGCCTCCCCCGCGGTGTTGCAAATTTCGAAGTTTGGAAAAAATAATCCCCCCCCAGGGGGGGTGGGGGTGGGGGATGTTGTAAATCGATGTTGGAAAGTTCACTCGACGAAACCGTATTTCAGTTGTTTAATGAAACTTTCAAAGTTTGTGAAAAGTTCAATAAAGCATGAAAAACAGCAGGGAGTTTTTTCTCTGTGGCTGCGTGAGTATTATACTTGAAAATTTTCAAGCATCGTATAAATCGGTTTACACGTTTACGAGAATATAACGTAAAAACCTTTTCGAGAGTAGGCAATAATATTTATTTTGAATATGCTAATTTGTGGAATTACGGGGTAAAGCTTAACGAAAAAAGTACGGAATTCTTAACGCGTGAAACACATCGTGTTTGATTGACCTTGTGTTTTATTTGAATTATAAGCAAATCAGTGGCGGTCCGGTTAATTAGAAAATTTTTACTTTTAACGTAATTAAGGCTTAATAATATTTTGGTATTTGGTAAAATTTTGCAAGTGTTTTAATGAAATTCTGTAGCCAAGCAGAATCGTCGTCAGCTTGTGCGCTATTTATTTGTTATTTCATATTGAATAATGTTAGGATATATAGTGTGTGTGTGTGTGTAGAAACAATTCCCCATACGTTATACGAAAACTCAAAAACCGATCCTCCCTTCCATATCGAAAAATTTAAACCGCATCATTGAAGCAGATTTCCTAATTTGTTCGATTGCATTAACAAAAATATTCTCACAGTGACCGCAAACGCTTTGTGTTATCATTTTCGGTGCCAGATCAATCGGCTGTTCGAAAGTTATACACCACACACATTTGAAGATCATATTAATTGCGCAACATTTCAAATTGATAAGCTTACTGCCGCTATTAGATTTTATTCGATTTTTCCCTGTTTGTGAGAACTGTATCCATCATATATTTAAATGGGATTCGAAAGCGCGCTGTGAAAACTTTACCTCTATTGGTCGAGAAATTTAATTGCAATTATACCTCTAGGTTATATGAACTATTTGCAAAATTAAAAACTTACTGTTTCACCAGTTGATGATTAATACCAGCTGAGATTAAAGATAATTTTGTGCTATTCAGCATTATTAACAGCGTAACATTTAACACTTACATAATAGCTGCGTACGAAGAAGTACATTTACCAGAGTCAGACCACGTAAGACTTCGAAATAGCTCTGTTAAATAACAAAAGCCGGAAGGATGACAAATACGAATTGCTGCTATTGTGTAATTGACTAGAGAGTAATATTACCGCATCAGACGTTTCTCCAAAACCGCTGATCCGACAGTAATCAGAAATACTTCATATTATAGTACCTAGTTGTAACTTAAAACTTTAACTGCAACTTCGTCGATTAAGTATTACTATTACTTTTGTCAAATCATTATTCTTAATTTTTCAAGAAGATGTTTAGCCTGGACGATGTTCGATTGTCGGGTTGAGCCCTTTCTTTCGGGCCCATTGTCTATGTTTCAATTATTATTGTACACGTAATTTTCGTATAATCTGCGAATAAGGCTATTGCTCGCGTATCGAGTTGTTTTAGTTTCTTCATGTCCGTTTCGTATTGTTGGAACGCTTTTATTTTTCGTTTAGTTGATGATTTTTTCATCATATTCCCATCTACTTAGGTGTGGTGTACATTATTTATTTATATCGTCACCGATTTTTGTCGCTAATTTTTCGTATTAATAAGATACCGGTCTCGATACCTCTAATTTGTGCGATACGTTTAAAATAAATCGTTTGCTTATTTATTTATTTGTACATATATATTAGTTCCGTTCAGTGATGAATTCAGGAATCTGTTTCTGGAGGATTAATGTTCTTGAGGGGGGACAGAGATTTTTTTTTTTAATATTTTTACTGAAAAATTTTTTTTTTGGGGGATATTCCTGAATAAAACCAAATATGTAAAACATGATTTATTACTTAATTTAAATAAATGAAAAAGCAAATGTGAACGATAAATTTTTAAGTAAAATAACCGATTATAAACAACCATGTTTTCCCAATTCGGTTTAAAATGATTAATTCTACAATAAATACATTTTTAACGCGTAATTAAAACAATTATATATATATATATATATATATATATATATATATATATATATAGATGTTTTAATTACGCGTTAAAAATTTATTTGTTGTGAATATTAAACAATAAGTTTAATTAAGAAATACAGTGATTAATTCTAATTGTGTAGCATTAAAGAACATCATATTATAAACAGCATTCTAATACATTATCTTTTTATAATAAACGAATACGCCGTGGTGTTTCAGCTGTTTTAAATGGGGACTTTTCTTGGAAATAAAGAACAAGAAGAAAGCAACAGAAACAGAAATGAAGTTGTCTCTATAGAGATCATGTCGCTTTAAAACGAAAAAAAAACAAAAAAAAAAACAAAAAACGAATAAATGAAAACCGAAAAGAGAGAAACCTTTAAAAACAATTTATATTGATATTAATGTGATAAATGGATCGACGTGAAACATGAGAGTTCCCGTTTAAGCAGACAGCAAATACCAACTGCAGCGAATAATTTTTTCTGGTCGCGAGTACTTTACATCTTTCGTACATTTGCGCAATGAAATCGTAACAATTTTTTCATAGAATAACGAGCAAACGCCAAAGTCAAATTTTAAAAGATCATTTTTTTTTATTGTTATTTTATGAAGTTTCATTTTTCCGTCAAAAATAAATCGGGTAATTTTAAAATTTAAAAATATACCACTAATTGAGCCATTTAAAAATGTTTTGGCAGCATCTTTTGACATAACTGCAAACAAGGCCAACAAAAAGAATTTTATTTCCTATGAAATTGCAGCATTCTTAAATAGCTTGTATTAAATTCTGGCGGGGGGGCATTGTCCCCAACCCCTCACTGGATGCATCCCTGGTTCTATTTCATTGATATGTTTTCTTACGTATGTCGTAGTGAAATATTTATAGCAAACTTATTGTTTCGTAATTGTCAAAGTTAAAAACGTCGTGTATCATCGCATGTTTTAAATGCGGTTTTATGTTTTATATTTTTATACATAAGATCTTCTGCTTATACCCCTCAGGAAAGAAAAAAAAGTACATATTTTTTCACATAAGGTAAAAGAGCGTAAATAAATAAAATGTGTCCTGTACTAACAATAAAGCATTTTAAAGGTACGAAAACAAAGTTATAGATAATAGCTAACGCAAATGCATACGAAAAACAATAATTGCCAACATTTTATAAGTGGTAATATATTGTTTAAGAATAATTATAATAAATTGATAATGTATTGTGAAAATACTCTTGCTACGACAGTTTTTCGTAAATTTAGAAACTGTGTATTCTACAATCGCTCGATAGTAGTAGACTCGATACTAGTTGAAAAATATAAAATACCTTACGTCGTATAATTACTTTAAAAGAAGAAGAAGCATTTTAGGTTTCACATTTTAATGATTATTATGAAAAAAATTCGATCATAATCAAGAAAATGATGTATTAAATTAAAATATACACAAAAACCACGAAAACGTTAGAATTTAAAATAGTTTTTAACACCGAATAGGGTAATCATTTTTGCGCTCTAAAATTTGGTGTCGTGTTCACAGCGACCATCGGATCTTTATTATTATTATTATTATTATTATTATTATTATTATTATTATATTCGACTTGCATGTTCAAAACGACCCGCAGACATTTTTATTACTATTATTACATATATGCGACCTAGGGCGGCCAAGTTATTTTGTTAAAATTGCTAGAAATTATAATACACGATTAGAGACGTACTTTTATAGTCAGTTTAATCATTAATATTTTATTGTTAACTAAAACTATTGAGCATTTACACAACGAATTAAACTGGATATGAGTATGTTTCCATTCATCTATTATAGTTTTACATTAACAAATATTATATACACATTGCATTAAATTACACGTTTTTGTAATATTGTCTTACCGTTACATGTTAATGTTATAATATAGAAATACCAAGTGTTTAAAGTAAATAATAACGAATTTAGAAATTACGCATAACTTATAAGAGAACCGTAACAGAATATGATCGTAGTTCATTGTAGTAGTGATTTCCAGGAAATTACCTTTCCTGTCCCTTTTAGATGTCGGCTTTAAATATGGTCACTCCCAACACGTAAACCTAAAATTTATGTATATTTTTCGGTATAATGATGTTTCAAGTAACACTTCTGTGCGTCTATTTGATCACACGCTATATGCATGATTTTAATGTTACTAATTAATCGAGAACTAAGGAAACCCTGTTAGTTTAATATTCTCGTATTCTGTATTTTATTTATTTTTATTTTTTTTTTTTTGGAGGGAGGTCTTCACTTTGGATACTACCAACGAGGCAAATATATTTTGTATGTTTCATTACATAAAGGGTGTATATGACACCAAAAATAAATGTGCTCCATCCAATTAAGTTTATTAGGTCGTCACATGAATTCTGTTTTACAATGTGTAAAGATTTTATAGTATAACTCTTAAAAGTAAATAGTGTCTTAATATAAATGAATATTATTTTTACGATTTTTAACAGCCTCTTGTATTGTAAGGTGATTGAAATGGTTGAAATTATCATCAGTTGTTCCGTAGTACCTTTAATAACTGTATTACTGCTATTGCAGCCCCTTGTAAGATATGATACACGCTGTCGTGAAAATTGCATCTTACACACTTTGCCGAACCGACAATAATTCCATACTTGTACAAGTACATTTTAAATATTCCATCTGCAGTTATAAACTGAACCTTAACAAAATTTGCAGTAAAAACTTTTATTATTTCATCTTTCCCCCTAATATCATCCGGAAAATACACTGATATGCAATACCACCGTTGCGAATTATTCCAAATTTGCCGAAACTTATCTATGTAATGGTAATAATGCTACAAAATAATTTTTAATTTTTTAACGTTAATTGATTTTGATAGGTAAACAACAGGTTTTTATGAATATATATTTTACGTTACTAAATTCATTATTTAGTCTGATATTATGTTTAATAAATTAATAATTACGTACACATTCAGCAAGATATAATTCGTATTTGTAACTGAAAATTGAACAATAAAGTTACGTAATACTAGTTTATTGGAGATGCGAAAATAAAAGTAATAAATCCGAATGAGGCGCGTATTGGCGCTTTCCTTCCGAGGCTATTAAAAGTTGCCGGATATTTATGTTTTCGCCTGAATGTTTATGCCTAAGTCTTTGTGCGGAACTCGCGGAATTACTAATTATAGATTTATGTCCATTTGATAGAAACTTTTGCAAGTGGGTACGATAGCGCGCGCGTGTCTGACAGCTCTCACAGACTAATTGTGTCCGCTAGAAAATGACTTTATCGCTTGAATTGTTTATAATAAAAATTATCGATATTGCCCCAGTACGAATAGAAATTATATTACGATTGTGGACTGGAGGTACATTTGTAGGAAAATGGACGTTAAAAAATTAGCCGGATATATACTAGCACATACACTGTTTTAAAAAGGGCAACGAATAAACTTTTAAAAAAGTGTCTGGTAGATTGCGGAGGAGATTGCACGTAGAGGGAATAACATTTCAAATTCATATAAAACGTTTTTTTGTTGTTTTTTTTTTTTTTTTTGTAGTTTAAAATTTGCTTGGAAACGTTTGACGACTTGTTGTTAATACGAGCGTAGAAAGAAATGTACACTTTATTAAGCATTTAAGGCTGTTTGTCTCTTAGGGATCGAAAATTTTGTCGACGCGATTATTATAGAATATCTTCGGTAAAGAAATTTTTTAAAAAATTCTTTAAATTCGTCTTCGGCTTCGGTGGCAACTTTTCCATTAGTCGAAAATGATATTATTAAGTCACTGATTTGTACGTGGTAAGAGGTGAAGAATAAATTAACTTTAATTATCCTGTTCCTCCTCTCATTGCCGGTTCTTTTATTTTCTTTCTAGGCTCCGTTTTGATCACACTTCTTTCGCCATGCTATCGTTTTTCGCTTCTTATAAATTCTCCATATCTACACTTTCCTAATAATAATCATAAATGTTAACCCCGTGTCGTTCTTTTTGAATTCTCCGCTCTTTCTTCTGAACGTTTCTGTTCTCCTGTTTCCAGCACTTTCTATCGTTAGTTCTTTTATTACTCCTGTTTCTGATCGGATCAAAATTTACATATATAATTCTCTATAATGCTCATGGGTCAGTGTGCTCCTTTCGAGTCCCCCCCTCCCCCTAAAAAAAAAAGAAAGTTTCAGTCTTTTTAGATGATAAAATATCTAACACAGTAAATAAATTGTAATTATCGATAACGGTTAGTTTTGTTTTTTTTTTCCCCCCGGCTCATCAACTATGGGACTATAATTAACCCGATGCGGGTGAAATTTTTTTGTACATTTTTAGTGGCGGTACGGGATTCGAACCAGATTATCGAAGTACACCACAGTAGTGGTGGGAACGTTTAGATAACAAGGTCGTGAATAGTTTTCTGGATTTGCAAGAGATAAAACTAGTTATGTATGGTACTAGAAAATATTTAAACAATATTGAAAATCGCTCTAAAGATAAAAATTAAGCTATCGTGAACAAATTTTCGACTGACACTATTATCGAGAAACATGTACACAAGCTTGCTACGAAGTGTGTTAACATAAAAGGTACTTTTTAGCGGGCCTGAGTTGTTAAAACGGTACAGAAAAAGAATAATCTCGTAAATAAAACATAAGTCTGTTCGAATATACGCGTGTTCTGGAAAGAAACGGATTTCAATTTTTATGTAATTACGAGCAAAATAGTTTACAAAATTTAACGGCACGAAAAAGGGGTAAATAAGTGAACAATGTAATGGAAAAGAAAGCGGCTGTTATGAAGCGCGTAACAGGAGAGGGGAAAACAGCTGTAAACGAATATAAACACGCTAGGCTGAGTTTTAAAATAAAAGCTACCGACATTTTTTTCTTATCATTCAAAATAAAAAATGTGGACGTCTAAAAGTGTAACGTTAAAAATAATATTCTATTGCGAAATGTAATTACGCGTGATGGAAAAAAAAAAAAAAAAAGAAAAATCATATCGTCTGTTGTGACGGTGAACGGTGTTAAATCGTGAAAAATTACTAATTTTAGGGCGATTTTAAAATATTTCTTCTTTTATAGCAAAATAATCGGTGCGATTACACAGATAAATATCCAAATTCGCGAGTACACAACTGTCGAATAGTTGTTAAGAATGACCGTCGAAACTATTGTCGTGAGTTACAACGATTTCTAATACGAAACAAAATGAAAAAAATCGACTTCACGGGTAATATTATCTGTATACATAGAATATATTCGAACTGGGCAGAGAGTTGTCACGCGACACGGCGCTCAACTGTCTTTTACAAATAGTCTAAAAGTTCCACTGTAACATGTTTTGTTTTTGTTTTGTTTTTTTTCTCCTTTTTTTTTTTTGGTCAAAGGCCTAGAGCCCGATATGCATCTAATATGTTAATGCGTCATTGAACTGTAAAACAAAAACGGCGGGAAAACAAAATTAAACGAGTTTGTTTTCGCCCAGAAATAGTTCTAAAAAGCACATTATTCGCCTTCTCCTTCGCAAACAGTGTGTCCAAACTGCTTCAACGTTTCGCAACTCTTTTTCGTCGAACCCTTCCTAATTTTTTCCCCAGCGTTAGCTTTTAATTCCTCTTTTGAAAGTTCCATTCTCGCTGTCGAATCTCGCTCGACATCAGACGAGCCATAAAAACAGGAGAATGTATCGAGCGGAGTACACTGTTCCATTTTCGTACTTTAATCCGTAGATAGCGAACGCGGAAATGAACGCGGATGTAGAATGCCGATGAAGAAAGGGCGGAGACCATTGAATGGAAATTGCGAGAGTGAGGTCTGCGTGTGAGAATGACGGGGAGGATAATAAAAGTCAAACTTGCTGAAGGTAATCTCGAAATGGCAATTTACAGCTAAAAATCTTCTGCGTATGTGTAGCTACTTCATTTTTTGCAGAACAATCGTCGTTGCGGTTTTTAGTTTGCGCGGCGACCGTTTCGCTTTTCCTCGAGGAAAGTTTACTTAGGAAAAACTCGGTAAATTATTTCCCGCTCGCCGGTTCAATTGAATTTCATCACTCTTAGATGTGCCTTCCCTGACGTTATAATTCTTTATTCTAATCGTTATTGGTTGATTATTTAAACATAAAAGTTCACGCTTTCGATGTTACTCTTGAGGTTTTTTATCCCGCGCCAAAATTACGACTTATCGGCTGCTTGCTAAAAAAATCATTCCCGCCAATAGAGGAAAGAAGCTACGAAAGTTTTCAGGAAGAATACTCGGGATTAATTACAAGAGCCGGTAAATGACTTCATACGGTCGACTGAAAGTGGAGATGTATAATTGTAGCTTTTCCCCCTTATATTTTGTATACAAATGAAAAGTTTGACGCTCTGCACTTCTACGGTGGCAAACTTAGCGCGACTGTATTCAAATGAACGATTGATTAAGCACGTAGATGTTTTCTGTGTTAAAGTGGAACCTCCCGAATACTTTTATGCTGCCCCCCCTCGCCCTGGAGGGAGGGAAAAGTTGAATATTTCTTAAGGAAACCGCGTTACATCGACGGTTCTGTCCTCCTGCCGGATAGACTGTGTTAATTTGTTTTTCAATAACAGATCCCATTACAGAGGACACGCACTTTTTAGAGAATACCTGTCTTCTCTCAGCAAATTCACCGATTTGTCAGCACTGCGCAACTGGTACTATTACAAAAACGTGTACATCACACTCTTTTTGACCGTGATACCCGGGGGAAAAAAAATAACGGCGGGAATTGCATAAACTGTTGTAGTAAAAGCATAACGATAAAATTGCTCTTATGTGTTTCACAATGTAATGAAGACAACATGAAACGGATGGTTATTTTGAAAACGTTTAAAAAGCTCCAGTTAGGCTCCTTGCGATGCTTCATGAATGAGCACACTATCTGAGAAAAGGTATTTTTAAAAATTTCCGAACGTTTTAGGAAGCGTGGAAACACTTTTTTTTTGACCCGGGATCTAAAGCCGCGAGCAGAATAGTTGTTAACTTTCCTCTTTCCTCTTCCCCTTGGTGAACTATTCTGAAAAGAAGATTGCGGTCCATATTTTTGTCCAAAAGGAGTGTGATGAAAGTTTGACCGATGCCCCGGATATGCGGCGAAGATGCGATGATAAGGCAGATCTTCTTCACTAAAACCCGGCGGTGGCGTACCTCCGCGCCTTATACTTCGATTTTTGTAATTTAGTCCGACAATAATTAGCTGCCATCTCTAGTACTATCGGTACGAATTCCGGTCGTCCGTCCATGCGCTATATAGTAGCATTCTGCGGTTTATTTATTTTCTCTTGTTTAGGTGTACTATTAGACGCGTCGCGCGGGTGTAGCGGCGGGTTTTTCATTAATCTGTTCATGAAGTCGGGCGGTTTTTTATGCACATAGTACTAAATATAGTTTTATATGCACCGCGCCTGCATAATGCTCGACTTAATATGTCCTGGCAACAGTCGAACGTCTATTATAGGTTAGTTGAAAAGAGAAATGAAACGTGAAGCGAACAAGGTGTTGATATGCAGTTGCCAGATAAATCGCTTTTAAACATTCATCGGCAGTCGCTCTAAAAATAAATTTTCCCCCGACAACATTGTCTGTGTGAGAGTATGTTAAATCAGCCGCAATTGATTTCACCTATCGGAAATTGTTCGTGCTTTTCTCCTAGCTTGTTATACCGCGTTTCTTTGCTAATTTCTCCCAAAAGGAAAAATTGTACAGCCCCCCGGTACCGCCGTTTATGTCCAATTAGCAAACCGGCTTCGACATGTGTCGCATCAGCCATGTGTTTTACATTTCCCTTCCGAGCTGATGCTTTGCAATTAAAAAGAACGAGAAAATTCCTTTAAAATTGTTTTTTCCGAACAAATCAATCGATACTGAAACGCGTAACAAAACCATTTCACTTTTAACACTGTGAATTATTCCTTTTTTTTTTGTATCGTAAAGTAAATTCAACGGTCAACGTTTAAAGAGCGCCGTTAAAATTAAAATGAATTAAAAGGTTATATCTGAACTAAACTCTTATAGAAAAGTATATAGCTTTTATTGCTTCTATAATATGTACACACGCGAATGGTGTGCCTCAGTGAAAATGTAAACCTGGTCAATATAAATAGATCTACGTATTATTTCCTGAAGATTTTATATTATGAAAAAAGTTAGTATTTACTGACTTCAAAAAAAGGATATCATACGTCGAGTATGTTGTTTTTCTCGTTTATTCGGAAGTCTACTGGTCGTTTGTGATACTATGCAAGTACACCGTGTCCCCAGCATCGATGAGAATACACTCACTATCCATTAGAATAATAAACGTTATCGAAAAGAGATCTTTTTCGAGAAAGAAGTTAATACGTTCAGGAGGCAATTTTTTTGGTAATAATTTTCGCAGTAGCAAACATCGATAGGAATTATTTAGTTAGTAATTCTAAGCAAAATTCATATATATATATATATATATATATAGTATATGGGGGTTCCGATGGGTCCAGGCGGAAAATGCGTTAGAACGTACAAATACACTGCACTTTTTTTTCCAGTGTTAAAATTTGTTCAAATATAAGTAAGAAACATAGTCTGTCTAATCTGAGTATGGGTAATACGTCCGGCAGGTGGAAAACTTTTTTTCAGTTTGCAGCTGCCCCCCTAAGGATATGTGATTATATATATATATATATATATATATTACCAAACTCAGTATCGGTGGGCGTCCATATTTATATACATATAGGTGTATATTTTCGGGCGTTTGTCCATTTCGTGTCCATATGGATCAAAATCCAGGTTAGACCTGTCCGACCGAACCGTTAGGGGTTCGGAGCAACGGTATAATAAACGGCACATGCAGCCGCCCCCGAAGTGTACCGTAACGCGAGCCAATGTTCATTTGTAGGTTGCGCGAGGATCTATGTGTCTCCACTCAAGCTCCTAACTTATTAAAGGATCACAGAGAGTGTTAATTTGACGTTGACGGAGCATAGGTTTATTATCTGAATCACATCCATGCCTGTCGTAAGCCACCACTAGGCGGTGTTGAGGATTATAGAAACAAGCCCCAAAAAAGGGGCTCCTATGAGCGACTTAGGAAAAGATTAATACGAAGGCACATGCCTGTTAGCCCACACTACGGCCATGACTGCCTCGCACACAGCGCCAACGGCTAGGAACGAAGACACTTTGAAATGTAAGGTCCGCATAATGGAACAGTTTAGCCATGACTCAGGAAATACATAAGGGATCCCCGTTCTCCGCGATATTTTTGGTTCCGCGGTTTCAGGCAATCGAACTTCACAGCCGACTTTTCCACATAACTTCCTCACTCAAATCACAAGCACACGAAACAAGATCACATACGTACCTAAAATTACAGACAATGGCGAACTCTCCAACGCCGAAAGAAAACAAAAAAAAAAACAAAACACAACAAAAACAATACGCCGACCGTCTACTGAAATGGTGTCGATACCAACGCCACACTCGACCGTTCTGTACGGAAAGAATCCTACGAGCCAAATTTGTAAATTAGAAAAATGAAAACACTACTCTCGTTTGTGCCGAGGAACATACGAGTCCCGATGGGACGTACAAGAGACGTGGGATAAGAAATATCAATGGGGGAATATGAACAGATAATACAAAAGGGATAGCTGCATGGAAACCGTCATACGCCAGACTAACGAATATGAGAAATGGCGGAGATATGCGTTGTGGAAAAGATGGAGGTAGACGTGTGACGAACCCGGCAATGAAGGAGACGTAGGACCACAGCGCGCGATACCCCGAAGAGGATAGAAATGTGAAGCGTCACACCAGCCCGAGAAGAGATGATGATACGCAATGACTAGAGAAGATAGCAAAATAAATTGTAATAAGACTGCCAGTGACGTGTGTAAGCACCCATGCAACAGCAGCATAATTTGTAAGGAACGGAACAAGGAGCATCTAAGGAATGTAGAAAGAATATTTGAGATAACACCAGATCGGAATTAGTAGCTAAATATATTCAAAAAGAGTAGTGCGTACTAAGAGTGAACAATGTAAATTAACGTAAATAAGAATTAAAAATAGACAAATCGGCGGCACCTAAGCTTTGAAAAACAACAAAAAACATAACGAAATAAGCAAACACATAAAGTCCTCGGGGAAACGTAACATAAACAAGCTATATATACATTCTTAGATAACAAGTTAAGGACCATGATCGAATATATATGAACTAATTACAAGGAACAAATCAAACCGGAGCGCAGGTTTTGATTAGTCTCCTCCGGTACTTCCACAACCGGGATGCTTTACGGAGGCGATGCCACGCCTAACGCTTTAATATTGAAATTACCTTTTCGTCGATTTTTGTTTTTGGCGATACATACTGAGCGAAGTATTTTGTATAAGAATATAGTTTAAGCCTATTAACGCCTTTCTCGCGTAGTTGGAAAAACGATTTTTCTTTAGTATTAGCCTCTGGACTCGATTTTTCGCCAATCATCAGCGATTCGTACAGGCGCTTCTTTATCATAGTCTCATAAGTAGAACCTTCAGTATTATCGGATGATAATAGGAATTCCCCTTCTCTATCGACAGATCTTCGTAATTCGAATCGATATCCGGTACTTCAATTAATTTACTGCAAGTTCTGTCAACCCAATTCCTACTCTCAGTCCCTTCTTCGTTAATCCTTTCATCGATGGCCTTTATTAGGTCCCTATTCTCTCGGCTCAAGTGATCGATTTTTTGGTTTAAATCTACAACAATTCTTCCGATAACATTATTTAAGTCTGCTGAGTTTTGGTCGATTTTATTATTTAGATTTCCGGGTTTTTTTTTTTTCGTACTATTAGTCCTGCTGTTAGCCTGAATAGTGAATCTAGTCTCCTTCCTCTCCACTATAGAAGATTAATCTTATCATCCAACTTTCTTGCCTCTACTCGGTGCATTCCTAATCTCCCGCTTTTCAGTATCCTGTTCCAAAACAATCCCCCTGTTTCACAAAACCTCCCCAAATACACGAACCATCTCAAAACCAATCTTGAATCTTTGTTTTCTCAATTCCTTCAAATTTTTCTGACTCCTCTAATTATGCCACTCTTTACTAATCCCCCTCCATGGCTTTTATCCCCTGTAGATATAAATTTCAATTTACTTAATTCTTCCAAAACCGTATACTCTCCCCACATCATTCGCCAAAATTACTCCTTTGAAATTTCAAAATATCCTAATCTTATCTGTTGTTTCACTGACGGTTCTAAATCTGATGATCGTGTAGGATGTGCTTTCTCAGTCCTCAACCCCATACTAAAATTTCGTCTTCCCAACCACTGTTATATATTTACTGCTGAATTCTTCGCCATCCTAAAATGCCTCGAATTTTTAACTTCTTCTGATCCTCACTCCAAATATCTCATAAATTCTGACTCACTCAGTAGTTTCCTAGCATTACAGAATCCACATTCTTCTCATCCTATGGTACAACGAATATTCCTTCTACTCAACTCCCTTAGACTTTTTCTAATGTCCTGATCAATTTCATACGGATCCCTAGTCATGTAAGAATAATCATTGATCAAGCAGCCAGAGACGTCCCCTACCTTCCTGAAATTATCTCTCTGTCTACTTCTTTTGATATCAGATCCTATATGAAGCACCTGATTTCCCATTCCTGGCAAAAATCTTGGTCATCTCAACCATCTAATCAACTCTTAACGATTAAACTTAATGCCTTAGTCCCTGCTTCCTGTCCATTCCGATCCAAAGAGAAGAACATCATTCTTACCTGACTTAGAATCTCCCATACGGCTCTCACTCATTCTCACTTAATCCAACGTCTTGATCCTCCTGTCCCTTCTGTCAAAACCACCCTCTCAACATATCGCACATCTTACTATCGTGTCCTTCACTTTAACCTCAAAGATCCTCTCTTAATCATCTTCCACACTCAATTGCCGAAATTCTTTCTGAAGACTTTATTCACCTTGACAACCTCTTTCTCTTTTTGAAAAACCTTTAACTCCTACACATAATCTAATACCTCTCGTAGTCTCCGGTTGCATATGGCCCCATGAGTAGCCGAAAGCGTCGTTTTTTTTTGTTGTTTTTTTTTTTTGTAATAATAAATAAATAAATAAATATTCGTATTATTCTTGAAATTATTTAAATTTTCAGCGAATTCTTCGGCGGTTTTTCTTATTAAATTCATCAACATGGTGTACGGGTCTATCAGGCCATATTCCGGATCTGTGAATCCTTAATGTGTGGAGCTGGGGAGGACTTATCCATCCGGACCATCTTCCATCGAGGTATTATGACCAGCCGGCTTCGCCGGCTCGCCCTCCACATTAGAGTCGTTCAGCACGGCTTTTGCTTACGACGCCTCTAAGCGTCTCCTCCGACATATAATCTTAATCTGTTATGTATTTTTCTTATTAATTTATTTATGTATTTAATTTACCAAGTGCTATATTTATTATTCAGATACGTAGGAATATGTTTTATTTTTTCGTATAGCTAGTAGGACAACTATTTAATAAAAATTCCGTGCAACGAGTAATGAGCTAGAATATCGTAACAGATCGCTTTTGAGAAATTATTTACGGAATCATTACGAAATGCCACGGTGCGATAAATAAAGTTTAAGCTGAATCAGAATCATCATTTCTGTTCCAGCACTTTTAAAATATTTATAATGTCCCGAAACTGAAAGTATTTGATAAAGCTAATTTCGACTTTTTTATTTTTACATGGGGGGTGTCCCCTATCTTCCGCTCGTGGATCCGCCACTGATAAGTGCACTAGAAAATATAGACAAATCAGTTACGTTTATAGCTGAACAATATGAATAAAAATGGAAAATGGAGAACCAGTAAGGGAAATAAAACAATTTCTAAAGTTAAAATACCATTATCAAATAGATCATCAACGAGATAAGTAAAGAACTTAGTAACCGAATAAACTATTTAGAGACTAGACGAGAGTGATCTAATGGAAAAAGAAGGCGAAAATATTAAAGAATTAATTTTCTAATCGTAATAAGACTCTGGACTGTTTAGTAAAAATTAAAATAAATCAGGGACTCTTACTCCCAGAATCGAAAAGTATTAAAAAACAGGAAAACAAAAATGGAGATAAATCAAGAAATACTAAAAAATGATTCATTTGACCGACTGATTTACACGAAAATGTGACAGCCTACAATGACAAAATTATCATACAACGTAGAAAAAAAATAAAGTAAAAGATCTAAACTATAATTAAGTATAGTTTCAAAGTGGTCATGTTCTTGTAAAAAAGGAAGAACCAGAACAGAATAAAATTATTAACACTAAACTTATATATTGGATAACTATTATCAACCTTTATTATTATTGTTAAATTTTTATAATTATAAGTACACAAAAACAACAAATGTTAAATGTTTATAATGATAAAGTGGCAAAAAAAAAATTTTTAGTTAAAAAACAAGTACAGAATAATACGTTACAAACGATTATTTCAAATGAATATGGTATGAAATAGCGTCTAAATTACCGAACTAAATTTCGTACTGATTTATCATGCAGCTATTTTTATTTCAATTTATTTTTTCGTTGATTTTTTTCATATTTAGAATGATGCCATTTAAATTTGACGCAGTCTAATAATTAGGCCTGTATCCGGTAACGGTCTTCTTGGTAACTCCGTTCCGAATTTAATGTTCAATTAAAAATTGACGGATAGGTTAACATTTAAATTTTTTTTAGTGAATAATACATCTAAAGTGATACAGAACTTTTTTTTTTCGCTTGTCATAGTTTACCACTGACGACTGAAGCACAGCTGGACTCGAAATCACAGCAATTTATGCCCCCATAGTGCATTGCTGTATAAACTAATTGTTAGACAGATGCGCTGATTTAGAACATGTTGAAAAAGAAATCATCAGATTTGAAATCGGAGGTGGATTGTTATTCTTTCGAGAAGTTTTGCACTAATTTTTTTCCTACGTTATCATCAAGCGATGACAATTGCAGTACCGCGAGTCTAAAAATTGCATTAATGCCCTTTTCAGCTGCGCTATTTATCAATCGTTCTTGTTCCTGTAACCAATTTTTTACGACGAGCAAAGTTCGGACATCTCAAAAAGTCGAATAATCCGAATCCTTTTTTTTTTTTTTCTTTCTTTCTTTCCAAAGAACAATTACAACGGCGGTTCAATTTTTTTTTTTTATTGTTTCTCATTACCAAAGAGTAAAATGAAACACATTAATAGTGGATTAGCAAAACGACCTTCATTATGATGGGATATGAGACCGAAAGATTATGCAGACAGAATTGCAAGAAAGCAGTATTGGGAGGAAATTACAAACCTTTTTTTCTGCCGCTGTATGATGGTAAAGGAAAAAAGGGAAATTGGTTAAAAATAAACTGTATAAATTATCTCCCAAGCCCCCTCTGTAGCTTTTTAAGCAATTGTCGTCTACTCGTATGATTATTTTAAGACCAACGAGAACGGCTTTTAATCGCCGTGCCCAGGATTATAAATTGAATTGTAAATTCGGTTTAAAGAAATACTTTAAATTGTAAAAATTGTTGAAAATAAAATCGGATGCATATTTTACTCGGTTAACCCTTAAATGCCCCATGTGCATTATAATGCACGTCAACTTTGAAGTAATTTTTAAATACTTCGTGTTAAATTGATAAGGAAAAAATTATAGTAATATACAATATTATATTTTGTTTTAAATATATTTAAGTTTGGGGTTTCTGGGCATGCTCAAAAGCTTTCTAAATAAGATATACAAAATAATTTTCACTTTGCTTTTTCTACGTGGGGGCATTTAAGGGTTAAAGCGGACATCGGATAATCGGGATGATCCTACTGTATTATTTTTTTCCTGTGCTGTTTCGGTTTTCGATGAAACGGGAAGTTATTACTAAAAGTAAAACACCTTTTTTATGCGACTAAGATATGTAGAGAAATAAAAAATAGCGCTGCGTGATTAAATTATATCGAAAATTTTGCTTACACAGCGATAAATAAACTATAACCTCTTGAGTTAGAGAATAAGCAAATTCTTTTGATAGTCGAGTTGCCCTAATTTTTTTAAAACTCTCCCAGTCGACTCTTTTATATTAAACTACTAGTATTCCTTTTTTTACGTTCACTCGGAGGAGTTGTGAATTCTGTTTTACACCGACGCATTTTTTTCAAAACACAGTTGATTCTAAAGAATGGCTGTCGTGCAAATTCGATGATTCTAAGCGCGGGTCAATATGTCTGCAGTCGGAATTCATGTCAAAGTTCTCGTAAACAAAAATATCTCGCGTTTGCTGTTTCATTTTCCGCACCGCTCCGATGATATACCAAATTTTAGTCATTACTTTTCTCGGCAGTGTCGCTGATTACAGAAATATAGTAATAATGTTGATAATGTCACGTTATATGATGATGATCTTCCGTAAGTTTAGTTTTAAGTTAAAGTATGTAGTAAATTAATTACTTTCTTTTAAGTGGAAATATTAACTTTTATGGGTTGGTTTGCGCTTAAGGTCACCGCATGTCGGTGTTTGACTGAAATGAACTACCGCGGACGAGTTCCTGTAGAATGTAGAGATAGTCATTAAAAACATCTATGGCTGCTTATTTCTATGTAATAGCCGATAGTAGAGCCTAATAATGCTAGTATTAACATTATACGTGGACTTTCGGATCAAGAAGTCCCTATAGCAGAGATTGTCTCCCCGTCACAAAATAATTTAGCCGCTGCTTCCGCATACTCTGCAGTTTACCTAAATTAACAATACAACGTGTATGCCAATTTTAATCCTACCTAGTGATTTTATTTACCGCGAGATAGTTGTTCTAATTCTAATAGTGGCAAAATTGAGTGTCCGCTATTAATGGAAGTAGATTTTCTGTCCGTGTGTGTGTGTGTGTGTGTGTGTGTTGAGCAACCGGAACAATTTAGGAAAGGGTTACAAACAGCAAATTGTTGTTAACCATCCTCATCCGCAGAGCATAGATTACTCGTTATGTATTTGCAAAAGATTTTTAACCTTCGAACGTGCTATAGTGCTTCCAGAATGTTGGTATTTCAGTCGTAAAAGGGTCTCTATGAAATTCGGTTATGCCTCGAAGCAGACAACAGATTTCGTTTTTGTCAATCATACGTAATTCCTTCACAAGAATAAGAGATCTAGTTTATAACTCTGGTGCAGATTAAATCAGTAACGGATTTAGGGGATTTGGCGCACAGATGATATGTTTTGCTATTGCAATAAACATTTTTCTGAGTTTCGATAGCGTGCGGACATTTCACAAACCGGCGAGGACGGAGAAAGATGTGGACACGCGTATCCACTCGGATTTTTCTTTTAAATTACCGTTATACATTCCGAGTAGAATATGTTTGTTTTTTTTTGTGTTGTGGGGGGCATCGCTGCTTTGGTTTTGCTGTCCCCCACTCGTACGCCATTTGTTTTTTACTGATCACAAACGATATGACGTTATTATGGAGACTACATTGCTATATTCATACAATAAAGTGTTCCTAATCACCGTTAAAACTTTCCAATGAAATTTCAAATGAAACAAAGACGAAAACACGCGGTCATCGTTCTGGGAATTTGGACCTGTACGGAAACAACATGCTCCCATTTGGAAGCGTGTGATATTTACTTTTATCAGTATATGTATGTATATGCGCAAATATAATAAAACTAATGTTTTTATGTTGTTGTTTTTTTAAAATACGAAATCAGCTATGTTACGGTGACAAGAGTTGATTAAGTATGTGTAGACATTCTGTTCTACGATGACTATTGAAAATGCTTAAGATTATCTGTTGCTGGGTTAATGTTTATGGTAGACGAGCAGCCCGAATTAATCTAAAAAAAAAAAAGCGGGAATTAAAACGAATGTACTCGACAGTACTATACGACCGCAACTGAAAAACTCGAAAACTTATAATAATGGTTTTTTGGACCAGCAATGCAAGCTATCGATACTACAAAGTCTAAATTATCGTTAAAATTTAATGATAAAAACCAATATTTCTCATATCCGCTTAATTAGGTGTAAATGGGAGGTTTAACGAATTACATACCGATATTGGTAGTTTTATTTTGCGGTGTATATACATATACACACACATATATATATATATATGGGTACGTTTAATTTACGTAGTCGTTTTTAAAACAAGAGTTTTTTGAGCGCGTAATCATTGCAAATGCAGAGTTGGCGGTGTTGATTTAGCGGTCCATAAAAAGTTCGACTGAGAATATGGCACGAAAAAAAAAAAAAAAAAAAAAAAAAAGATGTTTCAGCCGTAATTTGGATAAATGTATATGTGGATATTTTGTAGTTTCGTAGCTTTGTAACTTCGGTTGTATTTGCTTTTTCACAGTTGGTATTCACTTGGACAGTTTATCGCTTATTTTTAACTGAATGTTGCTGCCTCTTTGAAATATTTATGCGAGCAGTATAGGTAATAATCTGAAACAGAACGGATGTTTACTTGAGGTAAATTCTACATTGGCCGGTTGGAGCAAGTGCTGTTTTTTCTTAATAATCATTGTTGTTTGTACGTTACTGAATTATTCATGCGATTATTGCCTGTCTGCTTGCTCGCATATCCGTTTACGCTACGCAAACGTGTATACATGCATACACATTATATATATATATATATACATATTCTGTATTTATATATATATATTGGACACAGTAAGATTTATCGTTTATTCAAAGCATCGAATAAAGCCAATCAGCTGGCTCGCTCTTACTTCGCTAAAAAGACCAACTATTCTAATGTAAAGTATCTCGCCAACTCCACCTATCTCATCAGTGTGCATAATAATAGCAATGTAATTTATTAGCCATCGTTCTAACATCGATAAAAGTTATAATGCGTTTGGCATCGATTTTATTAATATCCCGATGCCTTTTTCTTTAACAAATTGCTTCTTTTTTTTTTTTTTCTACTTTTTAACCAGACTAAAATAATTGAACGTCTTTAACGATGATTAATATTAATCGATGATGCAAGAATTTTTTTAATGAAAATCTTTCAAGTATTACAATATAAGACAATTTTTGTAACTATTCGATTAATGCCTTTGAATTTAAAGATATAAATATCACGTCCGTTTTGGGATTATTTTTAGATACAATAACACCGCCGATAAAACAGCATTAGTTCTTGATATTTTTAACAGACAGTGTACTGCATTTTCGATCTGACGAAGCGGCAGAATATTATTTTGTTAATAGGTTTGTTTTTTAAAATCTGTTGATAAATTTTCAGAATTTCTTTCAAACGTTGCGGTTTTTTTTCTTTTTTTCTTTTTGAAAAACGAACTAAACTAATAATAAAATAAACAACACTGACATGTTTCGTAGTACAAACTACATCATCGTCATGTTTTTTTGTTTTTTTTTTTTTTTTTTTTATTATTATTTAATGGGCTTTCCAAAAGTAAATCGAAATTATAAATTATATTGAATTCGGTTCTGTCACTGTGCGGTTAATTTGTTATATTAACCGTTTTGTCTACGCATCTTTATTGCGTTACAAAAAAAAAAAAAATTATCTATATTAATTACCAGAAGCGTAAACTGACCTTTCATGAATGTTTTATTCTACCCGCCACTCTTATTTATTGAAATATATAATGTTAGCAGTTGGCAACATTACAACTGAAAGAACTCTTATATCATTTAAACGTAACATCAATTACCGGTGCAAAGGTTACGTTATTAATTTCTAAAAGTTTAACAGAACTGAATAAATTTTTTTTTTCTTACTAAATATGACAATTACATAAGAATTTACTACAGTAAATAAAACACAAAATCAATTATACATTTTAAAAATCCTATATTTAATAGTATTATTATACATAGGAAAAGTATGTATTATGGAAAGACGAACAGAATAGTGATATAAAAAAGAAACAGTTATTTAAAATACGTTTAATATATATATATATATATATATATATATATATACACAGTGGAAACCGTTTAACACGAAACTGAAGGGACCGAAATATTTCTTCGTGTTAACCGAAACATGCAAAAAAAAACGAAAATTAAAAATTAAAAACTCACCAATATTTTTAATGTCGGTAAAATGTATCAATTCGATTTTCCGCTAACATTAGCACTTGTAGTTAGACTTCAAATAATTACATTATAAAAAAACCATAAAAAATTATTGTTTTTTGGGAAACTTGTCGACCGAAATTAAGTAGTATTGCATTCCCAGGAGTAAATAATAGTAACCATTGTTCATTTTATTTATCTGTTAAGGGATGCGACTGGAAAAGCAGGTATATTTGTCCTTTTGAGAAGCAAAATCTTTTCGTGTTAAGCGATTTTTGTTTCATGTTGTTTCGTGATAAAAGAAAAAAAATGTATGTAATTATATGGCATTTTGTCGGGACCGTAGTGTTGTTTTGTATTAAGCGATTTTTCAGGTTAACCGGTTTCGTGTTAAACAATTTCCACTGTATATAAATTAAACATACACATATAAATGTATAAACTAGAAACTAATTATACTTACATATATTCATTAAATATCTATAAAACAGCTTTTTTGTTGCTCCGATGTTCCATTATGAAAGTAAGTAATAAACTTATATGTCTATAAACTTTTAAGCTTGATATAAATGATTTCGAAACACAAAACTCATAAAATAAAGCAATTATATTTTTTAATAATGCCGACTAGTTTAATCATCGTAGAAATGAATATTTAAAAATAAAAATATCCATTGCTGTGAAACGGATCGAGTTAAACGAGTGTGGGCATTTTTAAAATATAATTGCTTTCTTATGAACGTTTTGTGTTTCGAATTTATTTGTATCGCGACCTTCTTTTGGCTTTCTAAACATAAATCAAATAAGAAGTTACATTCTAATGACAATGCTACGCAACAATAAATTTTAAAAATCATAGCTCGGAAGTAATTACTTATATGCCTTCGTAAAGTGCTAATTTTTTTTTTCTAAAATACGATGAACGTGTAAAGATTCTAAAGAATACATTTTTTTTCTTTCGCGTATCCGGTCGATCATAAACTAAAATGTATAGAGACTAATTTGTATTCTATATTCAAGAAATCTTATTAATCTATCGTCAATTATATATCATGCAGACTTTCAAGTTCACATTTACCACGGAAAGAACAATTGAATAAATGGGCATGATCCTGCATATTTTTCTGCAGATGCATTTGTCAAATTTTTCATACCCCATTTCTTTGAGTTATATTTTTTTGTACGTGCTCTAAAGAATACACGAAAACATCTTTTCTGAATAAATACTACGCTTTATTGATTTTTAACAAATACTTTATTTTCAGTCGACGGTCAAACATTACACACAATTCAGGATTAATTACGTGAGCTCAAAATGGTGGAGGGGGTCCAGCAAAATCTCATTTAAACTGAGGGGGGATAATTGAAAGTCTCACGTCAACTTTTAAAGAATATACACTATTATACAGATAATATATAAAGAGAAAAGATTAAATCTTTTACTTTTTTAAAAGTGTCCCAATTTGCCCGCTGAAAAAACCTCATGGAACTTTTATTTCAAGAATTTAAAAAAAAAAAAAAAAATAAAATAAAAAAAAACCGTTCAGAGTTTTTAAAAGAAAAACAAAACTGGTATAGGACATGAACGTCCATGGAGTGAGTGAAAAATTAGGGAAAGTGACGTTGTTGTCTGATTTTACTTTTAATTTTACTAAATTTAAATAAAGTCGTTATAGAAGATACACCTTAACGTTGCATTATTTTTCTCCTTTATGAACAATAAATTTGTCCTTTAACGACTACAGTGAAAATTTCGTGTAAGGGGAAAGGGGGTTTCGACAAATCTCGCTGAATATCACCGGCGAGGGGGGCCCAAATTAAAAGAAAAACAGCTCAAGTGATTAATGGATATCACCTACGGTGTTGATGTCACCGATCACAGTTACGTTGTTAACGAACGGAGTGTAAACATTTTGTTTTCCCTCCGTTTTCATCTCGCATTTGAAGATGATCAGCTTTTATTTAAAATTAGCGCCTGATCGTCTACTACGAAGACATTAACTAACAACCCAGGACAAAGATAATTTTTTGGCCTTTTTGTTGATAGTGCCATTCGAACCAAGTTCTTCTCGTACGAAAAACAAATGCTGTCGTAGTTGGTTAAATGCGTCGACTAAAATATAATAGAGTATACGTTGCGAATGTAGAAAAGCGATAATAATTACTTATTTAATTGGAGTTTTATTTAGAAGTAGAATTACCGGTAATTTTTCCGTTCTTGCGCAGGTACCTAATATGCATAAGCGAACATATGAGCGAATTAAAACCGTTCGGAGATGTACCGCAGAAATTGGCCTTACCGCTGAAAAGATCCTTCGTAGCGACCAGAGCTTACGCGCAGTCACTTTCCAAAGCCGGTGACGTCGTTTCCAATCTGATTTACGTAAGTACATACTTTGTTTAATTGTGTTCGAAGGATTTCTCCAACTGTGCGCAGCTTTTATGAAGGCTTGCCCCCCGATAATCTGCCGATCGTCGTGTTATTCCATTTTTCGTAGTATTTCAATTTATATTGTTCCCAGCTCGGCGAGTATTTATTAACTTCGCTGTCTGCCGACTGCCGTTCTTGAAGGGGTCCTTTAGAACAGTCGACTGTCCGTGTGTAGGTTCGTAATAAGTCGTAAGAGGCGTCGAAAAGGCGGCTATCGGTGCAATGAGCATCGACTGCGACAGAGCAGCGTGAATTGAGCGGGAAGTGCAGGCACACAATTACGGGAGCCGTGCGTGTAAAATTTAAACCATCTAACGAATAATATGTACGTATATGTAAAATGTTATCAAGAAGAGACAACGTTCACAATTAAATGATGTAATTTCGTAAGTTCTGTCGAGGGAAACGTTTACTTCAGTTTTAAATCTCAGAATGACCTTCTTTTTTTGCTGATTTTTGTTTTAATTTTAATTTCACTTTATTTATTTAGTTGCAAATTGTATAAAAGATTGCTCTAGAATAAAAGGTAAAAAAACCAAGGAAAAAAATGAAAACAAAACACCCGCTCGTGCATCGACCTGTAAAGCACATAGCTCGAGTGTAATAGAATTGTTTAATTTTCAAATTAGTCTTAAAATTCTTCCATGAACACACACATTCGCAAAATTTTGCGAGTAAAATAATAGAGAGACCTTTAAAAATTACGCGGGTCGTTTATTCCGAGCGTTGTGTAAATTGATCCGGAACGCTAGAAAGGACACACGTTCATTCTGAAATTTGTTTGCATAATAATTATTAATTATTTCACGTTGAACAACGAACATTTCAGAAATTAAACGTATTCCTTTTAAAGTGCTATATAAAATTATTATGATTTTATTTATTGCTCATCTTTTGTAATTTCACGATGTTTTGAAACGCACGAGTGATGTATACTTTTTTTTTTTCTACACCTACGGAGAACAGGTGTTGAAACTCGGCACTATTCCCCTACGACAACGTTTATTACACACCTAAAGACCAGCATCCAAAGTTAATTGCTCCTACAAACCTCTCTTTACTTTCTTTCTTTCGTTGACTGTATGCTATAGCTTTTTTCTTCCCGAATACTTTGATACTTGTCTCGGTGTAAATCGCCTGATTTCTTTCGCTTACTTTTCTTGTTCCAAATTCGATTAATTCCGCAAAGTTCAGGAGAAATGATAACGGTAGAAAACTGCTTGTGACGTGTTGGCGTATGTTTGTGGCATCCGCAAAGAACAGTAATCGAAATTTAAATAATTCATAAACAGACCAAAAGCTGGGGCCACCTTCAAAAGCTGCGAGTTAAAATAGTCGGAAGATCGCTTATTTTGCTCTTTACCCCTCCAGGTGTTTATGTGTTAGTCGAGCTGCTCTTGTTATTATCGACTTAGATCCGTTATTTTTATTCAGTCATTATTTTTGTTAAATTTATATATTATAATAACTCCTGTGATGATCATGTAGCTTTGTCTTCGAAACGCATCGGGTAATTAAATATTAAATAATTGTTTATAAATAGTATATTTTGATTTTACTTATTATACGATAAACTTAAACAATATGTGATATTAACCTATATAACAGCTTGTTATTACCCGAGTTGAAGGGTTACGAATTACGTTTGTAGAGCCGAATTCGAAACTGAAACCAAAATATTAAAGAGGTAAAAAAGTAAAGTGAGTTCCATACCCTTGAGAGGGCGTTTGGATTGTGAAGTTAAGGTTCACAATGTACTAAGCCCAACGGCGCTAATGAGAGTAGGGGGGCCAGTTCCTTTCTGTCGGCCGCCTTTACTTTCCCAGATTTCTCTGGTACCCAATTATTTCAAGCTGGGTAAGCTTGGGAGCGACTTGGATTCGGGACGAGACAATTCCTGAAATCCCATGATACCCCTGGTTCGGTAGCCAAGCACCTTAACCACTAGGCTACCACGATTGAAGACGTATCATAAAAAAAAACGTATCTATATATATATATTTATATATATTTATATAAATATTAATTTTTGTTTTTTTTATCACTTCTCTGAAAATTGTGACGTGTCTTCTGTTTATTTTTCTCGCTGATTCTGTTCTTTTTTATTCTTTGGCCGTTTTTTCTCTTTTTGAGCATTCCGTAGTATTTTTCTTTCCATTTTTGCCGATGTCTAGCGACTTTAGTTAGATTAATCGTACTCTATTTTTATAATTAAAAAAGCTGCCTCCTCTTTACGACCAGCTCTATTGATTTAGCCAGCTACCATGGTGTGTAGCTGGTTAGGCAGTGATGTTTCGTTCGGAAAGAACCGGGTTCGATTCCCGTTGCCGCACATTGTCGCTTTAAAAAAAAACATAGTGGGGGTTAATGGCCGTGGTTGACGCGCCAAAAAAAAATCTATTAGTTTCCTGATTTTGCCCGTTTTTGGTGTTTTTTCCTCTTCCTGTATTCCGTTGGTATCTTAAAAAATAATTTATTTAATTTTTCAAGGCGCTATTATTTTAATTACCGCAAAACAAATATACTTATTAAAAATATTTGCTTTGTGGCAATTAAAGTTATTTATAGCACGTTTTTACTTACAGATAAGATGCAGAGATATATTAATTGATAGCTTCTTAAAAATATTCTACTTGCTCTAGCGTTTCCGGGTGAAGCTTTTCTTCGTATTATTTTATTTGCTGATAATACAAACACCATTTCCGTACGTGTACATTATTCTGATTTTGCATGTGTTTCGAAAGTACATTGGTGACGCGTACACTCTGACGTGTGTTTTACCTGTCGCTAACGGTACAGCATATCGGCTTTTCATGCTCTTTTTACTATATATTTTGCTTGATTGAGAAATTTCAACATGTTACAATATCCTTCGAGAGAAATATTTTTGGTCAAAAACTGGAAGCTCCTGTAAACTTGTCAACATGCAACATTTCTAGTCGTTGGCGAGATGTAGATGACCGGAAATATTGTATTTAAGCTGCATTCTAAAATGTATTTGATGTTGCGCTTTTTTTCACATTTTACGTGTAAATGTGTTGCGTGCAAATGATGAAATCGCGCACTTCAAAAAATATGCAAAAAGCAGCATATTTCATGAATTGTATGACACGCCGTACACGCAGTTCGTGTAATGTGCAGAATTATTTTCGTTCATTTCCTGAATTATTGGGTAACACATTATACACCACTCCTATTTGCCATGTGCTGTAATGTGTACATTACATAGTTATAAAAAAAAAAAAAAAAAAAAAAAAAAAAGCGAACGAAACATGTAGAAATTGTAAAATAAATTAATTATAACGTGTAGAGAGAGTGAATGTGTGAGTAAATGAGAGCCGGTTGCTGGCTAGGGATTGTCGCTTCGAGAGTGATTCCGTCTTTAACGGATGCGCGCGGTTCTCGATGGGCAACGGAACAACGGATCTTCTTCAACGGTGAGAGGGGGATCGTCGAAGGAAAAACGGAAAAGCCAGAAAAATCCGGAAGGAAGGTATGGAGTATTGATGCAGTCTTCGGTCAGTCTTCGTCAAATGTTGGTCAAGTTCTCATCCATCAACTATTCGTCAATTCGCGAAACAAGCCTACCTTTTGTACAAAAGAATCGGTCCGTTCGTTAATTGAAACAATTTCGATCGAAAAAGGTCCTAGTAACCTGATGGTTTTGAAATTCACCTTTTCGTTGTAATTAATAACATCTTAGTGAACCTTAAAGGATTTCACTATCGATAATCGCGCCCCTTCGACGCAATTATCAGGAATCCAAACCGAACTATCAACGTACGCCGGTCTGCTAACAAAGAATCATCGATCATCAACCGTGGCAGAGTGATATATACAATTTTTATCTATTTTCGTATTTATAATTGTGCTTTCAGCGGTCGGCCGTTTAAGAAAGATGGGTGTAGGCATTTAACCAAAATATATTATTTAAAATAAAACATAAAAATTAATTTAATAATAATAAATTAAAATTCAAAATAAATCAAATCCACAAGTGCCAAGGGATCTCGTGGTTGGTATCCCTGGGGGCTATTAAAACAAGTAAATCATTTCAGTGCAAAAAAAAATTTCAATGCAAAGAATTTTTACAACATCAAAATATTTTCTCGAACAATTCATGAAATGTGCATGATATGAGATTTTGATTTATTTCACACATGTACGGAGTTTTTATGTGACTTGCAATTTCGTCCAATTACTCGCTACTTTATTCTACAATTGTTTTCGTTACCACTAATACCGTACAAAAAAAGAAAAAAATACGAAATAATTTTACATTTGTATTTCTTTAGTGATGCGAATTATCATGTATTGTGTGAAATGTGTAAGCTCCGTATTATTTCATGAACTACTTCAAATTCTTCCGCATATTCCACGATTTCGATGTAAAGAAAATTGAACACTAGAGGAAAGAAACTGTTGAATTCTGAGTTTAGAAATAAGTATTGTAAAACTTTAAAGCGATATTTTAACGGAATTCTAGTAGTCATGATTTGTTGAAGATATTTTTTTTTCTTAAATTGCTACAACGCCATTTTAATCTGGAATAATTAGCAAAAACTGAAAATAATCTCGCTTTACATAGAATTCTTGTTGAAGTCGAGTTTTAAATGTAAAAAATGTTTTTGTTTACAGTTACCAGCTACAGAACAATGCGCGGAGGCCGTAATGAGGATGATACACTGTTCATCTTGTGCCGGAGCTGCTAAAGCTAATATTTGTACGGATTATTGTACAAATGTGATGAAAGGATGTTTGTCGGATCATACCGAATTGGACACCAGTTGGGTTAAATTTATTGGTAAGTTCTGTTCAACATTTTATTAAGATTCCTTCTTTCCTATTTGTAGACAATATGTAAAGTATTAGCGAATAAAAATTTACCTCCTGGCGGTTGCTCGAATTATTTATGCTGCAAGAAATAGTCTCTGAACGTAGAAAACTCTGTACGTATATAATTAAAAAAGAAAAAATACGACTAGAGAATAAAATGAACAAAGCAGTATTTTAACTAAGTAATTTATTTGTTGTACACGAACTTTGTTCGTCGTTAATCGAGATGGTATTTTTCTTCATTTTCTGATTTAAAACGTCTGTAAAGTGGATTTCGTAAATGTGTTATTATTAAATTTAAATCGATGGATCCCGCCGAGCCATAAGTTTTGGTATGCACGCGAGAATGAATTGGTAGACAAACTAGCAAAAATAGTAAGATCTGGTAAACGAGACTAATTAAACTGAACTGTGAGGAGGAATATGTAATGGAAATAAAAAGTCAAATGTAAAATCAGTAGGAACAACTAGTACATAGG